>OZ010589.1:72945940-73001281 GCA_963932145.1 Acanthosepion lycidas
TAGTTGTAAACTTAATAGCGAATAAATGTTAAATTTTGATTTTGTAATTAGCAGTTTTAAATTTTAATATTAAATTTTATAATATAATTTAGTAATTATTCGTTGGAATAAATTCTTTTTTAATACTACCCATATTTTAAACATCTGAATAGATATTATAACATGACTTCGTTATCAAGCTTTTTGAATTTTCCTATACTTGTGTTTTGATTGGTCCATCTAGCCTTTGTAACAACGTTTTCCCCTTGCGTAGGATTGTTAATTAATTTGAAACTTTTAAAACCATTTATTTTACATTCAACGTCATCACTTGATAAGACACCGAGGGTGTTGAAACAAAATGGCTATTTTTGTAGTGATTTTATAACATATTTATGTTATAAATTTTTTTTAAAATAAATAATTACATATATATATATATATACATATATATATATATCTATATATATATATATATATATATATATACATACATATGTATATATATATATATATATACATACATATGTATATATATATATATATATATACATACATATGTATATATATATATATATATATATATATATATATATATATATATATATATATACATACGGATATACATATATATACATACATATATACATACAGTGACACGCATAAGTATTGGATACATGTTATTTTCTGTTCGCCATTTGATATTTGGTAAGTAATATCTCGTAAAGTTGTTTTAGTTGTATGTGGAAGGAAAATTAAAAACTCCTAGTTGAATCCATTTTTTTTTATCAAAGTTCAAAATTACCCTAACACTAACAGCTACTCTGGCCTTTTTTAAAGAATAAGAGGAAGAAAGACCACATGTTCCGCACATCCGATTGGATGTTAGTAACAACCAATCTGCTGCGCGGACTAAGTTTTAAATGGCCCGCGGTTGGGACTGGTTTCTTTTCTTATTTCGGTGGATTGCAGTTTCAATGGATAACTGAGGCGGTAATCTTAATATTCCTAAATCTTACCCTATTTCCTTGAGTATTTTAAGGTTTAATTATTTGCCGTTTTTATTTTGTACTTTTTTTCCTTTTTTGACGGGGATACTTGAACTCAACGCTATTATCACATTTTATCGTTAGCCTGTTTCTTAATACAAATAATATATACAAAAGAGGGAAATGTTCGTATAAATAAAAAGATAAAATAAATTAGACAAATGTCTTACGTTCGAATAAATTTTTTTTTTTTTAAATTATATTTATATATATGTATCGCTAAAAAACCCGATGACAAACTAATAAAATAAAGATGATATATACAAACGATATATGGCAATGATCAAGAGGAAAAACACTATAAATACACTATGTGCGCGTTATGATTCCGATTTAAAATATACAAAAATGTGAAATGTTCGTCTAAAATAAAAATTAAATAAATAAATTAGACAAAAGGTCCAACGTTCTTTTGATTTCTTGATATAATTGTTGCATTTGTTGGCTTGGGAGAGTAGTAATTCTGTTAGGAAAGGTGATATTGCACTAATCATACATAGAAATAAATTCAAGCACAATTTTGTTTTAAAAATGTTACACTCACAAAAAAGAAAAGAATTCACTAAGAAGGAAAATCCTCGAGTGTTTTGCCATTGAATATTATCCAAATATTAATCTACGCCCAGGATTTTATCCAATATCACCTTTCCGAACAGAATTACCTTTAATATATATATATATATATATATACTTGTGAAATAGCAACCAGAGGAAATTTGCTTGACATCATTTTTTATTCAGCCAATAAAACTTCCAAATAAAATATTTTCACATTCAGAAATATTATGTCATTTGGTAAATAAACTAAGAATTTACACAGTTTTTCAATGATAATGCAACTACAGTGTAACCCGGATATAAGAGAGTTGTCGGAACCGGAGAAGAAGTCTCTTATATCCGGGTTTCTCTTATATTCGGGTTTGGTCTCATTTATATACATTAACACAGGCTCTAATTTGGACCAGATAAAATCTCTCTTATATCAGGGTTTCTCATATCAGGGTATCTTATATCCGGGTTACAATGTATTAGGAAACTTGTATGGGTGTGGGTGTGGCTTGTGTGCGTGCTTTTGTACAAAGTTGACAATCTTCACTGGATAACTTGAACAAGTTGTTGAATAAATACTTCGTCACTAGGTGTGTACCATATAACCATGCATACCCTCCAACTCTGTCGTACGTTTGATAAAAATAAACTACTCTACTGGAGCAAAATTTTTTTCTTGTGATACGTTGGCAGAATGGAACAAATTGCGGAATTAGCTAAGGTGCTACAAGTCACTTTACAGCAACAATTCCAACAACAACAACAGTTCCAATAACAACAACAACAATTCCAACAACAACAACAACAACAACAATTGATTCAGCAACAAGAAAGGTTTGAAAAGTTATTCGAACAACAGGCAAAAGACAATAAATTACTATGGGGAGACGTATTATCTAGGACAACAAAAGAACCGGATTCTAGATTTTTGTTCTGCTGAAGGAATTTCAAATTCACTCTCTGAATTTAAATACGACCCTGACAGTGGTTCAACGTTTCCCGCTTATTTTCGTAGGTTTGAAATAATATTTACGAAAAGATGCGAACAATGGTCCGACAAGGAAAATAATCACTCTATTGTTGCAAAAGTTGGGAACAGAATAAAATACAAAATACGCGAATTTAATCCTCCCAAAGAAGCCAGAAGAAATTACATTCGGCGAAACAGTAGAAAATTTGTCGAAAATTTTCGATAAAAGAGATAGCCTGTTTCATACACGATACAAGTGTCTAAATATTGTAAAACAAGTGGATGATGATTTTGTCACGTATGCAGGTATGGTTAACACAGTGTGAGGCGTTTAAATTAAAGTAATTGTAAAGTATTTTTTTTTAATTGTGGGCGTGTAGGCCATAAAAGTTCCCACTGTCCGGCAAAACAGAGAAATGTAAAATCAAAGTCTCAAACAAAGGCGAACGTAGTTTTGTCTAAAAACGAAATTGAAGAGGGTCAAAGAAGAAAATAACTCAATGTAAAAATAAATGGGCAGACCGTAAAATTATTACTCGATTCAGGAAGTGATATCTCGGTAATAAACGAGCAAACATGGAAAAAAATTGGTTACCCACCGTTGACTAAAACAGACAAAATGGCCAGGGGAGTGTCAGGAAAAATATTTAAGTTTACAAGTGAATTAAAATGTAACATTTCGTTCATGGGAAAAATTCACAAATCGAATGTGTATGTGCTCCCTGGTTCAGTAAACCTCTTTGGTATAGACTGGATCGTATTGTTGAATTTGTGGGAATTATCGGTAAATTCTTTCTGTAACAAAGTGAATGTCATAGAAAATTATAAGACGAAGCAAACAGAAAGATTTATTACGGAGTTGAAAAACGAATTCCCTCGCATCTTTTCAGAAGGACTAGGTCTGTGTACAAAAACAGAAGTCAACTTCGAATTGAAAGAAAATGTTAAACTAATCTTTAAACCAAAGAGAAAAGTATCATTTTCGGCACTAGAGACAATAAATGAAGAATTAGAAAGGCGTAATTTCAAAAGGAATTAGAAAATTGGCGTAATTTCAAAAGTCGATTACTCGGATTGGGCGTCTCCATCCGTATATATAAAAAAGAAAAACCGAAAAGTCAGTGTGTGCTGACTTTTCGACAGGCTTAAATGATTGTTTAAAAGACCATGCGTACCCTCTACCGTCTCCGGAGGATATATTCACTAAATTAAACGGAGGTAGAGTGTTTTCAAACTTGGACTTGTCGGAGGTTTTACCTTCAGGTTAAAGTCAGTGAAGAATGTTCGAAGTTCCTGACTATAAACACGCATAAAGGGATTTTAAAACTAAATCGTCTCCCTTTTAGATTGAAGGTAGCTCCAAGCCTATTCCAGCAAGTAATGGACACGATGTTGGCTGGTATGGAGTATGCAATAGCATACTTAGATATTTTGATTAAAAGTGAAAACGAGGCTCAACACAAAACGCATATTAGAATAGTATTTCAAAGAATTGAGGAATACGGGTTCAAGCTGAGTGCTGAAAAATGCGTGTTCTTCTTAAAGAAGATAAAATATGTAGGGTAGATCATTGACAGTAAAGGAAGAAAACCGGATCCAGAAAGGGCTGAGGCTATAAAGAATATGCCAGCACCTGATAATGTGGCTAAACTCCAGGCGTTCTTGGGATTAGTAAGATACTATAGCATTTATATCCCCAAAATGTATGATATGAGAGCTCCTTTAAATAATTTGCTGAAAAAGGCGAAAAGTGGATATGGTCGAAAGAATGCGAACAGGTTTTTAAAAAAATAAAAAGCTGTCTATTAGCAGACCTATCGTTGGTGCATTTCGACCCGAAGAGGAAAATCATTGTAGCAGCAGATGCCAGTAATGAGGGACTAGGTATGGTATTGCTTCATAAATTCGAGGACGGATCTACGAAGCCAATAGCATATGTCTCTAGAACATTACTGCCCGCGGAACGAAGCTACAGTCAAATCGAAAAAGAGTTTAGCAATAATCTACGCTGTAAAATAAATTTCACAGGTTTCTATACGGAAGAGAATTTAGTCTGTAAACAGACCACAAACCGCTGTTAACAATATTTGGTAAAAAAAAAAAAAAATACCAACTCACACAGCAAATCGACTACAGCGTTGGGGTATAATTCTATTGAATTATAATTTCAAAATGAAATATGTGCCTTCAAAGAAGCTAGGTCACGCCGATGGGTTGTCGAGGTTAATACCTAAATATACGGAACCACTGGAAGAAACAGTAATAGCGGCGCTAAGAGACGAAAGTGAATCGTCGGGTCTGTTATGCAACACTGTTAGAGAACTACTAGTTACTCTAGAAGATGTGAAAAAAGCAGCAGAGAACGATGATTTCATTAAAAAAATGAAAAAGCAAGTCTGGTTGAACGAGAACTAAAAAAAGAAATGAGTGTGTCACCTTTTTCAATTTGCGAACAGGTATTACTATACGCAGATAGGCTCGTAATGCCAGGTACTCTACAAAAGAAAACTATGAAAGAATTTCATACTGACCATCCGGGGATTTCGAGAATGAAATCTCTAATGAGAGGCTATACATATTGGCCGAGAATGGATCAAGACAGAAAATTTAGTGAAACCGTGCAGAGGATATCAACTGGCAGCAAGGGATCCACCGGTAAAGATTCAACCATGGCCAAAGACAGATGTCCCATGGACTCGATTGCATATCGATTATGCAGAGCCCATAAATGGATCTTATTACCTGATTATTGTAGACAGTTTCACTAAGTGGCCAGAAATTGTTAAGTGCAGATATCCGACTGCAACAAATACAATAAATGCGCTTGATGAAATTTTTAGTCGCTTTGGACTCCCTAAAACTTTAGTCAGCGACAACGGAACGCAGTTTACGAGAAGAGAATTCAAGGAATTCTGTACATCATTGTCCATTGATCACGTGACAACGCCAGTATATCATCCAAGATCGAATGGACGGGCGGAAAAATTCGTGGACACCTTTAAGCGAGCGTGGAAGAAACATCAAGACGTGGACAGGAATGAAAGAAGTATTCAGAAATTTTTTGCAGTATATAGAATCACGCCAAACCCGAAAACAACGCCAGGGTTATCGCCAGCAGAGTTAATGTTTGCGAGAAAAATACGCTCTGTGTTCGACAGGCTGTTGCCTAATCCGGCGAAGAAAACTGCTAGAAAAGAAAACCAGATGACTAAAGCGTTTAAGCCAGGTGATAAAGTTTTTTTCAAGAATTTTAGGGCTGGAAAAACGTTTTGGGAAGAAGGAGTGATAACCAAAAGAATTGGTCAGGTCATATATGACATAAAAGGGGAAAAACTACGGTGCAAAAGACATTGGAATCAATTGAGATCCAGATGAACTACAGAGGTCGCGGAAAATACCGAAGAGATTTCAATGGAAGTCTTGTATGACGCATTTCAAATTCCCGTTCCAGTAAGTCAACATTCGCCAATGGAGGTATCCCCGACCTCAAGGCCAGAGGTACCAGTGTGTCAAACGCCACCGCTGCAAGGAGGATTGAGGCGAAAAAGACTTAGGAAAAAAGTAAATCGATTAAGTCCAGACCCTAAAAAGAGAAAGTATTGAAGCTCCGTGGGGAGGTGATGTAATGAATATGCATACACCTGTGTTTCCCCTCACAGGAATATGATTGGCTGGTGTCAGCCATAAATATAGGCTGATGTAGAGGTACAGATGACACCCATTGGACTACGCCATTGGCTATCCTATTGGTCTACGCCTATTGCCTACACCTATTGACTGCGACTACGACGAGTACCAGTTCCATTACTGCTACCTGCTAGATTGTTCTACTCGGTTACAGTAGCCTAAACCACTTAGCTACTTCGATCAAATATATCTCTTTCTGGGACATATCAGAAGTCAATAAATTGATTTTGTTCATCTTCTAGTGCTGTAGTCATCATAACATACCCAGAGACAAAATATGATATTTGCATAACTAGCTGATGACCTTAAATGGCTAAATCATCCTGCTACATTTGAAAAGAAATATCTTTGCTTATCACAAGTGGTAGCTACTACATTTGGATATAAACATACCTACATACCTACATACATACACACATATATTTACTTCCGCATGGAATCTTTATCTCTCTATTTCTCGCCAGGTCTTTTACACTTGATGTTCGCCAAAGTTAAGCAATGTTGAGTCTGGTCAGTACCAAGAGGGGTAACTACTTGGGAATACCATGGACTGTAAGCTTGGCTGTGCACGTGGTGTAATAGATAATGGTTCAGAATTATTAATCAGAGAGCAAAGTTCTAATTCCAGTTGGGTTTGTTATATTCCTTTATGCACAAATACCCTTGGGAAAGATATGACTCCACCTCTTCTCCCCTCAGTTATGGGTTAATTAGTGAGACTTGTATCACTAAATCATTATTATCTCCCCACCCAGGATTTTTCTGGCTTTAAATAACCTGCAGAGGGTTGATAAGCTGTAGAAAATGAATGCATTAATCAAACATTTTATACTTGGACTTTTGAAACTTCAACTTTCACCTTAACCTTCTGTATTATTATATTTTTATAGATAAAGATTTACTTTTGTATTCTTCAACACTTTGTCCATTTTCTTTTAATAATTACACAAGGCCAATATAAACCCAAACCAAAGATACTTTATATATGGGTGTAATGGATATTGTCAGAAAATAACTCAATAGCCCCCACTCAATATAACTACAAATTTACCATAGAAAACAATGGTTAATACTTATTAATCCATGGAATTTTTTTTATAAATCTCAGATTGAAGTTTTGAATAAAATTTTAACTGATATAATTTATTTGGGGGTATTTTTCATTTAATTTGGAATATTTTTAGCACTGAAATGATATCTGATAGAGATTTCATGCAATTAAATAAAAACAGAGTTAAGAGACAAAACAATTGTTTCTAAAGATTTTTTAAAAATTAATGAACTCATAAATAAATTAGAACTGACAATGTTATTGAAAGCCAATAGTTAGTTAATTGGGCAGATCAGCAGTCAACCTACAACCATGATAAACTCTACCAATTTATTGTTGTAAACAATAACTGACATTATTATCACAAGTGGAAAAATAAACACAAAATATGCTGTTAGAGTGTTGATAGTTTTTAGCCTTTATTTTTTTTACTCTTGTAGGGATGTTGTTATTATAAATAAATAAAGATAGAATATAAAATAAAAATAATAATGGAAATTATAAATAAAATAAAATAAATCACCATTTAAACTTTGTTTAAAATAAATTAAATAAAAATAACAATAATAAAAATACTCCCCGCATGCAACAAAAACTGTTCCTGGCAGAAATATGGATATCTCGCCAAAAGACATTAAATTTAATCTCTTCGCCATGAACCTTCGTATGGGCAACACATGTCTGTCTTCTCTCTGAGATATGGTTTGCAATACGATGGAGTAACTTCTCCCTTTTATCACATGTACCATAAAACAATTGTACCTAAAAAATACACACACCAATACAAACAAAATATATAAATTGTATGAAATTAACATACAATTTACCATGCTTTTCCTGTTATTTCTGTTCATTTTATTTCCTGTCAAGTATGCTTTTATCTCCATGAACACAAGGCTAATTTCTGCTGCTATGATGTGAGCAAACCCCCATACTCTCCAATCATCCTACCATCCATCAAATAGAATGTCAAAATACAAGTAACTGTGAAATGTACTGTTCTATTTAAAAGCATTTGTGAAAATAGTTCATAACAAGTCAAGGAAAATTAGTCTCAGATTATGATCCATTAGAATATTATTGTAAGTTTAATATTTATAATGTATTTACCATCTTTGAGGTGGGGTTCAATCAGGCCAGTCGCTACCTAGGTGAATGAATTGCTGCTTCCCAGAAAACTATCCCCTCTTACTTTTGGGGCTCCAAAGCTAATGAAATTATGGGGCCCCCTCAGATGAAGCCACTCTCTAAGTCATCCACACTCGACTTGAATAATTTTTACTTGTGATATATTTAACAACATTTACATAGCTGAAGTAAACTTATTGAAGATTTTTTAAATAAACTAGAATAGCTATCTTTTGTCTGTCAATAAAATTATTCTTTAAGAAATACCATTACTTTACTACTTATTGCAAACCAAATTAGCACATATTTCAACACAACCATAATAAAAAAAAGATTTTTATAAGCAGCATTATAACCAAGCTTGAGGAACCCCAGGCTGCAGAATATACTAGATGATAGGATAATCCAGCCCTTAATTTTCTTAGTTCTTGCTTTGGAGTGTTGTTGGTTGAACAACCCACCACTTGTCCTAAACTCAAATCTCAAACTTTCTTTAACATTCTCAGGCTGATGCTAAATCTGCCTCCTCCAGCAACTTACAAGCACATGATGTCATTTCCTAGTGAGACATAGATGAATTTGGCCTATTTAAATTTGGAGTCCAAAAAAGGGTTTCTCCAGGTCAAGATTATCTCCAAATTATATGTATGACCTTTCCTTTTTGTTCTTTCTTATACTTTGTTGTGCTATGTAGATATATGTGATATAGATTTCTCAATGTGGGATATATATATATATATATATATATATGGTTATGTGTATGTTTTAGTATTATAAAAGTCTCTTTGAGAACAAAGCATGTTTGTCATTCCATTCCATCTGTGAACTACAGTGTTACTATATCATGGATATAATAATGCCCATAATTGGAGAATAAAATGTTTCTTCCCTAGATTATCTCTCATTATACTGATGACCCCATGATGTAATATTATTTATCAGATATGTGATTTTATCATCCATTAACTGTTGAACATGTCATGATATGAATACATAATGGAATGTTCATTTCTTGCTCAGCATAATGCTGATAACAGGATAAAAGGCACCTAATGTTTTTCCATGTGACATGAGTTGCTCTGATACATTTCAGAAATGGCAAAGTGATATATAATGCTTTCTGGTATAAATACTCCATAAAGTGCTTAAAAAGAACAAAGTATTAAATAGGGACTTTCCAAACACATTAATTAACGAAATACAGTTTCATCATGGTAAATGTTGGGCAGAAAAGACAATTTATTGTTAATGAATTGTTCAGAAACATAAAAAAAATTTTCTTATTTGTCGAATGTGTGAAAAAATTACTATTTCTTGAAATTTCAACTAGGAACTTGAAGGTGTTTGTATTAAATACATCTCAGTCTATCTATCTAGTGTATTTTACATGTGAATATTTTCTCCATCCATGTGTTCATGCAGAGGTTGAATATAAAATATTTTATCCAGCTCTGACTTCTTTTTTGCCTTTACTTTAACTTTTTTGAGTTTGACTAATAGTAAAGTCAAATACAACTTTTTCTAGTCAACTAATGGATTTATGTTTTGTGCTGATTTTAATAGCTTATCTTTTTGTTGCATTTCCAGTATTTTCACATGTAAATTTTTTTTCTATGTATACACTTTCTGTTATTAAATAGGTCAGGTGTATTGGACACACCTTTTTTATATGCTGCTCTTCAGTGTAGTAGCGATAAATTCCAGCTATACGCATTTTTGTAGTTACTTGATCGCCAGATATTAAAAGTAATTAAACTGTTTTATATACATTTTGTGAATTGTTTCATATATTCTTATGGCATTGAATGTAGATATTTTTCAACATAGCCACTGTCTTTCTCACCTCCAAGCTGAGTTTAATTTTGGCACGCTTCAGAGAAGACCATGCCTCTTACCCCCTGTAGGTCATCTACTCCTTCCACCATGACATATAACACATAATAGTAAGCCCCACCTCCTTAACTCAATTGGGATCATTAATTTTACTTACTACATAGCAGTACCAGATGTAAATTTGGTTGATATTTATTCCAAATATAATTTTTTTTCATATATTTTTTTTCACCTGGCCCTTCCCAAGTATTTTATTGTTCATTCATAATATTTCTCCAGACATATTTTCCTGCATTACAAGATATTTAATCAAAGAATTTTACTCTGATACCATTTCACAAAATTTAATTGATATTGTTCCATGTGGTTGAATTGTAACATATTGTTTCAAGCAGGCATTTGTGATTGGAAGTTGACATCTCTACTACTAGTGTAGTAAATCCATATTCAGTGAAAACCAATTTTTCTTTCAAAAAAAAAAAAAGAGACAAAGGAATACTATGTCCCATGACACTGATGCTTTCCTGCTAAAGACACATGCATGATCTATCAGTCATTTCTGGATAAACAAAAGGAGTAACAGCTTCAGAAGTTTTTTTTCAGGGCTACTTAGCGTCTTGAAATTTTCAAATATCTATGCACTGAACTCTGACTTTGAAATAATGTGTGACTTAGCCAAGTGAAATGCATGGCAGCCACATACGAAAAACCATTCAAGATCCTGAAGAGACATTAAAATTTTTAATACTCACATTAGCATGCAAAAACAAACTTTTTTCGGAGAACCTGAAACCAGCTATTTTGGATGCTACACGATTAAATGAGGACACACCAGTCACTACACCATCTCCAGTAGCACTAGATTTACAAATTCAAACTGAGACTAAATTTCGTTTGGTTGCTGTCCATGAACTGAAAAGTGACAGCTGCTTTGGTTACTGAATGGAGTGACATCATGAAGCAGCTGTCATGTGATACAAATGACTTATCTCCAACAAAGGGAGATAAGCACTTTCTGCATCCTTACAAAACTCTGGTGCCTGTTTTGCTTTTCAACTATACAAAGGTTTGAGTGAGGCCAACTTGTACATCATGATCAGCTGCATGCAAATATTAAAGAAAATTGGCAGAATGCTGCTCCTCTAAATTACATGCCATTGTGGATTTGTCGCATGCTGTAAAGCAGGACTTGCTGTCCACTTGCGAATGCATGTGGCAAATGCTCCTCTACTACTTAAGCAACAAAGCTTAACTACATATTCCATCTGTCAACAAGTTTGCAAAACACCTGCAGGCCTTGGGAGACAAATGTGTGTGATTTGAAGATGAGCACTTCTTTATTTTACTAAACTATCATTTGTCATCTGTGACAAGAGAGTCCACCACACAGACAGGCACACACACACACACACACACACACATATATATACTTGTGGAAAATGCAACTATGATAGCCTAGCCTCATCCACATGTAAAAAACGAGTAAAAGTAATGGAAACATCAATAATAAAAAAATCCAATATTTAATCATATCAACTATGAACATGGTCAAAATGTGCTGTGCCTGTAAAATAAAAAATATTCCTATCACTATACACATATATAAAAATTTACATATTCAGTTAAAAATAAAAGAACATCCCTTGATAATGGCTAACAGAATAGCTGAAATATATATATATATATATATATATATATGTATGTATGTGTGTGTGTGTGTGTATATATATGTATGTGTGTGTGTATGTGTGTATATATATGTATGTGTGTGTGTATGTGTGTATATATGTGTTTATATATATATATGTGTGTGTGTCTGAAGTAAGTCTGAAGTTATTATGCAAATCACATAAACCTCAATAACTCAAATTTGCTTTGAGCAATGAATTAATTTAGATGTCAAAACAAAGCTTGAGTTAAATTTAGGTAATTTCAAAATGTTTTGTTAAAGTTATTGGTATACCTTTGCATATAATCTTTTTTCCCATAAAATATTTTGAAAGATGGATAATGGAAATGGTATGACAAAAGCAGAAAATAACAAACTTATTGAGTAAGGGGACGTCCACATTGTAGATATCAAAGGAGTTTCATAGAAATCACAGAGCAATAAAGAGGGCTGTTGAAATATATAACTAAGTAAAGAACTGAAAACAGCAGAAAAGGTTTTAAGAACATGACTCCTCACTTAAGAGAACATAAACTAAAGCAAGTTATAATGAAAACAACCATTTTTGATGCATACTCAGATCTTGAAACAAGCTTGAATTGAGAGTGATGAGAAGGACAAAAGGTGTAGAATACTTTGCAAATTGGGATCTATTGAGAAATCTCCTAGGCAAACTCCTCTCAGTAAAGCAAATATTTTAAAGTAACAAAACTGGGCCAAGAAATATATGAAAATCGATTTTTCTAAAGTAATTTTCATGGACGAATCTTAGGTGACACTTGATGAACTGGATGGATGGGCAACACGATGGATTTTATCCAATACAGATGTGCCGGTGGTCAAAAGAAGGTAACAAAGAACCAGAAGTATGATGATATGGGTTGGAATTGTCAACCAAACCATTACTGGGTCATTCAAAGTTGAGATAGTTAAACTGAACGGTGCTAAATATTGAGATTTCATGAACACGTCTTTCTTTGTGTGGTACAAGTCCTAGCCTTACACTTTGAAAGCGAAGTGTGTATTTATGCATGATCATGCTCATTTTCATGTATCTACCCATGAATTTTTGAGCATAAAAGATTTAAAAGAGAGAAAATAATGGAATAGCTACCATGAAGTCTCATTCAGATTCTGACTGAAAATCTATGGTCAATTGTGAGCATTAAATTATATGAAAGTGGCAAAATATATGACATCAAAGTAGCTCTACAGGAAGTAATTAAAACCACCATGTTGGAAATTGAATCAGCTGAAGTAAAAACATAGCAAAATCAATGAATTATAGTCTGTTGCCTGTTATTGAGAAGAAATGCTTCAAAGACTTACCATATGTTTGTTATTTGTTCTATTATAGGTGTTGATCAATTGTTGATGATTTTATTACCTTGTTATTGAAGTAAAAAGTGATTTTCTGGTTTTACATAATAATTTTAAATTGCAGTTTTTAAAATAAATTCAATAATTTTAATAAAACAATGAAACTACTTAAAAATTTAACAGAAGCATTATTTTGATGTTTACATAAATCATTTAAAATTTGACATTACAATTTACATAAATCACAAGAGAACAGGAAATAAATCTAATCTGCGTGACCTAGAAAAAATTATCTGTGGATTTATATTATTGAAGAGATGGGACTGGGATTAAAAGTCACAATGATAATTTTGACGTTCCTATGGGTGTCTATGACTCTGCTCAAATTGCAGACTTAGCAGGCATCTATATTTTGAACACCCTTAGTAGGATTATTGACCCTAAACAGGTTGGTCTATATGGAGATGATGGACTTATTTTTATCCCTATAATAAAATATTAAAACAATTTTACAACAATAAGCAACCAGATAGTAAACCCTCTTATAATTGTAAAGTCAAAAACAACTTCCCAGTTTGAGCCATATGCAACAGATGATAGCATATGATGGGATATAATTTGATAATTACACTGTTTTCATATGTAATTTGTTTAAACTATTAATTAAAACTTGTAATATAAAAACACTTTTTTAATGAACCTGGTATATTTCCATATCTTTCTTCACTCTATATATCTATCTTTTTATGTATCTCAATCTGTTCATATTTATATATAGCAGTGTGACTATATATATAATAATAATTAGAAAAAAAAACTTAAAAATCCATAGTCAGTAATAAATTTATTTTGATGAATATAAGCATATTCATCTCATCAGTCAAGTACATTTATATATATATATATATATATATATATATATATATATATATATATATATATATATATATATATATATATCCATCTGTTTCTTCTCTCTACATATCTATTTATGTATCTCAATCTGTTCATATCTCTCTCTCTCTCTCTATATATATATATATATATATTAGATAGATAGTTTTAAGATATGCTATATTTATGGGTTAAAGTGCTCAGTATTAGGCACAGACCATATGTAAATATAAAAGCAGACATTGAGGTAAACACCCAACAGTGACAATCTGTTTTATCCTTAAACACAATCTTCAAACCATGTGTATTATGTTTTGGCTTGAATATTTATATATGCTGATCAATGGTGCATTATGGTTAGAAGGTCTATTGTATCATCCTAACTGTAATATAGCAACAACTCTTAAGTAGAAGTATGAAGCTTTATTTTATTAATTCAGCTTTAGCACTGAAAATTTATTATAGTGGATACAAATGAGAGGGGAGATGGGATGTGCTTATTTTATTACCACACTAACAGTGATTCAGATTATTCTAGAGGCTATTGAGTACAAATAATTGTGGATCCGAATGCAGTTATTTATAACTATTTTTATTCATTATTTATTATTGATTACTTTATTATTTATGGTTGGTTGCTATTATTATGTTTATATATATATATATATATATATATATATATATATATATATATACATAAACATTTATATTATTATTATGTTTACTTGTATTTATGCATGCATTCATGTTTATATATATATATATATATATATATATAAAGTTTTGTTAAAGACAATTGACAAGGTACTGCGATTAAGCTGCCTTGTATAAAAGAGGGGTTGCTGCCTATATACACAATTGTCAAATTACATGACTTTCTCTATATAGTTACCATCCACACCCCATTTTACCAATCAACATCATTTCCTTCATCTGCTTGTAGTAGGTTATTATCATTTTGTAGTATTTTAATAACTGTTCTTTCTTCTATTGGGATGTTTGGTTTCAATGGCCTGACCTTCTCTTGTGACATTGTCATTTTCAATCTTGTATTCTTGTATGCATAGATATTACCAATGCTGCCTCCTCTGTTAGATTAATTCTATTACACCTAAGTATGTAATTCACTTGATTGCTTTTGCAAAATTGAGATCTTTGTTTAATATGATTTTCTCAGAGGTAATTAATTGCCACAATGTTGGCAAATGTTTTTCACAGATTGTTGTTAAACTTTATTACATCTCCTACTGTGACTATTCAATTTTTGTACTTTCCATATTTGGCATTCCTTGATCTGTTTGAATTCTTCTGTCTAGAAATTTCCAAATTTTTCTGGATTCTATTTCTATCCAAATCTAACAGTCTAGGAATTATTTTTTCTTGTTAGAGACAATACCCTTTATGTAAATACAGCATATCATCTGTGAGATCAAAATACAAGTCTAAGATGTGAGCTTCATTTCCTATGTACTGCGTCTCTTCAAGACATAGATGATGATGACTCTTCATAACTTCCTGTCCTTTGTATCTCTTAGTAACATTTGTCTTTTTTCTATCACCCCTCCTATTCCACTATCCATGTACACAAGCACACACCCCTGTTCTTTTTTTTATCCAATATGCTGAGTGTTAAGTTTACCAAGCCTTCCTTCCACATTATATATCCAAGAAATTTCAGCTGTCTCTTTCTGATTCTGAATATA
This sequence comes from Acanthosepion lycidas, assembly GCA_963932145.1. Taxonomy (NCBI): domain Eukaryota; kingdom Metazoa; phylum Mollusca; class Cephalopoda; order Sepiida; family Sepiidae; genus Acanthosepion; species Acanthosepion lycidas. The sequence continues at coordinate 72,961,773 of OZ010589.1, forward strand.
AAAGTCCTTCCCCGACTCCATTTTCTTTAAGTCTTCCTCATAGCTTACATGATCCATCTATGGTATTCTCAGTTCACTTCTGTAGTACCACTTTTATGTTGATGCTAGTCTTGCCTTCATTAACTGAAAATTTCAAAATCAACCAAAATACAGAAATTTTAAATATCTTGGGAGTGTTTTAATAGAGGACTGAAAATGCAATACCAAAATCCAAAGGTACATTGGAATAGCAAAGGATGTCTTCCAAAAACTAAGCAAAGTATTAAGAAACAGGAAAATTTAATTAGAAACAAAGAAAACAGAGCTGAAATGATATGTAATATGAATCTTCTTATATGTCAGTGAACACTGGACAATTTCCTCACAGATGAAGAGGAAACTTGAGACTACACAAATGTGGTTCTATAGAAGGATGCTGAAAATACCATAGACGGAGAATGTGAGCAACAAAGAAGTTTTAAGAAAAATGAAAATGTTTAGAATCAGAAAGAGGCTGTTGTAACTTCAGGAACATATAATGTGGAAAAAGGTTTGGAGAATTTGACATACATAGCAAATGCAAGAAGGGCAGAGGGAAACAGTGAGTAACCTATCTAACAAGTTTAGAACATGGAGTGGGAAGATTAATAAAAAGACAAACATTGTTAAGATCTATGAAGGATGGCAAGTTATGGAAAGCCATAATTACAAACATCCTGAAAGAACAATATATAGAACAGAAATAAGATTCCATTTTAACTACTCTGTATTCATATACATAATTTCTGACTGGAAAAAAAATTATTTACAATTATGTGTAAATTAGCATTCCAGGCTGATTATTCTAACAGACACCATAAAACAGGCAATGTGTTAGGAAATGCAATACAATGTAGCTGTTAAGAAAGAGTAAAATTTGGTTAAAAGTTACTTAAGAGAATTATTTAAGAGCTAGTATTTTACTTCATTATTTGCACTGTTTATATCTGGACTATTGTCCTCGTCTTTGTTTTTGTTATCAAGCTGTTCCTTGGGCATATATTGATCTGGGTAACATGCAGGGAATTTTGAACTGAATCCTTTATTTAATCTATAGCATTAGATTGTTCCTTGGGGATATATTGATCTGGGTAACATGCAGGGAATTTTGAACTGAATCCTTTATTTAATCTATAGCATTAGATTGTTCCTTGGGCATATATTGATCTGGGTAACCTGCAGGGAATTCTAAACTGAATCCTTTATTTAATCTATATAATCTATTTTATTCCATTGCCCACATTTAGGCTGATTCATAAGTATTTTTCATTTTGAAAAAAATAATTATAATGAAGTAATTATAATGATGAATGTATTATTCTAAGGAAAAGTTCCTTATTTTTAATAGTTATTACTTGCTGGTTTCCACTAAGTCCAAATGTACATACTACCCAGCCAAGGGACTGAAATCACAATCACTATGTCACTAAATTCACTAACCAATGGATTAATTTACTAAGCTATTGTTCCTGTAATGAACTTCGAGCCTTAAATCTAACCTGCTTGATGATTAGTGCTGCTGCAGCTACTTATCATGTTTTAACTGCTTTAGCTGCTGTTGAAGACTTGCTGTTATTTTCTTTCTTTCTTTATTAGTAGCTCCCATATTGTATTTATTTCTATGCTAAACCTACTACTTCAGTGTTCATTATTAGGCTGATTCATAACTATTTTTTTGGTAAGTAATTATAATGTATCATTTTAATTACTAATCTTTCTTCCAGGAACTGCCATTTTGTGGAACAGACTCCTGTGTGGGTACTTCCCAGAACACTTTAAGCTTAATCTCTTCAAGTAAAGAGTCAGTCATTATCTACCCTCCTTACTCTCATAATTTTTACTTCTTACTATCATCTCTTCCATTCATATCACACATTACATACCATTTCAAATGTAACCCACTACATTGAGTGGCTCTCAACACTTTTATTAGGTGAAATTTAGTTAAAAAGGGTTACTTATAACAATCCTTCCTATCTATTCTAATGTGCCCTCTGCTAATATTCACAGTAGTATTGTCCTCATTTTAATTAAATCAAACCAACACTGTCAACCATTATTATTAATTTTTGATGAGTATTTACTTTCATCTTCATTTTTTATTAGATGAACTATTGTCAACTCTTATTAATTATTGACTAGTACTTTAATCTTGAAATTTTTGATTTTTTTATTGCAACTTTTGCATAGTTCATCAATCAACAGCAGTGAGTAGACAATTCAGGCTCAGAATATAAAAGCTCAGAGATTTGAATTCATGTCATTTTTTCCTCCTGTTTAAATACAGCAGCTACTTTAACCAGTAAGTTAGGAAATTTGAAAACTATGATGGGTTCATTGGTCAGATTTATTTTTATGTAAGGCTGTCAAATTTTAATAACTGAACAGTTAAAACAGCTGGTGCTTTCAAGAACATGAATTCAAATCTCACCAAGAACTTACCTCAAATTTACAGTGGAGTAATGGATAGCAGCTTGGATTTAGGAATCAAAGAGCCAAGTTCAAATTCCAGTCAGACCCATTACATTCACTTATGTGCTAATACCCTTAGGAAAGGTATGAATCCTCTTCTCCCCTCCCCGAGCTATGGGTAAATAGCAGGAAAGACTGGGTTCTATAGCCCTGGGTGGCAACTGGTCTGCTGCAGAAAGAAATAGCAACCTACTGCGTGAAAAATCTGCCTTGTCAGTTATGTATCAAAAGATACATGATTGCCTAAGTGTGTATCACACATGGCGTGTAACTGAGTGACTATCTACTCACTGTGGAAGATCGACATCCAGAGTAAATGTGCCAACAAAAAGCAATTAAAAAATTGAGATTAAAATAAATTGAACAAGAGTAGAGGTATATCCATTACTTCCTGTTTTGGATTAAGTTCATGGATCTTTCTAAATTATACTTCCATATTTCTAACATCTCTGCCTAAACTTTGAAATCATACTTATTATAAAACCCAGGTTGTGTGTGTGTGTGTGTGTGTTCGTTTATATATGCGATCGGATTTCCTACATTTTTCAACCGATTTCAACAAAACTTCACTTTTTTTTTTTTTTTGGCAGGTAGTGTTTCTTATTGTCTTGCACACTTTTTTCTTTATTTTTACATTCAGAATGCTTCAAAAATTCCATTTACAAGACAATTGTTTATAATAAAATTCTATTCAATTGGTAGGCTCATGACCAATTCGTAAAAAAAAAAAACTAATTAAGCCATGCGTGTCTGTCAACCTTAAACAATAATCTTTGTCAATTTTATTTATCAGTCTTTATGATGGTCGATACTTGATCTATCTCTTACTGTTACATCCCTGGGCAATGCCGGGCTCTACTGCTAGTTTGTACTATTATTGGGTTTCCAGTTCTTTCTAAAGTATTTTCCTTCTCTTTCACTTCCAGTAGCCCTTTACTTCTTAGTGGCATTATTCTGACGCTTGGCATGAATTGATTTAAAAAAATATATTTGTCGAAAATGAATAAAAATAGTCAATATGCTATCTATGGCCTCAGCTCAGTTCTTTCATGAAACATATTTTTATTTTCTCACTGACATAATCTTAGTTTTATGATAAGAAATAACCAATTTTGATAAATTTCTAACCCACTATGAGCAAGCCAAGCTAACATACAATTCAAGAGATAACATATCAAAAAGGGCAAGGCTAATATTTTACATATTTATATGTATAAGGATTTTAAAATAATTATTCCTGCCTATACAAAGTTGGTCTGAAAAGTAAATAGACTAACTATGAAGGGGTGATGCTAGATGTCAGTTTATCTGGAAAGAAACAATGCAGTTATTAATAAGAAGAGTTGAAATTAATGCATGCAATATTTCACAGTTCTAGCATTACTTCTTCATCATCAGCCTATGAACTTTTTAGCCTACACTTGTATTTTATTGGTTATTTAATACAAAACAAATTCACTTTCAGGGGAAAGCATTATTAAAAACATTGGCATGACAACTTCATAGGCTGAGACAAGTCTCTAGAAATTTATTTCACTTTTAAGTCTTGTTAGAACAAGTCTTAAAAAGCAACAAAAAGCCTACAGACTTAAAAAAAATTACCTGTAAGACACTCTTCAAAAAATCAATGACCATAATCTAAATATACCAATTCAAACATTAAATGACTGATATACTTATAACATGAATCATACAATTAAGATCTCTGTTTATAGTATTCACCTGAACTGTCTCTTCCTGATGTTACAAGGTTGAGTTTAAAGTGGACTAAGGAGAAAAATTGCTAAAGCCTGCTTAGCACTTTCCCTTTTAGGGATGCCTTAGGTACCAAAGATTTATCCTTAGCTCCCTCTTAACAGAGAGGTAATATCTTGCGTCAAACTTCCTGGGTCTAAACTTAATAATTGTAAAAGCACTAAAGATGATTATTTATTCAGCTATTCTCTTGAACTTCCTTTTATAAAAATCATACATTTGGCACAGACAGTTCCACAACTTCAATCAGAGCCATAAAATGTATAATTTTACACAGCTACAAGGGGACTGTCTCCATAGGCAGTTCTTCTTTATGTACTATGTCCCCTCAGGACATAGGCGATCATGGCTCTGCACAACTTCCTATCCTTTGTAGCTCTTAATAAATGTTGTCTTTCTGTTATTTTTCCTAAACCCTGTTCTGTCATCTTTTTACTCAAGCTTACTAAGTATGTAATGTACTGTTTCCCTCAGTCCCTCTAGCCCTCAATCTGTCCTGTGAGTATCAGATTTTCCAAACCCCCTTTCCTTATTATGTGCCCTACAAATTTTAACTGTCTCTTCCTGATGTTAAGTATAAGTGTCCTTTTTGTTTTCATTTTATCTAAAACTTCATTATTACTCACATGTTCAATGCATGATATCCTCAGCATCCTTCTGTAGAACCACATTTCTGTTGTCTCTTTTTCATCTTTGAGGAGATTGTTCCACACTCACTGCCATACAAGATGACAGATATCATGTAACAGTTTAGCACTCTTTTCTTTGTTTCTAGCAGAGTTTTTAGAATGCATCTTTGGCTATCCCATTATGCCTTTGGATTTCAATGTTGCACTTTCCATCCTCTGTTAAAACACTTCCTAGCAGTATCACTTCCAAATAGCAGGGCTAGGGTTAATCCCTGATGTCTGAGGTATATCTAAAAGGGAAATACCAAGAGAGCTTGATTAATTTTTGTCTGTCATCCCCAGTATATATATATATATATATATATATATATATATATATATATATATATATATATATATATATATATACACACATATTTTTTTATGTTTATGTGCTCTTTTTATAGATACAAATATTTAAGTAAATGCTCTGTTTATAATAAACAGTATTAATAACATTTACCGGCCTGAATGTTCGAGAAATTTTCATAGAAAATATGCGTCCTCCGACAGGAATCAAACCTGTATCCTATACGGAACCGTCATATAGCCTGACGTGCCTTAACCGTTTTTCCCACATCTTTGGCTATCCCATTATGTCTTTGGATTTCAATGTCACACATTCTGTCCTCTGTTAAAACACTTCTTAGCAGTATCACTTCCAAAAAGCAGAGCTAGGGTTAATCCCTGATGTCTGAGGTATATCTAAAAGGGAAATACCATGAGAGCTTGATTAATTTTTGTCTGTCATCCCCAATATATATATATATATATATATATATATATATATATATATTGGGGGGTCCATTTTAAACACAGCATTGTGCTGTTCTGTTTAATTGGTAGTTTGGATAAATATATTTAACTTTAGGATTTTCTATTGTTTGCATCTTTTCTCTCTTTAACTTGCAAGATTTTAAAAATTCACATCATCTATATATGCTGCTCTAAACTTATTGTCATACACTATGGTTGGGACACCCGCATAAAAGAGAAAGAATGGAATTTATTCTCAGTCTCAAGTGTTTCTGTTTTCTGGCCAGTGAATGGATTCTTTATAATATTCAAAGTGGCATCCACTTTGACCAAAAGGAAACAAAAGCGTAGATAGGGGATTCTGAGGCCAAGTAATAACAAAACCAGATATGGAGCATATTCATTTGCTGGTCTATATTAACAGTCATGATTGGGATAAAAGGAGCCAGTTTTGGTCCACCAATTGGCAGATGACAGACTTGTCAGTTGAATAGTTCCAATATCACCCCATTTGTGTTGCCAGCCTCATGTAGTAAATGAGCCAGGGGAAGCTAGCTGTTAGACCAATATAGCAGAAGTTGTTCCTTGCACAGTACTAGATTGGCAGCTAGGTTTCATCATTTTACAGTTGAAATGGCTAGATGTAACTGTAAGTTCTATGCTAACAGTTTCTTTTCTTACATTTCTTGCTTGTGGAACTTTCTTCTGGCTTCTTGCTTTCCAGTCAAGATTTTCAAAAATTTAAATGCAATGTAAATCATTATCTACTGTCTTCCTGATTACTCTTCTAATGTTCTTGCTCATTAGTAATGCTTATGTTTTCTAATTCTTTCACATCCAGTAATCCCTTATATCTACTTTGTGTGGAGTGATTTCAGTTTTTAAAAAAATTCTAAGCTACCAACCCACCTGGATGAACAAGCAAAACCCTGAATAGAAATACTTATTTTATAATATGGGAAATAGTGTTCTTATTTCTTGATGTGGCATTTGCTTTTCATCTTCATTACCTTGCAAATATGCAGTATACCTTTCCCAGTTTTCAGGGCTGACCAGTTTGATTGAAAATCGAGATGCAATGTGAAGATAATCATTGAAACCTTACAATAGTGGCATAGGGTAACAACAGTCAGATACTCAGTGAGGATCAAACTTACTTCACAAGATAGACTGAAACACTCAAGGAGAAACTGACTTAAGAAAGCTTTTTGAGAAATCAAGAAAACTATTACTCTTGATTCTAAAGCAGAAAAATTTAATGATCAAATTATCCCAGAAATTACCAACAAACAATGAGAATAAACAGCTATTAATAGACATGCTGAGTATTTGTCATTAAGATATGAATGTCAGGTATATTGTTCATTGAAGAGTGAATAATTTACTGTTGTCAAGATGGCTGCCAAGTGATGATTGCCTTGAAAATAATCTATTTTTGGAATAGATATTTTGAAAGGAAAATAAGATTTCTTATCTCTCTTTTAGGTCATAAAAAAGATTGTCCATATATACTTCTTATAATATATAGATTTGCAGTTAAAGAAATTTAAGAGATAAAAAAACAACAAATATAATAATATTGGTAATAAAACTAATAATATTTATTGCATATTAGTAGGATTTTTGCCTAAATAGAAGTGTAATGAGAAAGATTTTAAAAACTGGAATTTTTGGACACACCCATTTCCTTTCTCAATGAGACAAAAAATGTTACTTTCTTTATCAAGGAATTTGTTGTTTTTTTCTTCATGTGTTATATTAAAGAAAGAGATTGGGCAAATTGTTTGCCATGATTAGTCTTGTAGAGTATTTGCAGAAGGCTTGCAGTGGAAACTGTATTCTTTGAGTAAGCATAAATTCCTGTTTAATCCTAGAATCTGAGAATCTATTTTAAAAATATATTTCAACTTGGGTGTTCTGCATTCTTGTTGGCATTTAAATAAAGATGCTAAAAATTTACATCTAATGTTATCAATACTATGGTCTGGTTGGTTGAAATGTGCAGGTATAGTGAAATTGATGTTATTGTCATATATATATAAGATTTAAGAAACAACAGATATTTTTATATATAGTGCTTAATATTAAAATAATATTAAAAATAGGGCATTAATGATATTATATGAAAAGATTACTTAACTTTTAAATATCAATTTTATCCTGACATCAAAGTTTCTTGGTAAAATTTCCAGTCTTCAGTTTAAAACAGTATTATATATATATGCAGAGAGAGAGAGAGAGAGAGAGAGAGAGAGAGAGAGAGAAAGAGAGAGAGAGGATATGATATGATATATATTTATATATCATATGAATAGTGGGTAATTGAATGACAAAATGGAAAGATTCCAACATGATGCATTTCATTCCTAAAAGGAACTTCTTCAGACTTATCAATAGAGTCAGTATTATGAAGGTGGGTATAATAGTGGCAAAAAAAGCCAAAACTGATAGGAAGCTGGATGAGGTCAGCTACATTATGCATCTAGATACATCAGATACTAAAGATTTTGAAGTTTAAATTTGAAGGTAAACATCCCTATATCTTTAACATTTGCAATGTAAAATTGTAACTGTAATTATATAAATAGTCAAGCCAACACAAGCACAAAGATTTTTCAAGCAGGAAGCAAACTGTTACCACATATCTATCTATCTATCTATTTATCTATATATATATTATATATATATATATATATATATATATATATATATATATATATATATATATAAATTTTACAGGATTTTTCAAACAGTCAATGGATGATAAAGTTTTGAAATAAAAAAAAAAAACAGGCGAGGGGGAGTAAAGAAAGGAAGAAAAAAAAAGAAAACCAAGGGGAAAAAAAGAGAAAAAAATGAAGAAGAATAGAAAGAAAGGAAGGTGGAAACGGTAATGGCAACAGGAAGTGGTGTAAATCTTGATATGAGTGGTGGTCAGAGGGTAAAGTAAGAGAAGGGGAAGGAAAAGAGAAAAACCTCATAATACAATATATATTAATAAAAAACACTTTAACACTACATATCAATATTATATATTAACATATGCAACACATATTAAATATAAAAAGCCCCATAATATAAAAAGATCACTAAATACTTAAAATTAAACATACTAATTGTTTGAGAATAAATATAAAAAAATAAAAAAATATCTAAACCAATATATAAAATATGGCTTATATAAACATATAATTATGTATTATTACATAATAACAAATTAGTACAAAAGTTATATTAAGGTATATTATTATTAATATTGTAGTGAAAGTATAATACTTATGTGTAAAGCATAATTAAGGATAATTCAATAAAGATACTTTAAAGTAAGAAAAAATGTCAGTAAGAGTAATATTAAAGATATTTTTGTCAATTGTAATAGAAGAGAAATTTGTGAAGGATATACAAAAAAAGAAGTGGAATATACAATGTAATTATCAAAGATTGCAGTTCATGTACTTGTTGAAGGACAACAGTTCACTCAAGTTCAGTCAGGACTGAAGAGAACAGGAATTCACAGGTAATTTTCAAAGAATGACAAATGATTTCTAAATTTAATAATTCAAATTTTTTCTTTTAGGCATAGATTGCAGCTACCATTAAAACTACTACAAGTGTAGGCAAATCCTATAATTTTCCTGTCAATCTGAAAGTTCAGTTCTTCTCCCTCTATTCCCAAAACTCTTTGGAAAGTGCAGTTTGAGATTTCAATTTTGGGTTGAAGAATGAATGCTGATAGATGTTGCTTCCATTCCCCTGTGGAAATTCCAATATAAATGTTGTGATTGTTCTTGTTCTCTTTAGGGTAAATGGTTGCCTGGTAAATTACATTAGAGGCTCTGCATTTTTCTTCTATTGAACAGAGTTCACCATTTCTACAATTACATGGGGTATCCATATTAGGTGAATTGTTGATGCCATAGAATTTATTAAGAACAACTTTATTATGGGAATCAATAATTTTATACATTTCCTTTCTTATATATATAAAGAAAGGGAATGGATTTATTAATCCAACAAATTTTTATTTCTTAAAATCCAACAAATTTTTATTTCTTAAACATTATTCTTACCTTAAAGTATCTTTATTGAATTATCCTTAATTATCCTTTACACATAAGTATTATACTTTCACTACAATATTATATATTAATAAAATAATGTTTATAGAAATTAGAAATAATGCTGAATTAAAAAATCTGTTCACACACATATCAAGGCAATACCTATAACCTCTTTGGATTCATGTTTATAAATATATTGTTATAAAATGTGATTTGCTTTGTATTTTCTCAGTCCAGCAGTAGTCATTAATTTCAAGTATTGTATTCTGCCTCTCCTTACTGCTTGGGCACTTATATAGTCTATAGACCTTAGTTATGCTAATTAGGCAGTCATTAATATATATATATATATATATATATATATATATATATATATATAAACTTAAACATTATTTTTAATAAGTAATATATAAACATCATTTTCTATAAACATTTTTTGTGAGTACTTCTCAATTTAGGTTGATATTAATTTAACTGTTTAAGAAAAAATTGGCATGTCAACTCAAAAACATGTATCTACCTTAATAATCGTAGTAATAATATATTCCGCTGGGTATGACACTAAGCTACATCCAGCAACAAGGCCTCTGATAGAGAGATTGGAGGTTTTGAAGAGCCTGGGACCGCCTCTTAATTGCTGTTGTTCACAGGTCCACCCTGACCTCAGATCGTAGCATCTGTTAGGCTCTCAGCTATGGGCAAATAGTTAGCTGCACCCCCAGCAAAAACACCATGAAAGTATAAAAATATATTTTAATAGTAAAAATACCAGCAATACATTTTTATATAAAAAGACCGACACTACATAATCAGCCATACATTTTATCTGTAGTTGAAGGCATACAATTGCATTCAAAATATATTTAGTTAAAGTCATAAAATTGTGTTCAAAATATTTAGATTTTGTCATTAAATAATCCATAGAGGTACTGATATGCCACTAAAACAAACAACCAACATAAAATTTCATGACATTAATCCATATAATATCCTACAATTGCTTAAATCAAACTGTATTCCAAAATATAACTTAAAAAAATCATAAAACACAATCAATGCCTCTAGTAATTATGTCCACACTTGTATATGCACAAAAGCTGAGTATCATCTACCATGTATTCAATTGTGAAAGCAAAATAACATATTTTTATTACTTCAAAGTTCCCAAGAAAATTAAATTTTGGCATTAAATGACACACAAGGAGTTGATATATTGTTAAACAAATCAACAAATAATATGATGATGATTGCAATATATTTACAGATGCTTGTCATCTCACTAATTGTATATCATTAAATTGTCAGCTCTAAACTAGCATGAACTCTAAGGTGGCTTTTAACTCAGTGTATGGCTTATATGATTTGAAGCATATGTGACATACAAAGGACAAACTTGAGGTTTACTGAATCAAAATAAGTAGCATTGTCCTCATGAATTTACATGTGTCTTTTCAAATCCAGACAAGTGAACTACCTACAGGAGTGTGACAATATTTTTACATGTCAAGAATTTAAGATACCATTGCATGTATTCATATGTAGAATAAAAATTATTCAAAAGATATTTTTTATGGGAATTATAAGAACTTTTGCAAAAACATAATCTTTCAAAATGACAACTTTCTTTTCTATTGGTCTTGAATTTTGATCAATTTACAACTGTTGCATGTGTTTGATAAGGAGAAATTGAGTCACTTTGCAAACAATAACAAGTTTTGCTTTTAAATACTGCCTTCAAAAGACCTTGCTCGATAAAAAAAATTTTGAAGTGTCAAAATATTATATACTCTTCCTCTAAAAATTGAAATGTCAAAATATCATATATCCTTACTCTAAAAATCAAATACTTCAGCAATTTATTTGCTACATTTGACCAGTGTTCCAACAGGAGAAACAGTCAAGACCTCTTAAATGTTAGTAAATATAAAATTGAGAAACAGGAAAATCTTGTTAGAAATAAGAGAGTAGTGAATAGTTAACAGAAGACAGAAAATGTGACATTGAAATCCGAAGGCTCATTGGAATAGCAAAATATGCTTTCCAAAGGCTAAACAAAGTATTAAGAAAGAGAAACATCTCATTAGTAACAAAGAAAAGAGTAGTGAATAGTTATATAATATCGACCCCTCTATATGGTAGTGAATACTGGAAAATCTTGCAACAGAAATGTGGCACTGCAGAAGGATGCTGAGAATACTATAGACGAAGAATGTAAGAACTGAGGAGGCTTTAAAGAAAAAGGAAAAGTGAAAAGTTTAAGTGAAAAGTTTAAGTGAATACAGTCCACTGCAACAATCATTTCCTCTTAATTATTATGGTTATTCACTTGATCAAAGATTCCGATAGTAAAGCATACTGAACTGTTATATGATATCAGCCCTCCTATATGGTAGTGAATGCTGGACAATCTCCTCACAGATTTAGAAGTGACTTGAACCAACAGAAATATGGTTCTACAGAAGGATGCTGAGAATACCATGGACTGAAATTGTGAGCAATGACAAAGTTTTAGAGAAAATGGAAACTAAAAAGAAAATTATACTTAACACCAAGAAGAGACAGTTGAGGTTTCTAGGACGCATAATGAGGAAAGAGGTCTTGAAAACTTTGATACTCATGGGATAGATTGAGGGTGGGTGGTACAGAGGAAAACAACTCATAACATACTTATTGAGCTTGAGTAAATGGATGACAGAACAAGCTTTAGGAGAAATAATGGAAAGACAACATTTATTAAGAGCTACAAAGGACAGGAAATTGTGGAGAGTCTTGATCGTTGACGTCCTGAAGGGACATGGCACATAGAAGAAGACATTTTTTTTACTAATGTTCACCCAATAAAAGGCCGAAGAGCTACTCAAGGTAGAGAGTTACTGTATGGACTTATATCAGCTTAGGAAAGAAGAGTTTGGAGTATGGAGCTGAAGTGGTCTTTAGAAGGAATTGGAAACCCAGTCCTAAACAGGAAACAAAGATAAATCTCTACTCTTGTTCAAAATACCGAGGAGGAGTGTGAAACGGATGACGAAACTATCTACTTAACATAAAAAAGAAAAATTTCAAACTCAGGAAGCTAGTTTCTCAATTTGATATTGTCATACCTCCACTTTTTCGCGGGAAAACAGCATAGCGTAATAAACAAATGCCACAAACTTACCGAAAATAAATTTTTATCGTCAAAACGCTTATGTTATTATTAAGATGAAAGACCAAAGTGTATTTTAATTATTTTTTGATATTTTTTAATATTTTTTAACACGTTCGAAATTTTGGTTAAATTTTTCTTTTTTTTACGTCATCGCGGTGCTGTAAAAATAACATTGTTTTTTTTTGCGCTTTTTTCCCGTTGAAAACCCATTGATTTGGAAATTCTTGTAAAATTAAAGTAATTGTCCGATTTTAATGAAATTTTCAGGACTTATTTCACCAATGAATGAAATTATTTTTGAAATATTTCTTTTTAGTAAATTTTAGTAAAAAATATATTTTTTTTAATATGTTACACCCCACTTACTTATTTTCCCGAAATTTTTTTCAATTCTTTTTATTTCCTTACAATTTTTTTTTGTTTAAAGTAAGAGTCATTGGAGATGGTAAATCACCTACTTTTTTTTTCTAATTTGTTCCAACTTTTGTAAAATGAGCTTTGAATAGAAAAATAATGAATCCAATAAAACTATGATATTACTTAATTAGAAAAGCTTTTAATTGCTTTTGTAAATAAGTAATATTAAGGTCATTATTGCCTGAAGAAATAAATTTTTTCTGATGAATAATTAAATTTTACAAGAATTTTTTATTTGTTTTACATTTTGATTATAATAATTTATAATAGTTTAAAAATCGTGCAAAACTCTGTATTAGCTTATTTCCTTTTGATAATTAGTAATTAAGTAGAAACAAAATTTACGAGTTCAAAATTGCCAAGTTTAATAAATTTAGTGATTCCACTTTTTTTTCAAATAATTTTTTATGTTGTATTTTTCTACTTAATACATTCCTTATTTCCATGTACGGTACACTGAAATTGCCATTATTATAAAAAGAGTTTTGTCCCTTTATTCTAATAAATAGACATAACAGTAAAACTAAAAATAAAAGGGTTCACTCAGATTTCTAGTAATTTTCATTTATGGTCATCCGTCGTAAGCTGTCATCACTTGTCAATCAACACGTGGATCAAGTATCGGATCAAAATTACGGTACCAATCGTTAATAATTCGTTGTATATTTCTTTTTTATGCTATAATTAAGTAATATTTTTTTTAAATCAGATTAATTTAACATTAAATTTTCTAATTTTACTAAAATGACGTGTCAGAAATTTTTTTAAATATTTTTAAAATCGATAAATTTGTGTTTGTTTACAAATTTCTTAAAATTAAGAAAATGGCGGGTTTTTTGAAAATTTAAAAATTTAAAATTAAATTTGACATTCCAATGTATATAGTTTCTATCTGAAATATACCAGAATTGTTTACTTAATGGAAATAATAAATTTAATGATTCAACTTTCAAGTAAAACTAAAATGAAATATTCAAGCATATTTTTTCATTTTAAAAAATGCATTTTAAACTTAGGTATCGATAATTTATGCCGAAAAAGTGGAGGTACCTATGTCATGTCTCCAAAGAGCACACCCATCACATGTGTAATTGGCCTAGATTTGTGACCCTGTCTGAGATGACTTTGGTAACAAAACACCAGGTGACCTTTCACTGGGTAAATATGGTTCTTAGCATGCATGTCAGGCTGTTTGACCAATAAGAGTCAACGAGCATTACGAAAGTGACAACGAGTATTTGTTGGCTTCACAAAATATATCTTCTGTACGCATTTTTAAGCGAAGAAAAAGTATTCTGTTGTTATTTAACCCGTGCGGAATTTTTCAGCTACAACACTTCGCAATGTTACCATAGCATTAGGGATGAGCGGTCAGTTTGGGTTCAGAAAAATAGTTGATTGCTACGTGAGAGTAACATCGCCACAACGCCACATATGGCAATGGTAATAATCGTTCCCCTATAAAGAAACATTTAGCATTCACTAAGTAGCCATTACTTCTATTGGTTGAGATTTATAAAATCTTTCTCTTAAAACAATTCTTCAGGAAAACAGGTTTCTCAAACTCACTAGCTGTTATGTTATACAGACATCCTCAGGTATGAAATATTAAATTTAAAATTTAAATTCAAACTCAGCGTTGCGACTGCACGTTCCAAAACTATAACACACATCTCTCATAGCATTTTTCGGATTACAACCTTGTTTTCGTTTGTCCACTTATTATTGAGAGTATAAACAAGAACACAATATTTCATACCTGAGGATGTCTGTAGGAACAGACGAAAGCTTGTAAAATAAAAAGATCTAATGCGACGGAAATTTATAAAACAGGATCTTTTCATTCATAAACAGATTCGGGGTTTTTGTATATTATTGAATTGTTCGCGAAGATGAATTTCTCACCATTTAATCATTAACCTTTGTATTTGTTTTATGTATGAATAATTCATGAATTAGTAAATTGATTGCACCTTTATTGAAATTAATATATATATATATATATATATATATATATATATATATATATATCGGTCTTGTTTTACATATCTTTGGTTGGACCAAACTTGATTCCGCCATATTCTTGTAGCGGACTTTATAATATTCTATCAGGAGTTACACGCGTGTTCCTAATTTAACAACACGTAAACGCACGGTCCGCTACAAATCCTTAGGAATCAAATTCAACTGCTTTGTGTATTTTGTTCCGTATGTTTGGTCGTTTTACAAGGAAAGTAAAGCTTCATAAGGTAATTAAATTAATAAGGCATTTGAGTCTTTGAGTCAATCGTGTTGACAACGAAAAAAATAAATAGAGAATTTGCCATAAAAATATCACTCAACAAACAAGGATCGTAGGAAGCGAACAATAACACTGCTGAAACTAAATTATTGATTATTATTACGCAAAGACATTTCGTTGTATCTAGAACAATTGTATGTCTATTTATTGTCATGGCCTACATTGTTTTCTGTTGATTCTGTTCTAGAGAAAAAATATACTAGTTTTTGAAGTTCATAAACGATAGAGGGTTGTAATGACCAGCACAGCTTTTAAAAAGTGTAACGGAAAGGGGTTATTACTTGTAACGGCATTCAAAATAAATGAATTCAATGCATACATGAATTTTGTATAGATATCTATTTATAACACTGGGTGTTAACATGGCCCAGGAAAAGAGAGAAATGTATATTTACGTCATTAGTTGTAGTGGAGATGATATGGTGTGTTGTGTGAAAAGCGCCACATGGTTCGGTTGGAACTAAAAAGTCGGTTCGAATGTGGAATAAGAAGCTTTCACGGAGGGGAATCGAGGCACGTTTTATCACGATGGCATTCAGTGGTTGAAGAGAGGGAGAATATTTATTACACAAAATGTACACATATGTCACAAGACCTAAAAATGGAGAAAGAGGAGGGCTTGTTTTCACTGTCCTGCCACTAACTTAACTAGACAATCATAGATCCATTCGCTCTAATAATATGCCTTTTGCCAAAACATTTCATTTACACTACACAGTCAAAGTAGACACTATAATACCGCATTTAATTTGTTATGATGGGTTTTGTTTGAGTCCTGTTTTTGGTTAGTAAAATATAACATTTATTCATCGTAACAACAAAGTGAGACATTATATATATATATATATATATATATATATATATATATATATATATATATATAATCCTTCTGATTGTATATAAGTTTGGTAGATGTATGAAAGTTCTTGTAACGTGATTA
This sequence comes from Acanthosepion lycidas, assembly GCA_963932145.1. Taxonomy (NCBI): domain Eukaryota; kingdom Metazoa; phylum Mollusca; class Cephalopoda; order Sepiida; family Sepiidae; genus Acanthosepion; species Acanthosepion lycidas. The sequence continues at coordinate 72,978,310 of OZ010589.1, forward strand.
TTTGTAAATGTTTCTGGTTTGTGTTGGTGAATGAATAAATTAGTTGCAAGTGATGATAAGTCTATCAATAAAAAGCAATATTAAACATGAGAAAGTGATATTTGTGTAAGTTGACTTATCTGTGGTTTTCATTTCTGGAGCTGCTTAATTCTACGCGCTGGCCTTGCGAGGTACCGGGATAAAGAGGTCTCTAAAATTCCCGCCAGTAGTACGGTTTCCTTTTTCTATGGAATTATGGGAATTAGAATTTTTTTTATTTCTCGTGATCCCGAGATTATTACAAATCTGTATATTCCTACTAATCTAATATATACAATTTTGTGTGGTAAAAAGAATCACAATATTAAAAATGTATCCTCAGTGATCATGTACAATGATATATTTACAAAGCCAAATAAAACATCTGTTAGTAATAAAAACTGGCACATTCCCCACCCTGGCATGAATAACTGTTAGTGTTAACTGAATGAAAGAAAATGCAGGATTTAAAAAAATCAAATCAAACAACAACGCAGTCACACAGGCATTCCATCATCCAGACAATAACAATTACGAAAAACGGAAAGACCAAAGACACTGCGCAACTACCAGAGAGCTGAAATCTCATGGTTAGTTCGAAGACCCAAAATCCACTTACCTAATAGAGATGCCACTCTAAGTCGGCGCTTTTTACTCGAACCAAGCAAGAAATATTTCCCCAACTTTCACCAAATCTTTAGTCATCGCAACAGACGCATTCTGGCGAAATTGCCAGTTCTGCTGCACAAAGTTTTTTTTTTTTCGACTCGCGAAACTATCCAAGTGAGTGATACCTTCTTGAAGCATTTCAATCCGAAAGACCAAGGCAACCAGAAGCTATACTATCCCGATTTGACCGAGCTCGTCCATCAAATCATTTCGAACGCCTCCTTTCTGAGATAACTGTGATAGAAGAAAGGTCTATCCCTTAAGTAAATTACGGACCTCTTCGTCATCTGTATGCATACTTCTTAAAGCTGGAAATGCTTTCCTGGCGTCTTCTTTCCAGAATTCACTATTGCTGTCTTTTACACATTCGTTCCAAGATAGTATTTTGATGAATCTCAATGATCGGTACACCTTGACCGAAGGAAGATAAATCTCTTGACGTACTGTAAATGCCCTGATACGCCTTAATAGGTCGAACAAGACTCGAACTAAACTAAGTAGTTCATTACACGAGAGTGAAAGAAAAGAGAGTTGTTAAAGAAAGATGAGATGTTAGGTACAAACTCTCCCACCTTTAAGGAAAGATTCCTCCGAACCTCCAGACGAGTTGCAGCCTCAGACTTCTGCCGAAATTCCGACCAATTCTTCTCCAGTTGGAGGTCGGGACCAAACCAGACACCGTGTATATTGCAAAGCCTGTTATCTAACTGAAGGGCCGGGATAATAAAATATCGTCTACGCACCCAAACACACGCCAACAGGTTTATCGTGGTTGATCTTGGCCCAGGTATGTCAAACTCAGGACATATGGAGGGCCGCATCAGCCATATCTGCAGCCTTGAGGGCCGCATCTGCTTACACTCTTACATTAATCACAGCTAGTGGTAACTAAAGTTTAAATACAAAATATTAACAATACAATGTAGTACAATTTAATCATTTTATGTTGTCCTGATGATTGACAGCTTTAGACAAACTATTCTCGATATATCAGGTTGAAATGTCTGTGTAGATCCCACTTTGATCAAAGATGACAAATGTTCATCAGTGAATCACGTCCTGTGAGATGTTTTTATGGCTTTCATAAACGAAAATAATTGCTCATAGACATATGTGGAATCAAACATCGCCATAATCTTGGTGGCAAACATTCTGAAGTTCTTAAATGTCTGAGGAAAGTATGAAAAAAATCCGGGTACCCTACTTCTAGGTACTTTCCCTTGAGTGTTGAGTTAGTCTGCATTTCCAGTAGTTCCATCTGTAGACTTTCCTCTGTGTGAGCAACATCAAAAGTGAATGGTGCTGAGAATAATGCAAATCGATCTTCACAAGATGAAAAATCACAAAATCTTCACTGAAATTCTTTTGACAGCAATTCCACGTAATTGTCGTCCTTAGCAAAGATACATACAGACTCAGTATTGGCAGTTATTTTTTCATCTCTTTGCACATCGGAAAATGAATCAAGTTTTCATGTGACAACTGGGACTTCAATAAAGCTAATTTTGCAATGAAACACTTGATATCATCATATAACTGAGTGATGAGCTTATTTTTACCTTGTAATTTGAAATTAAGGTCACTTAATTGGGCAGTAATATCCACTGAAAAAGCTAGATCTTGGAGCCAGCTTTCATCTTTCAATTCATGTGTGCTTTGACTCTTCATCTCCAAAAACAACAATTTCGTGTCTCAATAATAAAAACTCTTCTGTACACTTGTGACATGAAAGCCACCGAACTTCTGTGTAGAATGGGACACTTGTGAATTAATTATTCACGTCTTCAAATAACTGGTTAAACTGATGGTGATACAGAGCATGACCTCTCATATAGTTCATTGTTTTTGTGACAAAACTCAACACGTGATCTAATTTTAAAATCTTGGAACATAAGTTTTGTTAATGAATTATACAATAAAAATGCTTGAATGTTGAATCTGGATATATGTTTTCTATTTTTGTACCTAACTTGGCAGCAACACCATTATGTCTTCCAACCATATTGACAGCACCATCAGTAGATAACCACACGAGTTTACTCAAATCAAGGCCATACTCATGGAGAAGCTGTTCAACTTTCTCAAAAATGTCCTGGCTTGTTGTAGCATCATGCATTGGGACCAGTTCAATTAGTTCTTCATAAATTTGAAATTCATTGTCACAAGCCCTGATGAAAATGGTGAGCTGTGCTATTCCAGATATGTCAACAGTCTCATCCTGAGCAATAAAAATGTTCAAATCTTGATGATAAATTCTTAAAGTGTCGACTCAAATCACGTGCCATTTTATAAATCCGTTCATCAACAGTGTTCCTGTTTAACGAAATGTCTTGAAATAAGTGTGACACTATTTACGACGCTAGAAAGAAAGAAAAAAAAAGAAAGGCGAGAATTAAATTTAGGTGATAAGAAGCCATCACGAAAAGGACACTAAGCGGTGTTATTTTTCTGACAAAGAAAAGTGGTAAAATTTTTATTTCCATTGTCGAGAAAGGAAGATACTGGATTTAATCTGATTTATGTTACGGGGCGGGTGAAAACTCCAGGTTGATCAAATAACCTGCGAGACAGAATTCTAAAGAGATAAAAATTAATTAAGCACCCGCTGACCGAAGAACGAAAATGTCCATTGGACCACATAGAGTTACAAAAAACAAAGGACTAAAACATTAGTTATATACGGAAAGGTTGTTTGGAAAAGGCATATTTTGTGTCGGAACTGGCTAGGATAGCGAAACTATTTTATCGGATCAGTAATTGGCACCAAGAATGCAAATACGTTTAAATGGCCACCCACTTGATGCTGGCGAAAAGCTGATTGACGAATTCCAGGTGATTCGGTTAAGATAAAGAGTCTAGGGTGTGAGGTCTCCTCGAAGAGAAAAAGGAAAAGGAAAAGAAAAAGAAAAAAAAAAGGGAAGATAATTGTTTTTTCTTTGAGCAGGATTTTTTAAACCGAGGCTAGACTGGCCACACCCACGCCGCTGAGCGCCCATTGGCTGAGGTAATCATGTGAAGTAGGAGGGGAGGCCTGTTGGCACCCATTGAGGGGATAGGTGTGAGATGCCACTGTGAGAGAGAGGAGAACCCGTTGACACCCTCTGAGGGTATGGGTGAGATACCAATATGAGAACAGAAGAAGGTGGGAAGACGGAAGACTTCCAAAAATGGGAAATAATAAAATTTTCCTGACCGAAAACAAAGAAGTGGATTGTGGGTTTAGAATTATCAAGGAACCTCAAACCCCGACTAGCCCACCCCGGTTTTGTTCGGCGTCCATATAAGCAGAGTCGCAGCGAGTTAAGTTCAGTTGAGTTCGAGTTCAAGTTCGCAGTTGGGGTTGGAGACAGACAGGCAAACAGTTGCACCCGCCTCGCAGATAGCTGACCTGAAAGATTCGCGCAAATTCCGAACTCAATTTCTAACCAAGAACAATTTATTTTTGAAGAACGACTTAGACTCACACCACCAAAACAAGTTTTACGAATATCACCTGAAGATACACCAAGAACCAGTTTCTTAAAGAACAAACAACTTAAGATATTAAGACTCACCTAACAAACACAAAGTGTCACGAATCCATATAGCGGGTTGGGAAGTAGACGCAGTCCTGTATTCAGCAACCATATATAAAATATTGTTATCCTTTTTTAACACATTTGAACTTTTCGAGTTATTATTTTCTTTTCTTTTACATATACTTGTGCGATATCGCCCTTGTTCGAACTCGACTTGCATTACGGCCCGCCGACTGATTGATTTCGTCTGCCTAAGATCAATTCACAACGTGGGTAGGTCAGACTGGAAATCAAAGCAGTTACTTCGGTAACCAGACGTTGGAAGCGAGCTGGGAACGACAAGGCTGATACCGAATCTAACCAGATTCCCATCCGAATCACCAAAAGGTTAGAGCGTTGCATTTGGTGCCGCGACCAATACCAAGTCAGTTGGTCGTCACAGGACAGGATAGCACGACGGACGCGGCTAGGCAGACGTCACATTTGGCGCAGCGACACCCGGGGGGACGTCACATAAGTGTGACTTCTCTGGACATACAATTCCAGCTGTTTTTACAAGACATTGCAGAGTTCAAAGCTTGCAGTAACAGAACTAAAGTTGCCTTTCTGAATTTTTGTAAAGCAACTTTGTTGTTGTGTTAACTTAACCTTGAATTCCTTAATTTTTGAAAAACGCATATCTCCTTCATATTTTCATAAGATCGATGGTTTGTTTCATAATGTCTTTTCACATTATATTCTTTTGGCGTCAAACAGTTTATCTTTCCATTAACAGTGGTACAAAAGTATTGTAATTCCCACTTTTCTTAAAACCCACGTCTTCAGATAATTTTCTCTTTTTACGAGATGGAGTAGAATTCGACATTTTAAAGGCAAAATATTACAAAATTACGAACGTTTACACTTTACATTTGTTCTTATTTAGTTCTGAAGGATGATCACATGATTAACCGGAAGTTAAAAATAGTCGCTGATAATCGAAAACAAAAAAAAAACATTGAGATTGAATAAACAATCTAATCATAAAAAACTGAAAAAAATCTCACTGTTTTAATAATTTGCATTACCAACATAGACAAACTTCTCGATGTACCATAGCTATAGAAACCTTTGTGAGGGCCGACAAGATGCATGTAAAGGACCGCATGCGGTCTGTGGGCCACCAGTTTGTCTTGGCCCATACTACCCTCTCGTATCCTCTGATTTCTCTGTCGACTTCGTCTATCTCAGCATTGCTCGTTAAAAGCACAGTCACATTGACTGGTTGGGGGTGGTGTCATCAGGTAACAAGATTCCGTGTAGGACCGGATTCGCTTTTAATTTGTAAAGGAAAGGCTCCAACGGAAAAGCAAAAGCGAACAGTCTTGCGGATGGAGAGCGGGACAACGTGAAAGGTTTTGACTTTATACCATTCACTTCTACCACCGCAACAGGAGATGCATACAAAAGCCGAATCGAAGAACGAAAATACAGCCCGAAACCGACCGATGCGAGAACAACCTCTAGAAAACGATGGGCAACCATTTCGAATAATTTCGACTGATCCAAATTAATAAGCGCGGCCACACTATCGACTTTTTCTATGACCAATTGTACCAAATGAAGGTCGTTCTGAATAGTCCTACCCTTCACGATACATGCCTGTTCAGGGTCAAATTGCTTGATAATACATTGTCCAAAACTTTGTGTTTAACATAAAGGGCGAAAATTACTAATAAAATCCAAAAGTGTTTATCTTTTCGCAGCAACATAATCGCTAGGGTAGATTCCGTTCTTCATCCATTGGTTAAAGATCAGTGCAAATAAAAGGAGAAACAAGGGTGACTGTCACAAGTATATTTCGAAGGGAAGATAATCTATCCTCGGAGTTCTGTTCCTGTCGTCAAGTTTCAGCGTTTCCCAGATTTCCGCCTCTGTTATGAGGCGATTTGCATCCAGACACTTTCGCTGAAAATCGACTAAATAGGCGTCTAACCGGACGAGGCACGCACTGGTAAAAAGATTAAAAAAAAAAAACTCCTGAAAGCTAACTCTAAAAAGTCTCACAGATGCCTTCGTTTGAAGTCACTTGTCTGTCCAGCAATGTGGCGCTAGCGAAGTGTCGATGGGTCGTGTTTCGAAGTTCCTCTTGACACAGTTCAGCAGCCATATTGGTCACCTCGGAAGTAGTTCTTTTTAGCCTATTACTATCAGAGCTTAGTCCTTCTTGATAAGCAAGGAGGGCAGCTCGGTCCAAGACACGGCTACTTCTCCATTATCTCACAGTATTGCATACTGTCCTGGCCTTTCCAGATGACATTAGGGCCACATTCACTCAACCAGTGTACCGATCGGCTCTTTAGGCTGTGACGTGGAGATAGAGTTACATATCTGGCATTGGGATCTGGTTTGTTTGACGCTGGGACCCAAACCAGGCCAAAATAGGCGTTGTCTCACATTTGCTATGCATGCCATTTTCATCCTGGTGTGCAGAATATAGAGGTTCAAGTTGTTGAGGTATAAGGATTTTATTCTCCTTGATCAGCACTCCTTCGACGTGTTAGCCCTCAATCTAGGGTGATGCTCGTATGTGGACATGAATGCAGCATTGTCGGGCCTAGCATTAAGTTTTCTAGGGAGACGTTTATTGCTGAATTTGTACATTAGTGTGCGTCTCGTGAAATTAAAGAGACGTATGTTCTTTATATTCTCGTCGGTCCGATCTAAGAAAAATTTTGAGTGGTTGATGGTCAACAGTCACTAGCAAGTCTGGGTAATCCAGTATAAACATCCGTGGTGATTCTAGCCCATAGACAAGAGCCAGAGCTTCACCTTCGACCGGTGCATAGCGGGATTCTGCGTCGTCAGTAAAGCGAGATCCGGCCCAAATTTTCCACGACCATAACCGCAATTTGGACTCGCTACGCCAGGGCAATTACAGTGTTTTTGAAAAAGAAAGTAACCAATTCCTGTTTTACTGTATTCTGTTGAAAGGCATGTCATTCTATTGATCTCGAACGTCTTGACTTCGTACTCAGTTTTCCGCACGATTACTCGCTTCGATTCTTCAAAAAGTTGGTCAAGTGTTTCGTCCCAATAAAATTTTCAGTTCTTCGTGCGCAGTAATTCCCGAAAGGGGGCTATCACCTCAGCTTTCGAGAATTCACAAGATACTAGATTCACCAGTCCAAACCTTGACTTGACGTTCGTGATATTTGTGGGCATCGGAAAGTGAAGGATGGCCTGTCATATACTTCGTTGGTTTCACACCATCAGCCGTTATTAAGAACTCGGCAAACTCCACATTCTCTGCAAAATGGAATTTGTCCACGATTAAACACAACCCCATTCTTCCCAATGGGTTACATATTCCATTGTTTGCCAGAACGAGGACTACCTAAAGGAGGCTATCGTCTATGCAACGGGTTTTTCGAACCATGTTCACTGTAATATCGTCGAACCGACCGATCCACCAGTCTCCAGACGCGTGAAATCCCTGGGGAACACGAAAATACCTGTACCAGCTCCATTAAGGGATGGCATCTTGTGCAGCTGGGGAAAGCGGTAAGCTGTGGTACACGTTCCATGAGCCGGAATGGTGGAGACCTGATTAAATGTGGACGGCGTGTGATGGGTTTCCCCTCATGGAGGCAGCGTTCAGTTCTTGTAATGCCACTGTGCGTCTTGGTGAGCCGTCTTTTTGGGGTGCGGCTACTATCATTGAGCACCAGATTGTAGGAGTGCCCACTGGCACCGGTTCAATTATACCCAATACGACATCTTATTTCACTCTCTTCTTTCAGTGATGAGAGGCAGAGATCAATGTGTGGACCGTTGATGGCGTCGCATCAGGGAAGAAGGTTATATCCAATGGCTTTCCTGTCAATTTGTAAGAGTTGGTGTGGGCATGTATTAAATGTGCTGAACTTAAAATGGTCACATGTCCATCGTTCCAGTAGGTGATTGTTGGTTTCTGTCGGAATGGACGGGATAATATTAGGCATCGCTGGAATGGATTTTCTGCGTGGGCGTGTGCGCAGGGCATTTTCTTTTGCGTCCTTCAACGAGTTGAGTCGTAATGTTTGGCTGGGAAATCAGATGACAAAGTTCTTCAGAGCATATTCTGAAAGGTAAAAACCCAGACGTGTTGTTTGACACACACACACACACACACACACACACACACACACACACACACACACACACACACACTCTCATATCTCCCTCGAGCCAATTCTTAAATGCATGAATAACACGCCCTTTTATATGAAGTTGGTTGTCCGTGATGCCACGTATTCGATTACTAGTTGACACAAGGTATTCGTCTGTGGGCTTGAGTAGTTTTAACATCTCTGGTCCACTTGAATAAGTTTGAGCTGAGCCTCTGTATCAGAGAACGCGAAGATACGATGACTGCCGTGTCTAATTGAACCAGTTTGGGTGCGTCCAAAGGAAGTGTGGGTTTGATGTATTATAGTTCCTTCTATTGTCAGTGACGGCGGTGGATGTGAGATACCTCCTTCAAATCGCTTTCTAACCCACTCAAGATGAGGCACAGCACCGGGTGATATCAAACCGGTTTTACAGCTCCGTTTTGATCTGCCAGCATAGCGGATGGCGCGAATGGAGGGAACGTTCAGACTGGTGTTTGAGAAAGTGAATGAACCACGCCCTGTCTCGCACCTTGTTGATCTGTTCGTGATTCCAATTTTAGATTTCTGGCTACCCCTAACCCCGTAATTATGACATACCAGTTTAGCTGCTGGGAAATCTTTCCAACTAATTGATCCACCTGGGTGGAATGTCTTCCCGCAACCCATACAAGGATCCTTATTCAGCGAAGTGGGTACATTAGTTCTTCGGAGTTGTCGAAGCGCACCGCGCTTGTGGCAAAATATCTGTAGGTAGGACGAGGTTGACAGCTAACATCATTCAGTAACCGTGCCTCTGACGAGCTGACGAGTCGGTGGAACTTTTGCTTGAGTGTGGTGAGATTGACAGCTTTGGCCAAAATTCGACTCTGGTGTGCCTCGTTGGCGAATTCCGCAATCGACTGCTCAGCTATCATGTCGCACGTGTAGTTGACTTGCTGAGAGCAGCCTTACGTGTTGGTACAATCAACTGTGAACGAGCAAAATTTGGCTTGAGCTCGTAACTTTCCTTAAAATGAGTAATCGATTCACCTTCCGCCTGACGTGTGGAATGAAAGGTCAACCGGTGAACCTCCTTATGCAAACCCTTTACCACAATGAATCGGATATGTGACAAAAGCCTTTCCTCCGTAGCCGAATTTAAGGTTTCAGTCCCTATAAGGTCTAAAAGGAGCCTGTTCACTTCGGGCGAGCATGTCGTTTTCAATTCATTGCGTATTTCTACTGGGTTGGCAAGTTTACACATCTTCTTACGCAGAGTCCAAGCGGCAAGGAATAATGCCCAGTCGTTGTCTGTTGCGTTGGTTTCAATGACAGAACGGTTTTTTTTTTTTTTTTTTTTTTTTTGTGTTGGACGTTTGCGTCGCGTTAGGGGTTGCGTCGCTGCGAAGCGCGATAGTTTCCCTTTGTAGCTCTATTATTTGTTGCATTAGTTGAGCAATCAAATCGAGGGTTCCGCCTGGTGCAGATGCCATGTCTTATTTTGTTAAGATAGTCCTACGTATTCACCAAATCCTGTTCACGGCGCCATGTAAAAGAACCACAACGGCAATGGTAGTAGTAATTCTCAATTACTTTATTCTCGTACAAACGAGATACAAATATAAAAATATATCTGTCCCTTGGCCACTCAGATACTTGTATAACACTGGACGAGATAACTTATGTCTGCCTGTGAAAATCCCCCAATATATAATGAGACCTTCCATTTCTACTCTACAGTCACTTCCTAAGTCGTTTGTCCTCTTACGAGATATATTTTATATGAATAACCATAGAAAAAAATATCTTTCCGGTTGGATTTCTCAAGTGAATTATGCAAAGTAGTTGGCTGTATTCATATCTTTATAGTGTGTAATTTTTAGAGAATGCTTCCACAGGGTAAATTTGAAATTAAATGACCCACATGAGTTTTACTATCAACATGTTGAACCAGTAGTACTGGTTTATTAATACAGACCGAGTCGAATTTGTTTATGAATATTTTGTGTGGAAATATTAATGTGAGATTTTAGTGTTGTGGACGCAATGGTTTATGTCAGTTCTTGCTCTCTCGTTGTTTTGTTTTGTAAATCATTTAATCCCAAGTAAAACGATAATGTTACTAGGGCGCAGTGGGGTAAAGGGTATGAAAGATAACGGTATTAGTCGTTTCTCCCCAAGCAAACATTTGGTATTCATTGACCGAGCAGCCAGTACTGCTTTTGGTTGAAATTCATAAATTCTTTCTCTTAAAACAATTTTTCAGGAAAACAGGTTTCCCAAGGTATCGCTCTTTCCAGTATTGAGAAGACTTTAGTGAGAAGTGAGGAAAAAGACAAAGAAACAGGATTTGGTGAGGCAGAAGATGGTGATTGACATTGTATTTAAATCTTTGAAGATTGTAGGTTACGTAAATTGATTTTAAATATTTCTTTCTTTCCTTAGCTGCTTGACCCCAACCCCGTAGAAGGTGAAGTGGGTCTTTGCCATAAAAATGAAAGATTAACAGTTTTATCGACACCAATTTCAACCAATCATTTCGACACTTTAGCCGTCTGTAAGCTGATTCTTTCTTCTTTTATGTTCCATGTCCCTTCAAGACTTGGGTGATCATGGCTCTCCTATTTCCCTTATCCCTTGTAGTTTTTGTTCTTTTGCTACTTCTCCCAAACCCTGTTCTGTCATCTACTTGCTTAGCCCGCTAGGTATGTCACACGTTGATTTCCCTTGTCTCTCTTTCGCTCTATCCGCCATGTGAGTATCAAATTCTCCAATTTACATTACTCGGACTATTGTCCTTATCTTTGTTGCCATATTTATCACAACGTTTCGGCCGTTGTACACTCCAGCCTTCTTCAGGTGGTTGGAATGTCGAACTGAACCCTTTATTTTGCTCGCTGGGGAAGACTATTCTAGTCCCCCGTGGCATGTCTAATGGATGTCAGTTATCAGTTATCTCCTGTTCTCCACTGCCTTAACCAGGTACTGATTGACTCTTTGGGTTTTGTCTCTGGATCTAACCAATGCCTTTATCCACTGTGCCGTGTGTCCTTAAGATGGATTTCTGGGACTTAATGTCTTCGGCAACCATTTTTACCAGTGCTCATGTTGCTCATGTTTGCTGTTATCATTTGATGTTTTTTAACAGAGCTCATATTGCAATTTTCGTTGTTATTATTGCTTTTCTCTGGCACACCTTATTACTAGTTCCCATATTGTATTCATTTCTACGCTTGGTCGGCTCAGGGGATTTTTGTGGCCTAACATATGTGCTGATTCCTTAAGTTTACGAATTTTCCAATGATGTTCTTTGTCTATGATTTCAACTTGAGGGCGGTGATCTTCCTTTTCTCTCTATATGTGGTCAGCCACGTCTGATTTTTCCACTCCCCCTCGTGTTACAGCATTTTAGTATTCATGAAGTCTTTCCTTAAGAGGGCGGCCTGTCTCCCCTTTATATATCTTTCCGCAGCTACACAGGATGGCGTACACACAGTCTTTAGCCCTGTTCTCCTCTATGGGGGTGTCTTACTAGGGTGGGGTATCTGCGAAGTGTCGTCCATCTTTTGAAGGTTGTCCTGATGTTATATGGACCAGAGATCCTTTGTATTTTCTCTGATAATGACGTAATAATGTCGTTTTTTGACGTTAAAAAATACGTCAAAAAACGACATCATTACGTCATTATTTTTGCACCAACCTAATACATAGGAGCGTTTTTTTTTAAGCAATTCACCGCAAGCAAGGCGGGAGTGCCACTAGCACGCAAGGGGGGTTACAGAGAATTGAGAAAAAGAGTAAAGAGGCATGTTTGAGGAAAGGATACAGAGATGTACGGGGAACAAACTCAGGGTGTCAGATGTCGATTGACATTACACTTGAATATTTGAAGATTATAGTTATCGGGTAAGCAAGTAAGTAAAAGGGAGTTGCACAGACGGGAAGTGGGAGAGGAGAAGCTGTTTGAGTAGAAGAGACGGTTACATTTAACCGTTTTGACAGTGAAAGGATGGGACCAAGATTTCAACCTGGTAGCTCGCTTAAATTCATGCAGTCTGGGAACCATCGAAAGTAGCTCGTTGGAACAGTGGCCGTGAAAATAACTGTAGAAAAGACAGAGGGATGCCACGGCACGTCTGTGAGAAAGCGACTGTAGAATAGATACCAGATCAGGACCTATCACATTGTATATTCGTCTCTGGATTTTGTTGAGGACCTCAAGACGTAATCGGGGGCACCAGTCCATATATGACAGCAATATTCTATGCAAGGACGGATGGTTGATTTATAGATTTGAAGTATGGAGTCAGACGAGAAAAAAAATCTGGCACGATATAGAGAACTTACTTTCCTTGCAGTAGATGAAGCTATTGATTAAATGTATTTATTCACCTAAATTTGTTAATCCCTCGAGTTAACATTTCGACAAAAATGTTTGTTTTATTGTAGTCATCAAATGACGGCAACATATTAGAAACACTGTAAAATTCATACCGTTTACTTTACTCTTTTCTGTTTGACGTTTCGGATCGTATTTGTTTAATTTATGAGAGTAGTAAAAGCGTTAATTTCATGATTATTTTTTTCTGCAGATACCTTAATGTGGAACACAAGGCCACAAATACAGGAAGTAATGATGTCGCAGTTTCTACCGCAAACCAAATATTACAATACTAGGTTACGAGCCCGATGCCCAGCTTTATAGCCCTTAGATCTGTGGCAAACGTAAAGAAAAAAGTTAAAACTTAAATATAACTTGGAACAAGGCGAAAAGGGTTAAAGAATGGAACGATAGACAGACTGAGAGAAAGAGTGAAATTGCTTTTAATTTTGAAAGTCTATTTTTTTAAAGCAGAGACAGATGAAGGAAAGTGACTTTGCTGTTTTGGGGGAAAGATATTACCAGAGACTATTTGGAAAAAGCTGGACTGACAATTGATTGATGGCGTTGCATTAAAGTGGAAGTTTACGAAAACATCTAAGGACCAGCCAGAAAAGGAAGCTGATTGAAAAGATATTTGGTAATTTTTTAAAACAAAGCAGAATTGACAAAAAGTGGAATTTGTAAACAAGCCGAGAAATAGAATTTCTCTATGTAAGGACCCAACACAGGGTTCTTAAAGTGCGATTGGACTAACAAGATATGTGGAAAGCTGCCGGAGGAAACAGCAGATGAATTTCTGATTTTATGAACAAGACCAAGCTGGGGAAAATTTGCTGATGAGAAATTAAAATTATAATTATAATTAATGACCAGAAGCTAAGTCACGATACGCAGTTTGAAAACCAGATTTGTCAAAATGACAACCGAGGTGACAGTCGTAGGTGAGATACCAAGAAGGACGGAGAACTACTTACACCCATTGGGAAGTGATAGTGCGAGGCACAAATAAGAAAAAGGAGTTATTGGGACGGGTCAGTACCTGTGACAGCTGCCATAGGAAAAATTCGTAAATTTGCTGCCAAAGAAAACTCTCGACTTAAGCCTTGTTCCAGACTTAGCTAAATTATGCAAAGTGTCACGATAGAATTCAATGTTGAAAGAGTTGATATTTCTGTACAAAGAACGATATAAACCATAAAATAGACCCTGAAGAAAATTCCTGTCTTTATTTCGTCTGCAAAGAACATTGTTTTAATTTTTTCTTTTATGTCATAGCTCCGCTGTGATTGAACCAGCGCTATAATTGTTGACGACAACCCGGTCTTTGCCGGCTCCGTGATCAAAAAGCACAACGTGAGGCTAAACGGGGCGCAGATCGGAACAACCAACTTCGACGACCAGCGGCAGAATTGATCCAGAATCGACCGGCAAAAGGGTCATAATTGAACACCGTAGACCAGGACTGACCCTGCATATCATAGAGCTAAAGGGCTCAAACTGTTTTACTATTTATTTACCTATGGGGAGAAGCAAATTAATATATTTTATTACAATGACTGTGAAACACAAAACAAAACTGCCCCAGCCAGAATTCGAACTCGAACTCGTTTCGTTAATTCCATTTTACGTGCTTCGCCATCCACCTTAACGATTACATAATTAGACGGAAACTGAAACTACTTCCCAAATTCTTTGCCAGTTAGATTTATCATTAAAAATAAAAGCAAAATAAACCGTTTGAACATCCGTTTTACTTTTACAGGATTAGTTAAAAATTAAATTTAACCTAACAGAGAAACGATTGTTGGTGCTATGTTAGTTTTCAATGTCACGAGATCTTGTCTACCCGCCTTGAAAATCAGCATTCAAAATCTTAATTTTTTTAAAACCTGGCCTCGAACACAGACGATTATCCCATGAATCTTTGATTTTGTAATATTAGCAATTGACACATGGACAAATATTTTAAGGCGCAGCTCAAAATTGACAGGGGGGGTAACTCTAGGTAAATTATATACAAACAATCCGAAAGATTTCAACAGTATTTGTTTTCGCTATTTTATAGGTAAAAAAAAGGAATCTTTTTTATATTTTTAATGTATGCATTGACTTTAATTAAAAAGTAATAATCAGTATTGAGAGAAGTCTTAAATTTAAAATAATCAATTTTAATGTTACAAGAGATGTCTGCATGTACAAAATAAATTATCTACCTTACATTCCACGTAAGTCTCTTAAACTGGAATCGTATCGTGAGGAATATCATCTATTTGTAAAAAGACATACATTCGAAATGCAGTATAATTTATTTCCACTATTTTTTTCTGAAAATTAAAAAACAAAATGTGATCCAAAATTTGAAAAAAAAAAATCAGTATTCGTAATGTGAAACAGTTTTATTGTTGAAATGGACTTTTTTTTTACCCAACTTCAAGGCATTTCTGAAGTGAATGGCAAGTAAAAAATAAACAACCTTGTACTATATTATTACTGATAAAATGCATTTTGTTCTATATTTATTTATTCTCAATGTAATTGTATATGAATTTATCTTCATAAATTTTGTTTAATTTTGAAATTTTTACAGATTTATAATTTAATGCTTTGAGAAAAAATAGGAATTTCAAAGTTTTTTGTTTTTTTTTCTATTTTTTAACTCTGCCTACGACCTCATTTATCTGCTACGTTCTATGTTGAAAAGAAGTAACTTTCTTCGTGTTTTATCGTCAGAAATATTTCACTACACTACGGCTGTTTAGAGCATATTCAGACAGTATGTTGCCCCTTTACAATGTCCCCCTCCCCGACACACATTTAGCACTTAGATACCTTTCTATTAGGTTGGTGCAAAAATAATGGCGTTTTTTGACGTATTTTTTAACGTCAAAAAACGCCATTATTTTTGCACCAACCTAATAGTAGGGACCTCCGCTAAATTTTCGATACCTAAGGTTGAAAATGAATTTTTAAGAATAAAAAAAAGCGTTCTTGAAACTTTTTTTTTTTTTTGAGCTTTAATGATTAAATTAAATGATTAAATTGGGTACATCTAAAAATTCGTATACCTAAGGTTTAAAATGTATTTTTCATAAACAAAAAAATCCTTTTCGAAGCTTTCCCCCAGCTTCAATTGAAAGCTAAAGGAGTGTTTCAGATAGAAATTTGAATGATTTTTAGTCGATTTTTAGTAAAAAAAAAAATTCGAAACTGCCATTTTTAACTTTTTTTAGAGAAATTTACAAAACTTTTTTGAAAATCCCGCTAAAATAAGATATATACATTACATTTCTGTAACGTTACTTTCCTAAAATGGGTAAATTTAAAGTTAAATTAATCTGTTCTGAAACAAATATCACTTATAGCATAAAATTTTCTAGACAAATATTTCTTGACCTCGGTGTATTGTTATTTTCACGTCTCCATCGATAATTTGATGGCTGTATGTGTTGACAGGTTTAGTACGGTGCACCAAAATTGACATAATGGTTTTTTTTTGTTTCTTATAATAATTTAAAATACTATAAAAATGTCTACATTATTGAGTTGCCTCTATCTCTTTCATTATTTAATAGCTAAGATAATAACAAATTTTAGTGATTATTAATATTACATTAAATTATTAGTTTTAATTTAATAACTGAGATAATAACTAATAAAATTATTATTATATTAATGATTAAAATATCTCACTCAAATATCAATTGTTTAAATTGATAATTTAGATAATTTGATTAACTCGATTTAATTTTTAATTTAATAACTGAGAATGAAGACATTTATGTAAAGGGGCTTTCCCAGGAGGAGAGAAGCCTTGAAACCATAATGTCACTTATGAGTTATACTAAAAAAAAATATAACATTTTGACGCAGAAAAAATTAATTATGGTAAAAAGTTTTGGTAGCATTATTTGTATTAAGCTTTTAATTTTTGCTTAGTATTATAGTCTTCACTTAAAAACTTAATAACCTACCCCATACTCTGTTTGGAAGAATTTTAAAACATTTTTTAAAATTAAAAAAAAAATGTAAACAATTCTTGTAAAAATTCTTTATTCATCCAATTTTTTTTCTTCATATAATAATAATGACCTTAGTGTATATTATTTATAAAAGCAAATACAAGCCTATCTAATTAGATAATTAGATAGTTTTATTGCAGTTTTTATTTTACGATTGGGAGCAGTAGTTGGTAGTAGTTGTGAAAAAAATTAATTGATGATTAAATTTCTACAAGGAGTCCCGCTTATAAGTAATATAAAACAATTTGTGAACTGTTGGAAATTCTAGAAAATTTCATAAAATTATAGAGGCTAATAGATGTTAAAAAAAAGAAAAATAATTACCAAGATTTTCTAAAAATAAAAATTTCAAAAGTCCTGAAAGTTTCATTAAAATCAGACAATTCTCTGATTTTTGAAAGAATTTGGAAATTAATGGGTTTTCCCTCGGAAACTGCTACACTAAAATGGCCATTTTGACCCAAATTTAGAACGTGTTAGAAAGAAGGAAATTAAAAAAAAATAACTAAAAAATACTTTGTTCTTTTCTTTTAATAACAACAAACATTTTAATGATAAAACTTTGTTTTTATTAAGTTTGGGGCTTTTATCATTATGCTATGCTGATTTTTTAGCGAATTATTGGAGGCACCTATATTAAATTGACTATTTCCAGTAAGCAAAATATTCTGCTGTATTTCAAATAGAAATTATATTGATTGGAATCTCAACTTGCCGTTTTCAGAAAATTGATAAAAATCGATAAATATCGGCCATTTTGATAGATTTGTAAACAAAAGTTAATTCTCGGTTTTAAAAATCTTCCAAAAATATAATATATATTCGTGACACTTTATTTGAGTAAAAATTAGCAAATTTAAAGTTAAACTAATATGATTTGAAACTTACTTATAGCATATAACGTAATATAAAGTATTTCTTAACCACGAGACCTTGTTTTTCTGACGTTCTGATTGTTGGTGTTGACAGCTAAGTATGGTTGACCATAAATTTACAAAATTTAAGTGAACAGTTTGTTTATTAGTTTTTAACTAACTACTATTTTTTTTAAAAATTAATATATTATTTTCAGCAATTATCTTATATATTTATTTAAAGCCATACGTTTTTTATCAAAATAACTCGCACAAAAAAGTATGAACTTAAAAAAAGGTAGAACGTAAAAAACTACTAACAAAAAAAAAAAAAAATTTATGAATTAGGAGTTAAAGTAAAAATAATTTGAAAGGAAATTTCAAAATGACACGCCAATTAAAAACAAATAAGAATTTTAAATAGAAATTGAATTAAAAAAAAATTTGATTTAAAATAAAAATTATTTTTTAGTAGAATTATATTAGTTTTCGTCTCCAGGTTATTTCTTAAATGAAAATTACTTAATTGAAGTACGACCCACACTAAAATAAATACATGAAATAAAAATATTTTGTGAAGTAGGAATTAAAAAGATTAAAATTACTTTAAATTTTGAAGGGATGATTTTCACTTAATAATGACATCTACTAATCGGATTGAAGTAATGCAGAATTTTAAACGATTTAAATTATTATAATTAAATTTTTATAAAAATGAAAATAATTCTTGTAAAAATTCATTATTCATCGAAAAAAATGTTTTTCTTAAGACAATAATAGTTTCCTTAATAAATTTTATTTATAAAAGCAATTAAAAGCTTTTCTAATTAAATAATGTCATAGTTTTATTGCATTTTTTATTTTACGATTCAGAGCAGATTTTCGGTAAATGGGGGTCCTGTTTTACAAAAAAACAAAAAAAAACAAAAAAAAAACTGATGATTTAATTTCTCCAAGGAGTCCTACTTTTAACTAATAAAATAAATTTTGAGATTGCAATTTAATTTCTTGAAATTCCATGAATTTATGTGGGGGTAACATATGTAAAAAAAAAAAAAAAAAAAAAAATTACAAGATTTTCTAAAAAATAAATTTCATTCATTTATGAATAAATCCTGAAAGTTCAGTAAAATCCGACAATTATTTGAATTTTGGCAAGAATTTCCAAATAAATGGTTTTTTTACCTGAACAAAAAAAAGCGCAAAACCATTAATCGTATTCGTAAATATTACGCTGACCGCTGACGTAAAAAAAAAAAAAAAAAAAAAAAAAGATCTCAAAAGTGCTAGGAAGGATTCAAAACTTTAATAAAATAATAAAAAAAATACTTTGGTTTTCCTCTTTAATAATAACAAACATTTTGACGATAAAACTTTGTTTTTATTAAATTTGGAGCCTTTTTTCATCATGCCGTACAGTTTTTTTCAGCGAGCAAGTGGAAGAAGTACCTACGTTTTTTAGTGACCGACATCACCAAGAACGAAATACAGTTGTTTCCTTTTATTTTAGTGATTTACTGTACTTTATGCAATAAAACCAGAATTTCCAATTCAATTTTTTGATGCATTCCACATTGGAAATGTGATAATTCCAGTACTCCTGAAGTAGAGAACAAAACGAAGTGATTTTTTTTCTTGTACTTTTAAAAGCTAACTGAGTAATTTTCAATATGCAATGTGGATATCTTTTAAATGTCATTTCTGAGTAAAATACCGGTGTATTTACTGATGCTGGATCTTTGTAAATTGGCCAAGGGAGATAACTCAGAAACATTTTAACTATGTGCAGAAATATGCGTCTATCTAAAGTAACAGACTATAGTTACTTCCCTTAGTCCACCCACCACCATCAAAATACCAATTAAGCTTTTATCCACTCAGTAAGGATATTGTATCTTAATAATTTCCAGAAAATTTTTGTTTAATTTTTTATAAAAGAAAATTATTTTGTCTGAAATTGATTAATAGGATATATTCTAATAATCGTTACAATTTGAATCTGTCTAATTTGTTCATTTTACCAAATTTTAATTTTATGTAAGAAGACATAAGTAAGTAAAAAGAATATTTATATTTTTATGATCAAAGATTGCACTTCAGAATACAAAAGTTATTTACTGTCCTAGTTAGACACTGTCTGATACTACAAAACCAAAATATTAACCTGAAAACTCAAGTCATGTTCTTGAATAGCCTCACCAGATCAAGACTTTCATATCAATGTCATGCATGGTATCCAAAATTTTCAGAAATATTTAAACTATCAGCTTCATGCAACTGTTTTCCCAGATCAAGGATTAAAACAAAGGCTTCAAACAGATGAATCCTTTATGTCTTAGAAAAAGGTAACTTTCATTTGACCCTATGGATTTGCACTGTAAAATCACAGTTTTACCAAATAGCAAAAACCACATCACTTGAACGCTTTCAACAGCAATAACTACAAAAACGGGCAGCACATGTAAGTGGATGGGAAATTAATGATTTAGTGAAGATATTAACTTTCTGCATTACCCTATACAAAAGGTTTGAAAGGAAATTCCCATCAGCGCTAGAAAGATCCAATAACAGTGGATTTAAAAAGTCCCATTTCCTGAAAACTGCTTTAAGAAAAAGATTTTACAAACTTCAACTGACAGTAAAGCTAACAGTTCTTTTAGTAAATGCAAATTTTTTTTCCAAATGGAAATGGTTAATTTCACCATTCTCCTGTCTCTTTACATCCCTGGTTGATTATATCCCTAATTCTCTTGATGACCACATAACATTCTCACATTTTATGATGCCACAAATATTTTAGCAGTTGGTCACATTTACATTATTTATGGTATGTCACCCTGGCAAAGTTCATATTATGCAGCTAAGGAAAGGATAATTTGCATTGATTTGATGATCCTGACTACAGTTGACTAATATCCTCATCTCTTGATTTGAGTAACCTTTGCTGCAGGACTACTTCTAGTTTGACTAAAAGCCATGGCAACAATATTTTGCACATGTAAATGATGGTTGTAAGGAAGTGGAAGACAATTTCAACAAGTCAATATTTTATAATTTTTGCTTTTATATAGCAGTGAAAAGAGAGAGAGAAGTACACTAATATGCATGTAAAAGAAAGAAAATATTAAAAGTTAGGAATTGTGTTGGTGATACACGTGTGTATGTAAGTTCAGTCACTAAGGAGAAAGATGTCACTGTGTCTGGGTACAAAGTCCTGATGGTGTTGTCACTAAAGCATGCTGGGCAGAAAAGTGAGATAAGAAAGCAAAGACAGGAAATGTCATTTTCATGGGGGCTTAGCAACACCCTTTAATGATTTCTTGTCAAAACTGGTAAAGCCATGTAGGGATAACCCACACCTTTTTTTTTTCTTTTTTAAATCGGTATCATCCCATGCAAAGCAGTAAAGCCACTAAGACACAAAGAGTTACACAGTGTGGGAGAATTAGGAACAGAAACATTAATAATGAGCGGGAAGAGCAAAATGTACTCAGGAATGCAGTGGTTAGTGATTGGCAATGCATTTAAATTTTTGCAAATTAAATTTAGTTGGAAAGCTTGGAGCCAGTGCTGCTATTGTTGTGACATGTTGTGAATAAGACTGACACCTACTGATTTACCAACTGCCACAGTAGAATTGGGAAAGCTTAAATTGATAACTGTAAACTTTGATAGATATACTCAATACCAAGCCTGCACAAAATAGTGTTAGACAAAATATCTGATAGAATAGAGATTGCTCTCTCTCTCTCTCTCTACATTCAGCTGCAAACATTTGTGTTTGGTGTTTTAATGCTCATCGTGTCAAATAAGTTCTAATATAGGTACCTCCACGAGATCGCTAAAAAAAAGAGCATAGCATGATGAAAAAGACGCTAAACTTGACAAAAACAAAATTTTATCATCTAAATGTTTGTTATTATTAAGTGGAAAGATCAAAGTATTTGGGGGGTATTTTTTTTACATTTTTTAATCGTTCTTAGCATGTCCGAAATTTTCGTTAAAAATCTTGTTCTTTTTTGAGTCGGCAAAATTGATCATTTTTTTCCATTTTATAAAAAAACTGGAAATCTCACTTTGAAATTCTTTTAAATATCAATTATCATTTTTTCAAAACTAATTTTAAGAAAATCAGAAATTATAATGTTTATCTAAAATATTTTGAACCGAGCTTAACTTAGCTTCTGCGCCAAAAACATGTAATTTGAAAATAAAACAAAGCAGGTCATAAACTTTCGCGTCATTTGACAGGTGATGAATGACATATTGACTGATTCCATGAGGCTAATTTGTTCTACGGAAGGAGAAAAATGAAATAATTTACATTTAAGTGAACAAATTATTTACATCATTAACTTTAAGGAAAACTTTCAGCGCTCTAATTTTTTTGTTTTTGTACTTAGCTTTCACCTTTATGTTTACGATGCTTTATGGAAAATATATTATAAAGAAATTAAAATAATATAATATTTTCAGGTAGTGGGGTCCAATTAAAAACAAAAAAAAAACATGATTTTGCATTCCTCAATTCCTTGTGCTTTTAACTATTGTAATCACTAAACCCGATGCGATCGAATTTCTAGCATTTTCATAAAATTAGTTAGGGAGTGGATAATAAATATAAAAAAATATTTCTGCAATGACTTTAATAAAAAAAAACATATTTACAATAATTTCGAACATCTGTAAATAGTTCCTGAAAGTTTCATTAACATGCAACAATTATTTTTATTTTTGCAAGATTTTCCAAATTAATGTGTGTCTTACCAAAAACACATGCTAAAAATTGTCTGTTATTTTACTAGTTCCGGTGATACAAAGAGAAACAAGGTTTTTTTTTTAATCAAAATTTAAAATGTTCCAAAAAGAAGGAAAAATGTTAAAAAAAATAATTAAAATAAACTTTGATCTTTCCTCTTAATAATAACATAAGTATTTAGACGATAAAATTTTGTTTTCGGTAAGGTTGCTGTCTTTTTCATCAAGCTATGCTCTTTTTTTAGCGATTTTGTGGAGGTACCTATTCTAATACTATTAATGTTGCCGGTATGCAGACACTGAATTTTTCCATTGCTTAATCCCTTTGTCAAAGAGTTGACTTGTTTCCTTAATAACTTTGTCCAATGTGCCACCTTATTTCATTTGTTCCTTACCTCCTCTCCTGATTTTTGTTGTGCTTTGCAGTTCTGTCCTATTGGCAATTTGGATCATGCTGTAGTGTCTGTTGACATTACCTTTGAGTCATCTATTAGACATAAACCTCTTATTCAAAAGATTTCTTTCTGTTGCCAACTTACTGACTGGGATTCATTTAGTGATTTTCTTTGCAATACCAATCGGAGTGAAATCTTTTGCCATCCTACTGAAAATTGTGCCTCTGAAATTTCTTGAGTGAAAG
>OZ010589.1:73001481-73061481 GCA_963932145.1 Acanthosepion lycidas
GGTAACAACAGTCAGATACTCAGTGAGGATCAAACTTACTTCACAAGATAGACTGAAACACTCAAGGAGAAACTGACTTAAGAAAGCTTTTTGAGAAATCAAGAAAACTATTACTCTTGATTCTAAAGCAGAAAAATTTAATGATCAAATTATCCCAGAAATTACCAACAAACAATGAGAATAAACAGCTATTAATAGACATGCTGAGTATTTGTCATTAAGATATGAATGTCAGGTATATTGTTCATTGAAGAGTGAATAATTTACTGTTGTCAAGATGGCTGCCAAGTGATGATTGCCTTGAAAATAATCTATTTTTGGAATAGATATTTTGAAAGGAAAATAAGATTTCTTATCTCTCTTTTAGGTCATAAAAAAGATTGTCCATATATACTTCTTATAATATATAGATTTGCAGTTAAAGAAATTTAAGAGATAAAAAAACAACAAATATAATAATATTGGTAATAAAACTAATAATATTTATTGCATATTAGTAGGATTTTTGCCTAAATAGAAGTGTAATGAGAAAGATTTTAAAAACTGGAATTTTTGGACACACCCATTTCCTTTCTCAATGAGACAAAAAATGTTACTTTCTTTATCAAGGAATTTGTTGTTTTTTTCTTCATGTGTTATATTAAAGAAAGAGATTGGGCAAATTGTTTGCCATGATTAGTCTTGTAGAGTATTTGCAGAAGGCTTGCAGTGGAAACTGTATTCTTTGAGTAAGCATAAATTCCTGTTTAATCCTAGAATCTGAGAATCTATTTTAAAAATATATTTCAACTTGGGTGTTCTGCATTCTTGTTGGCATTTAAATAAAGATGCTAAAAATTTACATCTAATGTTATCAATACTATGGTCTGGTTGGTTGAAATGTGCAGGTATAGTGAAATTGATGTTATTGTCATATATATATAAGATTTAAGAAACAACAGATATTTTTATATATAGTGCTTAATATTAAAATAATATTAAAAATAGGGCATTAATGATATTATATGAAAAGATTACTTAACTTTTAAATATCAATTTTATCCTGACATCAAAGTTTCTTGGTAAAATTTCCAGTCTTCAGTTTAAAACAGTATTATATATATATGCAGAGAGAGAGAGAGAGAGAGAGAGAGAGAGAGAGAGAGAAAGAGAGAGAGAGGATATGATATGATATATATTTATATATCATATGAATAGTGGGTAATTGAATGACAAAATGGAAAGATTCCAACATGATGCATTTCATTCCTAAAAGGAACTTCTTCAGACTTATCAATAGAGTCAGTATTATGAAGGTGGGTATAATAGTGGCAAAAAAAGCCAAAACTGATAGGAAGCTGGATGAGGTCAGCTACATTATGCATCTAGATACATCAGATACTAAAGATTTTGAAGTTTAAATTTGAAGGTAAACATCCCTATATCTTTAACATTTGCAATGTAAAATTGTAACTGTAATTATATAAATAGTCAAGCCAACACAAGCACAAAGATTTTTCAAGCAGGAAGCAAACTGTTACCACATATCTATCTATCTATCTATTTATCTATATATATATTATATATATATATATATATATATATATATATATATATATATATATATATATATAATTTTACAGGATTTTTCAAACAGTCAATGGATGATAAAGTTTTGAAATAAAAAAAAAAAACAGGCGAGGGGGAGTAAAGAAAGGAAGAAAAAAAAAGAAAACCAAGGGGAAAAAAAGAGAAAAAAATGAAGAAGAATAGAAAGAAAGGAAGGTGGAAACGGTAATGGCAACAGGAAGTGGTGTAAATCTTGATATGAGTGGTGGTCAGAGGGTAAAGTAAGAGAAGGGGAAGGAAAAGAGAAAAACCTCATAATACAATATATATTAATAAAAAACACTTTAACACTACATATCAATATTATATATTAACATATGCAACACATATTAAATATAAAAAGCCCCATAATATAAAAAGATCACTAAATACTTAAAATTAAACATACTAATTGTTTGAGAATAAATATAAAAAAATAAAAAAATATCTAAACCAATATATAAAATATGGCTTATATAAACATATAATTATGTATTATTACATAATAACAAATTAGTACAAAAGTTATATTAAGGTATATTATTATTAATATTGTAGTGAAAGTATAATACTTATGTGTAAAGCATAATTAAGGATAATTCAATAAAGATACTTTAAAGTAAGAAAAAATGTCAGTAAGAGTAATATTAAAGATATTTTTGTCAATTGTAATAGAAGAGAAATTTGTGAAGGATATACAAAAAAAGAAGTGGAATATACAATGTAATTATCAAAGATTGCAGTTCATGTACTTGTTGAAGGACAACAGTTCACTCAAGTTCAGTCAGGACTGAAGAGAACAGGAATTCACAGGTAATTTTCAAAGAATGACAAATGATTTCTAAATTTAATAATTCAAATTTTTTCTTTTAGGCATAGATTGCAGCTACCATTAAAACTACTACAAGTGTAGGCAAATCCTATAATTTTCCTGTCAATCTGAAAGTTCAGTTCTTCTCCCTCTATTCCCAAAACTCTTTGGAAAGTGCAGTTTGAGATTTCAATTTTGGGTTGAAGAATGAATGCTGATAGATGTTGCTTCCATTCCCCTGTGGAAATTCCAATATAAATGTTGTGATTGTTCTTGTTCTCTTTAGGGTAAATGGTTGCCTGGTAAATTACATTAGAGGCTCTGCATTTTTCTTCTATTGAACAGAGTTCACCATTTCTACAATTACATGGGGTATCCATATTAGGTGAATTGTTGATGCCATAGAATTTATTAAGAACAACTTTATTATGGGAATCAATAATTTTATACATTTCCTTTCTTATATATATAAAGAAAGGGAATGGATTTATTAATCCAACAAATTTTTATTTCTTAAAATCCAACAAATTTTTATTTCTTAAACATTATTCTTACCTTAAAGTATCTTTATTGAATTATCCTTAATTATCCTTTACACATAAGTATTATACTTTCACTACAATATTATATATTAATAAAATAATGTTTATAGAAATTAGAAATAATGCTGAATTAAAAAATCTGTTCACACACATATCAAGGCAATACCTATAACCTCTTTGGATTCATGTTTATAAATATATTGTTATAAAATGTGATTTGCTTTGTATTTTCTCAGTCCAGCAGTAGTCATTAATTTCAAGTATTGTATTCTGCCTCTCCTTACTGCTTGGGCACTTATATAGTCTATAGACCTTAGTTATGCTAATTAGGCAGTCATTAATATATATATATATATATATATATATATATATATATATATATAAACTTAAACATTATTTTTAATAAGTAATATATAAACATCATTTTCTATAAACATTTTTTGTGAGTACTTCTCAATTTAGGTTGATATTAATTTAACTGTTTAAGAAAAAATTGGCATGTCAACTCAAAAACATGTATCTACCTTAATAATCGTAGTAATAATATATTCCGCTGGGTATGACACTAAGCTACATCCAGCAACAAGGCCTCTGATAGAGAGATTGGAGGTTTTGAAGAGCCTGGGACCGCCTCTTAATTGCTGTTGTTCACAGGTCCACCCTGACCTCAGATCGTAGCATCTGTTAGGCTCTCAGCTATGGGCAAATAGTTAGCTGCACCCCCAGCAAAAACACCATGAAAGTATAAAAATATATTTTAATAGTAAAAATACCAGCAATACATTTTTATATAAAAAGACCGACACTACATAATCAGCCATACATTTTATCTGTAGTTGAAGGCATACAATTGCATTCAAAATATATTTAGTTAAAGTCATAAAATTGTGTTCAAAATATTTAGATTTTGTCATTAAATAATCCATAGAGGTACTGATATGCCACTAAAACAAACAACCAACATAAAATTTCATGACATTAATCCATATAATATCCTACAATTGCTTAAATCAAACTGTATTCCAAAATATAACTTAAAAAAATCATAAAACACAATCAATGCCTCTAGTAATTATGTCCACACTTGTATATGCACAAAAGCTGAGTATCATCTACCATGTATTCAATTGTGAAAGCAAAATAACATATTTTTATTACTTCAAAGTTCCCAAGAAAATTAAATTTTGGCATTAAATGACACACAAGGAGTTGATATATTGTTAAACAAATCAACAAATAATATGATGATGATTGCAATATATTTACAGATGCTTGTCATCTCACTAATTGTATATCATTAAATTGTCAGCTCTAAACTAGCATGAACTCTAAGGTGGCTTTTAACTCAGTGTATGGCTTATATGATTTGAAGCATATGTGACATACAAAGGACAAACTTGAGGTTTACTGAATCAAAATAAGTAGCATTGTCCTCATGAATTTACATGTGTCTTTTCAAATCCAGACAAGTGAACTACCTACAGGAGTGTGACAATATTTTTACATGTCAAGAATTTAAGATACCATTGCATGTATTCATATGTAGAATAAAAATTATTCAAAAGATATTTTTTATGGGAATTATAAGAACTTTTGCAAAAACATAATCTTTCAAAATGACAACTTTCTTTTCTATTGGTCTTGAATTTTGATCAATTTACAACTGTTGCATGTGTTTGATAAGGAGAAATTGAGTCACTTTGCAAACAATAACAAGTTTTGCTTTTAAATACTGCCTTCAAAAGACCTTGCTCGATAAAAAAAATTTTGAAGTGTCAAAATATTATATACTCTTCCTCTAAAAATTGAAATGTCAAAATATCATATATCCTTACTCTAAAAATCAAATACTTCAGCAATTTATTTGCTACATTTGACCAGTGTTCCAACAGGAGAAACAGTCAAGACCTCTTAAATGTTAGTAAATATAAAATTGAGAAACAGGAAAATCTTGTTAGAAATAAGAGAGTAGTGAATAGTTAACAGAAGACAGAAAATGTGACATTGAAATCCGAAGGCTCATTGGAATAGCAAAATATGCTTTCCAAAGGCTAAACAAAGTATTAAGAAAGAGAAACATCTCATTAGTAACAAAGAAAAGAGTAGTGAATAGTTATATAATATCGACCCCTCTATATGGTAGTGAATACTGGAAAATCTTGCAACAGAAATGTGGCACTGCAGAAGGATGCTGAGAATACTATAGACGAAGAATGTAAGAACTGAGGAGGCTTTAAAGAAAAAGGAAAAGTGAAAAGTTTAAGTGAAAAGTTTAAGTGAATACAGTCCACTGCAACAATCATTTCCTCTTAATTATTATGGTTATTCACTTGATCAAAGATTCCGATAGTAAAGCATACTGAACTGTTATATGATATCAGCCCTCCTATATGGTAGTGAATGCTGGACAATCTCCTCACAGATTTAGAAGTGACTTGAACCAACAGAAATATGGTTCTACAGAAGGATGCTGAGAATACCATGGACTGAAATTGTGAGCAATGACAAAGTTTTAGAGAAAATGGAAACTAAAAAGAAAATTATACTTAACACCAAGAAGAGACAGTTGAGGTTTCTAGGACGCATAATGAGGAAAGAGGTCTTGAAAACTTTGATACTCATGGGATAGATTGAGGGTGGGTGGTACAGAGGAAAACAACTCATAACATACTTATTGAGCTTGAGTAAATGGATGACAGAACAAGCTTTAGGAGAAATAATGGAAAGACAACATTTATTAAGAGCTACAAAGGACAGGAAATTGTGGAGAGTCTTGATCGTTGACGTCCTGAAGGGACATGGCACATAGAAGAAGACATTTTTTTTACTAATGTTCACCCAATAAAAGGCCGAAGAGCTACTCAAGGTAGAGAGTTACTGTATGGACTTATATCAGCTTAGGAAAGAAGAGTTTGGAGTATGGAGCTGAAGTGGTCTTTAGAAGGAATTGGAAACCCAGTCCTAAACAGGAAACAAAGATAAATCTCTACTCTTGTTCAAAATACCGAGGAGGAGTGTGAAACGGATGACGAAACTATCTACTTAACATAAAAAAGAAAAATTTCAAACTCAGGAAGCTAGTTTCTCAATTTGATATTGTCATACCTCCACTTTTTCGCGGGAAAACAGCATAGCGTAATAAACAAATGCCACAAACTTACCGAAAATAAATTTTTATCGTCAAAACGCTTATGTTATTATTAAGATGAAAGACCAAAGTGTATTTTAATTATTTTTTGATATTTTTTAATATTTTTTAACACGTTCGAAATTTTGGTTAAATTTTTCTTTTTTTTACGTCATCGCGGTGCTGTAAAAATAACATTGTTTTTTTTTGCGCTTTTTTCCCGTTGAAAACCCATTGATTTGGAAATTCTTGTAAAATTAAAGTAATTGTCCGATTTTAATGAAATTTTCAGGACTTATTTCACCAATGAATGAAATTATTTTTGAAATATTTCTTTTTAGTAAATTTTAGTAAAAAATATATTTTTTTTAATATGTTACACCCCACTTACTTATTTTCCCGAAATTTTTTTCAATTCTTTTTATTTCCTTACAATTTTTTTTTGTTTAAAGTAAGAGTCATTGGAGATGGTAAATCACCTACTTTTTTTTTCTAATTTGTTCCAACTTTTGTAAAATGAGCTTTGAATAGAAAAATAATGAATCCAATAAAACTATGATATTACTTAATTAGAAAAGCTTTTAATTGCTTTTGTAAATAAGTAATATTAAGGTCATTATTGCCTGAAGAAATAAATTTTTTCTGATGAATAATTAAATTTTACAAGAATTTTTTATTTGTTTTACATTTTGATTATAATAATTTATAATAGTTTAAAAATCGTGCAAAACTCTGTATTAGCTTATTTCCTTTTGATAATTAGTAATTAAGTAGAAACAAAATTTACGAGTTCAAAATTGCCAAGTTTAATAAATTTAGTGATTCCACTTTTTTTTCAAATAATTTTTTATGTTGTATTTTTCTACTTAATACATTCCTTATTTCCATGTACGGTACACTGAAATTGCCATTATTATAAAAAGAGTTTTGTCCCTTTATTCTAATAAATAGACATAACAGTAAAACTAAAAATAAAAGGGTTCACTCAGATTTCTAGTAATTTTCATTTATGGTCATCCGTCGTAAGCTGTCATCACTTGTCAATCAACACGTGGATCAAGTATCGGATCAAAATTACGGTACCAATCGTTAATAATTCGTTGTATATTTCTTTTTTATGCTATAATTAAGTAATATTTTTTTTAAATCAGATTAATTTAACATTAAATTTTCTAATTTTACTAAAATGACGTGTCAGAAATTTTTTTAAATATTTTTAAAATCGATAAATTTGTGTTTGTTTACAAATTTCTTAAAATTAAGAAAATGGCGGGTTTTTTGAAAATTTAAAAATTTAAAATTAAATTTGACATTCCAATGTATATAGTTTCTATCTGAAATATACCAGAATTGTTTACTTAATGGAAATAATAAATTTAATGATTCAACTTTCAAGTAAAACTAAAATGAAATATTCAAGCATATTTTTTCATTTTAAAAAATGCATTTTAAACTTAGGTATCGATAATTTATGCCGAAAAAGTGGAGGTACCTATGTCATGTCTCCAAAGAGCACACCCATCACATGTGTAATTGGCCTAGATTTGTGACCCTGTCTGAGATGACTTTGGTAACAAAACACCAGGTGACCTTTCACTGGGTAAATATGGTTCTTAGCATGCATGTCAGGCTGTTTGACCAATAAGAGTCAACGAGCATTACGAAAGTGACAACGAGTATTTGTTGGCTTCACAAAATATATCTTCTGTACGCATTTTTAAGCGAAGAAAAAGTATTCTGTTGTTATTTAACCCGTGCGGAATTTTTCAGCTACAACACTTCGCAATGTTACCATAGCATTAGGGATGAGCGGTCAGTTTGGGTTCAGAAAAATAGTTGATTGCTACGTGAGAGTAACATCGCCACAACGCCACATATGGCAATGGTAATAATCGTTCCCCTATAAAGAAACATTTAGCATTCACTAAGTAGCCATTACTTCTATTGGTTGAGATTTATAAAATCTTTCTCTTAAAACAATTCTTCAGGAAAACAGGTTTCTCAAACTCACTAGCTGTTATGTTATACAGACATCCTCAGGTATGAAATATTAAATTTAAAATTTAAATTCAAACTCAGCGTTGCGACTGCACGTTCCAAAACTATAACACACATCTCTCATAGCATTTTTCGGATTACAACCTTGTTTTCGTTTGTCCACTTATTATTGAGAGTATAAACAAGAACACAATATTTCATACCTGAGGATGTCTGTAGGAACAGACGAAAGCTTGTAAAATAAAAAGATCTAATGCGACGGAAATTTATAAAACAGGATCTTTTCATTCATAAACAGATTCGGGGTTTTTGTATATTATTGAATTGTTCGCGAAGATGAATTTCTCACCATTTAATCATTAACCTTTGTATTTGTTTTATGTATGAATAATTCATGAATTAGTAAATTGATTGCACCTTTATTGAAATTAATATATATATATATATATATATATATATATATATATATATATATCGGTCTTGTTTTACATATCTTTGGTTGGACCAAACTTGATTCCGCCATATTCTTGTAGCGGACTTTATAATATTCTATCAGGAGTTACACGCGTGTTCCTAATTTAACAACACGTAAACGCACGGTCCGCTACAAATCCTTAGGAATCAAATTCAACTGCTTTGTGTATTTTGTTCCGTATGTTTGGTCGTTTTACAAGGAAAGTAAAGCTTCATAAGGTAATTAAATTAATAAGGCATTTGAGTCTTTGAGTCAATCGTGTTGACAACGAAAAAAATAAATAGAGAATTTGCCATAAAAATATCACTCAACAAACAAGGATCGTAGGAAGCGAACAATAACACTGCTGAAACTAAATTATTGATTATTATTACGCAAAGACATTTCGTTGTATCTAGAACAATTGTATGTCTATTTATTGTCATGGCCTACATTGTTTTCTGTTGATTCTGTTCTAGAGAAAAAATATACTAGTTTTTGAAGTTCATAAACGATAGAGGGTTGTAATGACCAGCACAGCTTTTAAAAAGTGTAACGGAAAGGGGTTATTACTTGTAACGGCATTCAAAATAAATGAATTCAATGCATACATGAATTTTGTATAGATATCTATTTATAACACTGGGTGTTAACATGGCCCAGGAAAAGAGAGAAATGTATATTTACGTCATTAGTTGTAGTGGAGATGATATGGTGTGTTGTGTGAAAAGCGCCACATGGTTCGGTTGGAACTAAAAAGTCGGTTCGAATGTGGAATAAGAAGCTTTCACGGAGGGGAATCGAGGCACGTTTTATCACGATGGCATTCAGTGGTTGAAGAGAGGGAGAATATTTATTACACAAAATGTACACATATGTCACAAGACCTAAAAATGGAGAAAGAGGAGGGCTTGTTTTCACTGTCCTGCCACTAACTTAACTAGACAATCATAGATCCATTCGCTCTAATAATATGCCTTTTGCCAAAACATTTCATTTACACTACACAGTCAAAGTAGACACTATAATACCGCATTTAATTTGTTATGATGGGTTTTGTTTGAGTCCTGTTTTTGGTTAGTAAAATATAACATTTATTCATCGTAACAACAAAGTGAGACATTATATATATATATATATATATATATATATATATATATATATATATATATATAATCCTTCTGATTGTATATAAGTTTGGTAGATGTATGAAAGTTCTTGTAACGTGATTATTTGTAAATGTTTCTGGTTTGTGTTGGTGAATGAATAAATTAGTTGCAAGTGATGATAAGTCTATCAATAAAAAGCAATATTAAACATGAGAAAGTGATATTTGTGTAAGTTGACTTATCTGTGGTTTTCATTTCTGGAGCTGCTTAATTCTACGCGCTGGCCTTGCGAGGTACCGGGATAAAGAGGTCTCTAAAATTCCCGCCAGTAGTACGGTTTCCTTTTTCTATGGAATTATGGGAATTAGAATTTTTTTTATTTCTCGTGATCCCGAGATTATTACAAATCTGTATATTCCTACTAATCTAATATATACAATTTTGTGTGGTAAAAAGAATCACAATATTAAAAATGTATCCTCAGTGATCATGTACAATGATATATTTACAAAGCCAAATAAAACATCTGTTAGTAATAAAAACTGGCACATTCCCCACCCTGGCATGAATAACTGTTAGTGTTAACTGAATGAAAGAAAATGCAGGATTTAAAAAAATCAAATCAAACAACAACGCAGTCACACAGGCATTCCATCATCCAGACAATAACAATTACGAAAAACGGAAAGACCAAAGACACTGCGCAACTACCAGAGAGCTGAAATCTCATGGTTAGTTCGAAGACCCAAAATCCACTTACCTAATAGAGATGCCACTCTAAGTCGGCGCTTTTTACTCGAACCAAGCAAGAAATATTTCCCCAACTTTCACCAAATCTTTAGTC
The DNA here is from genome assembly GCA_963932145.1 of Acanthosepion lycidas. Taxonomy (NCBI): domain Eukaryota; kingdom Metazoa; phylum Mollusca; class Cephalopoda; order Sepiida; family Sepiidae; genus Acanthosepion; species Acanthosepion lycidas. The sequence continues at coordinate 73,011,954 of OZ010589.1, forward strand.
ATCGCAACAGACGCATTCTGGCGAAATTGCCAGTTCTGCTGCACAAAGTTTTTTTTTTTTCGACTCGCGAAACTATCCAAGTGAGTGATACCTTCTTGAAGCATTTCAATCCGAAAGACCAAGGCAACCAGAAGCTATACTATCCCGATTTGACCGAGCTCGTCCATCAAATCATTTCGAACGCCTCCTTTCTGAGATAACTGTGATAGAAGAAAGGTCTATCCCTTAAGTAAATTACGGACCTCTTCGTCATCTGTATGCATACTTCTTAAAGCTGGAAATGCTTTCCTGGCGTCTTCTTTCCAGAATTCACTATTGCTGTCTTTTACACATTCGTTCCAAGATAGTATTTTGATGAATCTCAATGATCGGTACACCTTGACCGAAGGAAGATAAATCTCTTGACGTACTGTAAATGCCCTGATACGCCTTAATAGGTCGAACAAGACTCGAACTAAACTAAGTAGTTCATTACACGAGAGTGAAAGAAAAGAGAGTTGTTAAAGAAAGATGAGATGTTAGGTACAAACTCTCCCACCTTTAAGGAAAGATTCCTCCGAACCTCCAGACGAGTTGCAGCCTCAGACTTCTGCCGAAATTCCGACCAATTCTTCTCCAGTTGGAGGTCGGGACCAAACCAGACACCGTGTATATTGCAAAGCCTGTTATCTAACTGAAGGGCCGGGATAATAAAATATCGTCTACGCACCCAAACACACGCCAACAGGTTTATCGTGGTTGATCTTGGCCCAGGTATGTCAAACTCAGGACATATGGAGGGCCGCATCAGCCATATCTGCAGCCTTGAGGGCCGCATCTGCTTACACTCTTACATTAATCACAGCTAGTGGTAACTAAAGTTTAAATACAAAATATTAACAATACAATGTAGTACAATTTAATCATTTTATGTTGTCCTGATGATTGACAGCTTTAGACAAACTATTCTCGATATATCAGGTTGAAATGTCTGTGTAGATCCCACTTTGATCAAAGATGACAAATGTTCATCAGTGAATCACGTCCTGTGAGATGTTTTTATGGCTTTCATAAACGAAAATAATTGCTCATAGACATATGTGGAATCAAACATCGCCATAATCTTGGTGGCAAACATTCTGAAGTTCTTAAATGTCTGAGGAAAGTATGAAAAAAATCCGGGTACCCTACTTCTAGGTACTTTCCCTTGAGTGTTGAGTTAGTCTGCATTTCCAGTAGTTCCATCTGTAGACTTTCCTCTGTGTGAGCAACATCAAAAGTGAATGGTGCTGAGAATAATGCAAATCGATCTTCACAAGATGAAAAATCACAAAATCTTCACTGAAATTCTTTTGACAGCAATTCCACGTAATTGTCGTCCTTAGCAAAGATACATACAGACTCAGTATTGGCAGTTATTTTTTCATCTCTTTGCACATCGGAAAATGAATCAAGTTTTCATGTGACAACTGGGACTTCAATAAAGCTAATTTTGCAATGAAACACTTGATATCATCATATAACTGAGTGATGAGCTTATTTTTACCTTGTAATTTGAAATTAAGGTCACTTAATTGGGCAGTAATATCCACTGAAAAAGCTAGATCTTGGAGCCAGCTTTCATCTTTCAATTCATGTGTGCTTTGACTCTTCATCTCCAAAAACAACAATTTCGTGTCTCAATAATAAAAACTCTTCTGTACACTTGTGACATGAAAGCCACCGAACTTCTGTGTAGAATGGGACACTTGTGAATTAATTATTCACGTCTTCAAATAACTGGTTAAACTGATGGTGATACAGAGCATGACCTCTCATATAGTTCATTGTTTTTGTGACAAAACTCAACACGTGATCTAATTTTAAAATCTTGGAACATAAGTTTTGTTAATGAATTATACAATAAAAATGCTTGAATGTTGAATCTGGATATATGTTTTCTATTTTTGTACCTAACTTGGCAGCAACACCATTATGTCTTCCAACCATATTGACAGCACCATCAGTAGATAACCACACGAGTTTACTCAAATCAAGGCCATACTCATGGAGAAGCTGTTCAACTTTCTCAAAAATGTCCTGGCTTGTTGTAGCATCATGCATTGGGACCAGTTCAATTAGTTCTTCATAAATTTGAAATTCATTGTCACAAGCCCTGATGAAAATGGTGAGCTGTGCTATTCCAGATATGTCAACAGTCTCATCCTGAGCAATAAAAATGTTCAAATCTTGATGATAAATTCTTAAAGTGTCGACTCAAATCACGTGCCATTTTATAAATCCGTTCATCAACAGTGTTCCTGTTTAACGAAATGTCTTGAAATAAGTGTGACACTATTTACGACGCTAGAAAGAAAGAAAAAAAAAGAAAGGCGAGAATTAAATTTAGGTGATAAGAAGCCATCACGAAAAGGACACTAAGCGGTGTTATTTTTCTGACAAAGAAAAGTGGTAAAATTTTTATTTCCATTGTCGAGAAAGGAAGATACTGGATTTAATCTGATTTATGTTACGGGGCGGGTGAAAACTCCAGGTTGATCAAATAACCTGCGAGACAGAATTCTAAAGAGATAAAAATTAATTAAGCACCCGCTGACCGAAGAACGAAAATGTCCATTGGACCACATAGAGTTACAAAAAACAAAGGACTAAAACATTAGTTATATACGGAAAGGTTGTTTGGAAAAGGCATATTTTGTGTCGGAACTGGCTAGGATAGCGAAACTATTTTATCGGATCAGTAATTGGCACCAAGAATGCAAATACGTTTAAATGGCCACCCACTTGATGCTGGCGAAAAGCTGATTGACGAATTCCAGGTGATTCGGTTAAGATAAAGAGTCTAGGGTGTGAGGTCTCCTCGAAGAGAAAAAGGAAAAGGAAAAGAAAAAGAAAAAAAAAAGGGAAGATAATTGTTTTTTCTTTGAGCAGGATTTTTTAAACCGAGGCTAGACTGGCCACACCCACGCCGCTGAGCGCCCATTGGCTGAGGTAATCATGTGAAGTAGGAGGGGAGGCCTGTTGGCACCCATTGAGGGGATAGGTGTGAGATGCCACTGTGAGAGAGAGGAGAACCCGTTGACACCCTCTGAGGGTATGGGTGAGATACCAATATGAGAACAGAAGAAGGTGGGAAGACGGAAGACTTCCAAAAATGGGAAATAATAAAATTTTCCTGACCGAAAACAAAGAAGTGGATTGTGGGTTTAGAATTATCAAGGAACCTCAAACCCCGACTAGCCCACCCCGGTTTTGTTCGGCGTCCATATAAGCAGAGTCGCAGCGAGTTAAGTTCAGTTGAGTTCGAGTTCAAGTTCGCAGTTGGGGTTGGAGACAGACAGGCAAACAGTTGCACCCGCCTCGCAGATAGCTGACCTGAAAGATTCGCGCAAATTCCGAACTCAATTTCTAACCAAGAACAATTTATTTTTGAAGAACGACTTAGACTCACACCACCAAAACAAGTTTTACGAATATCACCTGAAGATACACCAAGAACCAGTTTCTTAAAGAACAAACAACTTAAGATATTAAGACTCACCTAACAAACACAAAGTGTCACGAATCCATATAGCGGGTTGGGAAGTAGACGCAGTCCTGTATTCAGCAACCATATATAAAATATTGTTATCCTTTTTTAACACATTTGAACTTTTCGAGTTATTATTTTCTTTTCTTTTACATATACTTGTGCGATATCGCCCTTGTTCGAACTCGACTTGCATTACGGCCCGCCGACTGATTGATTTCGTCTGCCTAAGATCAATTCACAACGTGGGTAGGTCAGACTGGAAATCAAAGCAGTTACTTCGGTAACCAGACGTTGGAAGCGAGCTGGGAACGACAAGGCTGATACCGAATCTAACCAGATTCCCATCCGAATCACCAAAAGGTTAGAGCGTTGCATTTGGTGCCGCGACCAATACCAAGTCAGTTGGTCGTCACAGGACAGGATAGCACGACGGACGCGGCTAGGCAGACGTCACATTTGGCGCAGCGACACCCGGGGGGACGTCACATAAGTGTGACTTCTCTGGACATACAATTCCAGCTGTTTTTACAAGACATTGCAGAGTTCAAAGCTTGCAGTAACAGAACTAAAGTTGCCTTTCTGAATTTTTGTAAAGCAACTTTGTTGTTGTGTTAACTTAACCTTGAATTCCTTAATTTTTGAAAAACGCATATCTCCTTCATATTTTCATAAGATCGATGGTTTGTTTCATAATGTCTTTTCACATTATATTCTTTTGGCGTCAAACAGTTTATCTTTCCATTAACAGTGGTACAAAAGTATTGTAATTCCCACTTTTCTTTAAACCCACGTCTTCAGATAATTTTCTCTTTTTACGAGATGGAGTAGAATTCGACATTTTAAAGGCAAAATATTACAAAATTACGAACGTTTACACTTTACATTTGTTCTTATTTAGTTCTGAAGGATGATCACATGATTAACCGGAAGTTAAAAATAGTCGCTGATAATCGAAAACAAAAAAAAAACATTGAGATTGAATAAACAATCTAATCATAAAAAACTGAAAAAAATCTCACTGTTTTAATAATTTGCATTACCAACATAGACAAACTTCTCGATGTACCATAGCTATAGAAACCTTTGTGAGGGCCGACAAGATGCATGTAAAGGACCGCATGCGGTCTGTGGGCCACCAGTTTGTCTTGGCCCATACTACCCTCTCGTATCCTCTGATTTCTCTGTCGACTTCGTCTATCTCAGCATTGCTCGTTAAAAGCACAGTCACATTGACTGGTTGGGGGTGGTGTCATCAGGTAACAAGATTCCGTGTAGGACCGGATTCGCTTTTAATTTGTAAAGGAAAGGCTCCAACGGAAAAGCAAAAGCGAACAGTCTTGCGGATGGAGAGCGGGACAACGTGAAAGGTTTTGACTTTATACCATTCACTTCTACCACCGCAACAGGAGATGCATACAAAAGCCGAATCGAAGAACGAAAATACAGCCCGAAACCGACCGATGCGAGAACAACCTCTAGAAAACGATGGGCAACCATTTCGAATAATTTCGACTGATCCAAATTAATAAGCGCGGCCACACTATCGACTTTTTCTATGACCAATTGTACCAAATGAAGGTCGTTCTGAATAGTCCTACCCTTCACGATACATGCCTGTTCAGGGTCAAATTGCTTGATAATACATTGTCCAAAACTTTGTGTTTAACATAAAGGGCGAAAATTACTAATAAAATCCAAAAGTGTTTATCTTTTCGCAGCAACATAATCGCTAGGGTAGATTCCGTTCTTCATCCATTGGTTAAAGATCAGTGCAAATAAAAGGAGAAACAAGGGTGACTGTCACAAGTATATTTCGAAGGGAAGATAATCTATCCTCGGAGTTCTGTTCCTGTCGTCAAGTTTCAGCGTTTCCCAGATTTCCGCCTCTGTTATGAGGCGATTTGCATCCAGACACTTTCGCTGAAAATCGACTAAATAGGCGTCTAACCGGACGAGGCACGCACTGGTAAAAAGATTAAAAAAAAAAAACTCCTGAAAGCTAACTCTAAAAAGTCTCACAGATGCCTTCGTTTGAAGTCACTTGTCTGTCCAGCAATGTGGCGCTAGCGAAGTGTCGATGGGTCGTGTTTCGAAGTTCCTCTTGACACAGTTCAGCAGCCATATTGGTCACCTCGGAAGTAGTTCTTTTTAGCCTATTACTATCAGAGCTTAGTCCTTCTTGATAAGCAAGGAGGGCAGCTCGGTCCAAGACACGGCTACTTCTCCATTATCTCACAGTATTGCATACTGTCCTGGCCTTTCCAGATGACATTAGGGCCACATTCACTCAACCAGTGTACCGATCGGCTCTTTAGGCTGTGACGTGGAGATAGAGTTACATATCTGGCATTGGGATCTGGTTTGTTTGACGCTGGGACCCAAACCAGGCCAAAATAGGCGTTGTCTCACATTTGCTATGCATGCCATTTTCATCCTGGTGTGCAGAATATAGAGGTTCAAGTTGTTGAGGTATAAGGATTTTATTCTCCTTGATCAGCACTCCTTCGACGTGTTAGCCCTCAATCTAGGGTGATGCTCGTATGTGGACATGAATGCAGCATTGTCGGGCCTAGCATTAAGTTTTCTAGGGAGACGTTTATTGCTGAATTTGTACATTAGTGTGCGTCTCGTGAAATTAAAGAGACGTATGTTCTTTATATTCTCGTCGGTCCGATCTAAGAAAAATTTTGAGTGGTTGATGGTCAACAGTCACTAGCAAGTCTGGGTAATCCAGTATAAACATCCGTGGTGATTCTAGCCCATAGACAAGAGCCAGAGCTTCACCTTCGACCGGTGCATAGCGGGATTCTGCGTCGTCAGTAAAGCGAGATCCGGCCCAAATTTTCCACGACCATAACCGCAATTTGGACTCGCTACGCCAGGGCAATTACAGTGTTTTTGAAAAAGAAAGTAACCAATTCCTGTTTTACTGTATTCTGTTGAAAGGCATGTCATTCTATTGATCTCGAACGTCTTGACTTCGTACTCAGTTTTCCGCACGATTACTCGCTTCGATTCTTCAAAAAGTTGGTCAAGTGTTTCGTCCCAATAAAATTTTCAGTTCTTCGTGCGCAGTAATTCCCGAAAGGGGGCTATCACCTCAGCTTTCGAGAATTCACAAGATACTAGATTCACCAGTCCAAACCTTGACTTGACGTTCGTGATATTTGTGGGCATCGGAAAGTGAAGGATGGCCTGTCATATACTTCGTTGGTTTCACACCATCAGCCGTTATTAAGAACTCGGCAAACTCCACATTCTCTGCAAAATGGAATTTGTCCACGATTAAACACAACCCCATTCTTCCCAATGGGTTACATATTCCATTGTTTGCCAGAACGAGGACTACCTAAAGGAGGCTATCGTCTATGCAACGGGTTTTTCGAACCATGTTCACTGTAATATCGTCGAACCGACCGATCCACCAGTCTCCAGACGCGTGAAATCCCTGGGGAACACGAAAATACCTGTACCAGCTCCATTAAGGGATGGCATCTTGTGCAGCTGGGGAAAGCGGTAAGCTGTGGTACACGTTCCATGAGCCGGAATGGTGGAGACCTGATTAAATGTGGACGGCGTGTGATGGGTTTCCCCTCATGGAGGCAGCGTTCAGTTCTTGTAATGCCACTGTGCGTCTTGGTGAGCCGTCTTTTTGGGGTGCGGCTACTATCATTGAGCACCAGATTGTAGGAGTGCCCACTGGCACCGGTTCAATTATACCCAATACGACATCTTATTTCACTCTCTTCTTTCAGTGATGAGAGGCAGAGATCAATGTGTGGACCGTTGATGGCGTCGCATCAGGGAAGAAGGTTATATCCAATGGCTTTCCTGTCAATTTGTAAGAGTTGGTGTGGGCATGTATTAAATGTGCTGAACTTAAAATGGTCACATGTCCATCGTTCCAGTAGGTGATTGTTGGTTTCTGTCGGAATGGACGGGATAATATTAGGCATCGCTGGAATGGATTTTCTGCGTGGGCGTGTGCGCAGGGCATTTTCTTTTGCGTCCTTCAACGAGTTGAGTCGTAATGTTTGGCTGGGAAATCAGATGACAAAGTTCTTCAGAGCATATTCTGAAAGGTAAAAACCCAGACGTGTTGTTTGACACACACACACACACACACACACACACACACACACACACACACACACACACACACACACTCTCATATCTCCCTCGAGCCAATTCTTAAATGCATGAATAACACGCCCTTTTATATGAAGTTGGTTGTCCGTGATGCCACGTATTCGATTACTAGTTGACACAAGGTATTCGTCTGTGGGCTTGAGTAGTTTTAACATCTCTGGTCCACTTGAATAAGTTTGAGCTGAGCCTCTGTATCAGAGAACGCGAAGATACGATGACTGCCGTGTCTAATTGAACCAGTTTGGGTGCGTCCAAAGGAAGTGTGGGTTTGATGTATTATAGTTCCTTCTATTGTCAGTGACGGCGGTGGATGTGAGATACCTCCTTCAAATCGCTTTCTAACCCACTCAAGATGAGGCACAGCACCGGGTGATATCAAACCGGTTTTACAGCTCCGTTTTGATCTGCCAGCATAGCGGATGGCGCGAATGGAGGGAACGTTCAGACTGGTGTTTGAGAAAGTGAATGAACCACGCCCTGTCTCGCACCTTGTTGATCTGTTCGTGATTCCAATTTTAGATTTCTGGCTACCCCTAACCCCGTAATTATGACATACCAGTTTAGCTGCTGGGAAATCTTTCCAACTAATTGATCCACCTGGGTGGAATGTCTTCCCGCAACCCATACAAGGATCCTTATTCAGCGAAGTGGGTACATTAGTTCTTCGGAGTTGTCGAAGCGCACCGCGCTTGTGGCAAAATATCTGTAGGTAGGACGAGGTTGACAGCTAACATCATTCAGTAACCGTGCCTCTGACGAGCTGACGAGTCGGTGGAACTTTTGCTTGAGTGTGGTGAGATTGACAGCTTTGGCCAAAATTCGACTCTGGTGTGCCTCGTTGGCGAATTCCGCAATCGACTGCTCAGCTATCATGTCGCACGTGTAGTTGACTTGCTGAGAGCAGCCTTACGTGTTGGTACAATCAACTGTGAACGAGCAAAATTTGGCTTGAGCTCGTAACTTTCCTTAAAATGAGTAATCGATTCACCTTCCGCCTGACGTGTGGAATGAAAGGTCAACCGGTGAACCTCCTTATGCAAACCCTTTACCACAATGAATCGGATATGTGACAAAAGCCTTTCCTCCGTAGCCGAATTTAAGGTTTCAGTCCCTATAAGGTCTAAAAGGAGCCTGTTCACTTCGGGCGAGCATGTCGTTTTCAATTCATTGCGTATTTCTACTGGGTTGGCAAGTTTACACATCTTCTTACGCAGAGTCCAAGCGGCAAGGAATAATGCCCAGTCGTTGTCTGTTGCGTTGGTTTCAATGACAGAACGGTTTTTTTTTTTTTTTTTTTTTTTTTGTGTTGGACGTTTGCGTCGCGTTAGGGGTTGCGTCGCTGCGAAGCGCGATAGTTTCCCTTTGTAGCTCTATTATTTGTTGCATTAGTTGAGCAATCAAATCGAGGGTTCCGCCTGGTGCAGATGCCATGTCTTATTTTGTTAAGATAGTCCTACGTATTCACCAAATCCTGTTCACGGCGCCATGTAAAAGAACCACAACGGCAATGGTAGTAGTAATTCTCAATTACTTTATTCTCGTACAAACGAGATACAAATATAAAAATATATCTGTCCCTTGGCCACTCAGATACTTGTATAACACTGGACGAGATAACTTATGTCTGCCTGTGAAAATCCCCCAATATATAATGAGACCTTCCATTTCTACTCTACAGTCACTTCCTAAGTCGTTTGTCCTCTTACGAGATATATTTTATATGAATAACCATAGAAAAAAATATCTTTCCGGTTGGATTTCTCAAGTGAATTATGCAAAGTAGTTGGCTGTATTCATATCTTTATAGTGTGTAATTTTTAGAGAATGCTTCCACAGGGTAAATTTGAAATTAAATGACCCACATGAGTTTTACTATCAACATGTTGAACCAGTAGTACTGGTTTATTAATACAGACCGAGTCGAATTTGTTTATGAATATTTTGTGTGGAAATATTAATGTGAGATTTTAGTGTTGTGGACGCAATGGTTTATGTCAGTTCTTGCTCTCTCGTTGTTTTGTTTTGTAAATCATTTAATCCCAAGTAAAACGATAATGTTACTAGGGCGCAGTGGGGTAAAGGGTATGAAAGATAACGGTATTAGTCGTTTCTCCCCAAGCAAACATTTGGTATTCATTGACCGAGCAGCCAGTACTGCTTTTGGTTGAAATTCATAAATTCTTTCTCTTAAAACAATTTTTCAGGAAAACAGGTTTCCCAAGGTATCGCTCTTTCCAGTATTGAGAAGACTTTAGTGAGAAGTGAGGAAAAAGACAAAGAAACAGGATTTGGTGAGGCAGAAGATGGTGATTGACATTGTATTTAAATCTTTGAAGATTGTAGGTTACGTAAATTGATTTTAAATATTTCTTTCTTTCCTTAGCTGCTTGACCCCAACCCCGTAGAAGGTGAAGTGGGTCTTTGCCATAAAAATGAAAGATTAACAGTTTTATCGACACCAATTTCAACCAATCATTTCGACACTTTAGCCGTCTGTAAGCTGATTCTTTCTTCTTTTATGTTCCATGTCCCTTCAAGACTTGGGTGATCATGGCTCTCCTATTTCCCTTATCCCTTGTAGTTTTTGTTCTTTTGCTACTTCTCCCAAACCCTGTTCTGTCATCTACTTGCTTAGCCCGCTAGGTATGTCACACGTTGATTTCCCTTGTCTCTCTTTCGCTCTATCCGCCATGTGAGTATCAAATTCTCCAATTTACATTACTCGGACTATTGTCCTTATCTTTGTTGCCATATTTATCACAACGTTTCGGCCGTTGTACACTCCAGCCTTCTTCAGGTGGTTGGAATGTCGAACTGAACCCTTTATTTTGCTCGCTGGGGAAGACTATTCTAGTCCCCCGTGGCATGTCTAATGGATGTCAGTTATCAGTTATCTCCTGTTCTCCACTGCCTTAACCAGGTACTGATTGACTCTTTGGGTTTTGTCTCTGGATCTAACCAATGCCTTTATCCACTGTGCCGTGTGTCCTTAAGATGGATTTCTGGGACTTAATGTCTTCGGCAACCATTTTTACCAGTGCTCATGTTGCTCATGTTTGCTGTTATCATTTGATGTTTTTTAACAGAGCTCATATTGCAATTTTCGTTGTTATTATTGCTTTTCTCTGGCACACCTTATTACTAGTTCCCATATTGTATTCATTTCTACGCTTGGTCGGCTCAGGGGATTTTTGTGGCCTAACATATGTGCTGATTCCTTAAGTTTACGAATTTTCCAATGATGTTCTTTGTCTATGATTTCAACTTGAGGGCGGTGATCTTCCTTTTCTCTCTATATGTGGTCAGCCACGTCTGATTTTTCCACTCCCCCTCGTGTTACAGCATTTTAGTATTCATGAAGTCTTTCCTTAAGAGGGCGGCCTGTCTCCCCTTTATATATCTTTCCGCAGCTACACAGGATGGCGTACACACAGTCTTTAGCCCTGTTCTCCTCTATGGGGGTGTCTTACTAGGGTGGGGTATCTGCGAAGTGTCGTCCATCTTTTGAAGGTTGTCCTGATGTTATATGGACCAGAGATCCTTTGTATTTTCTCTGATAACCCCTTCACATAAGGCAAGCAGACTGTTTTCTGAGTGTTGTTGTCCTCCTATTGGGGCTGCTGCCATGTACCCAGCGTAGTTGTTACGTTGTAGAGTACTGCTTATACTGCCAATTCTTTATCTAATGTCTCTGGGCCGCCAATTATGACTTTTGCTCGGTGTTGTAAGCAGCGGACGATCCCTTTCTTTACACTGTATGGATGGTGGGAGTTGAAATTGAGGTGAATGTCGGTTTGTGGCATACGTATGTCTTGAACCCATGCTCTGTTCAAGATATTAGAACATCCAGGAATGGGAGTGTGTTGTTACTCTCTTTCTTCATCGTGAACTGTATCGAAGGTCTTTTTTGATGATTGACATTTCTTTAAACTGATGTTTATTTACAAATAGCTACATACATTTAACCACAACACATTTTATTGCCTGCGCATAGCTAAATGGAAAGAATACAAAAGTGTGAATAAAGGTGTACATGTAGGGATATCTTTTTTCGTACGTACCTATCTCCACCTTTGAAGACTCTCGCAGGGTCAACCTGAAGAAGAAACGCCGCGAGAGGAAGGCTCGGGAAACCTCAGCAGCTATACCAGACCAGACTAATTGCATGCGCTGCGGTCGGACTTGCCTGTCCACCATCGGCCTGGTCGGTAATCAGCGTGTCTGCAGTCGACGTGGACAGCCCACTTCATAAATCTTTGTTCGCGAGGCCAAGCCAAGAAGAATAATAATCATGACGTGTATTTGAGAAGCGTTCATAATCTGTTGATTAAGTAGGATTATTTGGATATAGCTGCATGTAGTCGATTTGGTTTGGTTTGGTTTGTTTTACGGTATATAAACCTCACTGGGTTATTTAATGCCGACAAATTTTTTTATTGTTTGTAATATTTTCTTTCAAAATAAACTGTAGTTGGTAATATCTTTTTTTTTTCTAAAAATGTATTGCTAGCAATAATTTTTACAAAGTATTTCTGGTATGTATTAAAATCTATTTTTACATTTTCATAGTGTTCGGACCCCAGTTTGGGTGTCAACTATTTGCCCATAGCTGGGACCCTAACAAGTGCTACCACTCTGGGTCATCAATTAACACCAGCAATTAAGAGGTGGTTCCACGCTGCTCAAAACCTCCTGATCAGAGGCCTTGCTGTTGGATGTAGTTTATCGTCTTACCCAGGACGCAGATGTAGTTTTCTGTCATACCCAGGACGGGCGTGTAGTCGAGTAAGTATGGGTCATTGTATACTGTGTACTATTCCGTGTTGTGTTCAGAGCGACATTAGGTTCGGTAAAAGATAACGTAGTAGATATACGAAATGCACACCTCTGTCCTCCCATTTGAACAAACATTGTTTCGAAATCATAGAATAAGTGCGGTTTCCGCCTTTTTTACATATATACCTCCAACCACTTCTCCAACGGACTAGACTAGAGACAGAATATCTTGCAAGGCACATCCTTCAAATTGAGAAGACCAAGAAGTGGATATCCCCACCTCGAGCCCAACTGCAAACCAACAGACTTATCATAGTTAAATTCGACCCCTGAAACCATCTCATACAACCGGATTTCTTTGCTGAGCTCTTCCTCCTCGTCGACATAGAGTACTTGATCAAGTTAGTAGCACCAGGTAACGTAATTCTGCGTAGAATTTGCCCTCAATTTCTACAGGAAAGGTTCCAGCGCAAGAACCTACAGCATGAACGAAAGTGGACAAACCCTGATGAATAGATCTTGACAACAAGTTCACATCCGTCATAAGTATACGTGAAGAATCAATGTGCGAAAGTTCAGGTTGTATTCAGAGTTAGACAAGTCAGTTTCCAAAAGACGATGGTGAACTCGATCAAAGGTCTTAAACTAATCTAAATTAATCAGTCCAGCTTCATTGTCGATTTTCTCAATGATCATATAAACCAAATGAATGTTATCTTGAATCGTCATACCATTCATAGTACGTCTGTTTAGGAGGTATCAGATGATCCAGCACAGCCGGCAATCGGTTTCCTAAGACCGTGTTCAAAATCTTTAACTCTGCATTTAACATGGTTAAGGACAAGAAATTAGTAATCCCATTTTCTCCGTGTTTGTTATTACGTAAGAAAAAATATATATCCATTCTCTGGGGGCCTGTAAAAATCACTTAGACCAGTTGCCGCACCTATAAATATTCCAAGTTCTGGGAGGATGCAATACTGAAACTGCTTCCAAGATGGTGAAAGTTGGAACAGAATGGCGCAATATCTGGTTGAATAACTCGATATACAAATTTTTAAATGTTGTCTTTGAAATTTACTTAAAAAGAACGCTAAAAACATTTTGTTCAGACCCAGTAGTTCATGAAAGTTCAACTAGGATTTTGGAACTTCGACATTTTTATGTTTTTTTTAATGTTTTTCATTGACTAGAAAAGAATTTGCACGTGATTAGCGCCAAGATAGGTTTGTATTTGGTTTCTATGGATCGAGAAATAGTCTCACTGTTGTTGACTTTTATTTATTTATGTTTTCTGACGTCCGAATAAAAACCTTGATTTGAGATTTAATAGTCTTAACTTAGCATAGATCCTTCAAAAACCGTTTCACGTTTTGACAGTTTAATGGGTAATTAATCCTTTGATTAAAATTTACCATCTATGGTTGCTCCCGTTTTGAGGCAATTCTTATCAATCATCGTCGTTTATTTGTTAACTGTATTTTTGTGTGAGAAATATATAGAATCATTTCGTTATAAGTGAATAATTTAATACGACAGAGTTGTTTTTCAAATGTAAATGTTGTCGACAGCACTAATTTATCGATGACAACATGGAATTAAAAAAAAATTCTTACCACTAATTTCCATGATAATAACGAACATGTACATTTATAGTGGCATAAATATTTACTGTTTAATTTAAATAAAGCTTTACTGCTATTCTCGTTATTTCCACTGTTAGTGTTATCCAACTGCAACAATGATCTTCTTTTTCTATATGCCGTATGCCAACAGGACGCGAGTGATCATATCTCTCAACAACTTCCTATCCTTTGTAGCTCTTAGCAATGTTTGTTTTTTACCATCCCTCCCACTCCCGTTCTGTCATCTATTCACATAAACTCGTCAGGTTTATGCCTGCTGTCCCATGTCGCGTTTGTCCTTTATGTCTTGCGAGTGTCAATTTTTCCAAGCCCTCTTTCCTCATTATGTGTACCAGAAATTTCAGCTATTTCTTTCTGGTTCTAAGTCTTTTTCCATTTTCCTTAACGCTTCCTCAATGCTTATTAGCTTCGTCCACAGTATTCTCAGCATCCTTCTGTAGTACCACATTTCTGTTGCGAGATTGTTCGGTATTTACCACCATATAGAGGGGCCGATATTATATAACTATTCAGTACTCTTTTCTTTGTTTCTAACGAGATTTTTCTCTTTCTTAATACCTTGTTTAGCTTTTGGAAAGCATATTCCAACGATCCTTCGGATTTCGATGTCACATTTTCCGTTTTCAGTTAAATAGATATACAAATTTTTGTACTTGCTTAATTTTGGTCTCTTCAATTTGTAGTCTGCATCTTAATCTGTTTCTTTTGTTGACAACAATACATTCTATCTTATTACAATTGGTGTTTAGTCCTTTCTTCTCGTTTTTCTTTACTACCTTCTATAGGAGTTCCTGTACTTGAACACTTTGTTTCTTAAGAAATTTTCCTGTTACTTCGTATTTTTCTTAGTTTCTTTTTTTGAAGGATATTTTACTATTCCAATGAGCGTTCGGATTTCGGTATTTCAATTTCCATCCTCTGTTTAAACACTTCCCAGGCATATAAACTTCTGTACTTGTATAAAATTTAAGCAGTTCCAAGAATTTAATTTTTTTTTTATTTATTTAAAATTTGATGTAAAATACTTAAATGAGATGAACAATTTATTGACTCCAAAGAACTGTTTCATGAAGATCTATCATTTATTATTGTAGAAATTCTTGAATTAGGAATTCAGCTCTGTGTGTGTGTGTGTGTTGCATTTTGAAAAGGAGAGCTGAGAGACGTGTTGGTTTTGGAATTAAAAGGTTGTCGTATTTGACACGGTGAAAAACATAATGCTTTGTAGTCCAACATAAGCTAATGTGGCACTGTTTACATTTTTCGGACTATCGTCCTCATCTCTGTTGCCATATTTATCACAACGTTTCGGCCATTGTTGTACTACTTCAGGTGGTTGGAATGTCGAACTGAACCCTTTATTTCGCTCGCCGGAGTAGACTGTTCTAGTTCCCCGTGGCATGCCTAATGGATGCCAGTTATCAGTTATCTCCTGTTAATTGCCCTCTGAAAGTTCTCCACTGCCTTAACCAGGTATTGAACTCTTGACTTTGGGTCTTGTCACTGTATTTAACTAACGCCTTTGTCCACTGTGCCATGCGTCCTTGAGGACAACATAAGTAATGTACATAATACCTCATCTCAGAAATATAGACAGATACATAAGCTAAGGTTATTCTGATATTATTCACTCCTATTTTGAGTAGGCCCGACTCTGAACTATTTTTAGCCGTTAATGATCCAAACGCACTTTGTGTTCTCTCACCGCATGTTTACGTTATTTGCTGCAAAGAGCCACACAAAAGGAAATTTTTGTGCAACAATTTTGTACTTTTTGAATTTATAAATTGTAAATAAATGTGTCGTCCCTTTTTAAAATTTTACTCAGTGGTCATCTTATTTCTTAAGTTGCGCCTATTTTCAAAAGTTATTTCTACCAATGAAGTTTTTGTCTCTGCCACAAGAACTTAGAGTTGATAAAAAGGTAAAATTTACATATCATATATGTGTGTCTGATAAAATATAGTTTTAAGATATTCTCTGTTTCTAGGGTAAAAAATTCAATATCCGCGAAAGAGCATATGTAAATATAAGGGGTGTATACATGGGATAGCGACAGTCTGTTTCATGTCTCAATGCACCGCGTATGTGTGTGTGTGTGCTTGTGTATAAAGAAAAGAAAGCAATGAATAGACACTAATAACATATATCGATAAGGTAATTGTAAGAAAACCGGATTTTCAACTGCTTATGTGAATTCTTTCATGCGTAACGCAAGTCAGATTTATATTTCTGAGTAAATGAAACATCGAAAAGAAAATATGCTTTTGTGGAACATTATATATTTACAAGGTGTGGCAATAATACATTTCACATATACCGCCCACATAATGGCAGGACATTAGCTAGATGACAGTACCATTACCACTAATGTCTTACCATTACATGGTAGGTATACGTGGGAGGTATTTCTGCCGCCCCCCCTCTCTCTCTCTCTCTTTTAAGGAAGCCAGAAAATGGTAATTGATGTTGCCTTTAAATTTTGGAAGATTATAGTTGACAGAAAAGCAATATGCCGTAATAGTGTTCAACAGGTGAGAGAAGAAACTTGCAGAATAAAACTTACGGTTACATCTAGCTATTTCAACAGTAAAATGATAAGATCTAGCTGCCATTCTAGTACCACATGCGGTCGAGTTACCAAAGAGGAACGCTCATTAGAACAGTTGCCATGATAGATTCATAGAAAACGCATAAGAATGCTTCGCCACGGTAGTGAGGAAGTTTTTAAGGCCGACGTGCCAGGTTAGGGCTGATAACTTTACAGATTATTCTTTGGATTTTGTCAAGAACCTCGAGGTATGTAGTTGGAGCACCAGACCAGATATGGCAGTAATATTCAATGCACGGATGTATGGTAGATTTATATACGTACAAGATTGATGCTGGCGAGAAAATTTGTCTGGCATGACAATGTTCCTAGCAGTATGTCAAGCAACTGATTCGATAAAATCGTTTCACTTCATGTCAGTGGGGAAAACGTGAGATTGTGGCTTGTTCTTCTGGAGATTAGCATCGACCATGCTGATGGAAGACAATAATGGTTCTATGGCATTGCTAAAAGACATCAGCTTCGTTTTGGAGGCATTAAAATTTACAAGCCCATTCTTGCCCCAGTTAACAATTTAATGTCATTTTCAAGATCAGCAGCCAGATTTATTTTATTGAACCTATTAAAACGGGAGTAAATAGATGTGTAATCGGCATAGATACCGGGTTGGGAACTGATGGCATCGGGAAAATCATTGATGAAGATAAGAAACAAGGTAGGTCCAAGCATAGAGCTCTGGAAAACACGCATATTAATGTGAAAGGATCTAGAAGAGTGATCGTTTAATATGACTTTAATTACACGATTTGTTAAGAAAGATTGGATCAAATAAAAAAAAAAACAGGCCAGAGACACCATAGCTCTTCAGACAATGAAGAAGACCACATTATCAAACCTTATCAAATGCCTTTGAAATATTTAAAGCCACTGACTGAGCTTTGGTGTTCTTATTTAAAGCTTGCCAATCTCTTTCAGTAATAACCATTGAAACATTGGCGGTTGACCTAGAGAAGCGAAAGCCGAATTGTTTGTTTGACTGAGCGAAATGAGATGATTAACCAATTCAGAATTGATTAGAGGATCTAGTACTTTGCTAAAAAGAGTTAGAAGGATTTGAATTCTTAAAAACAGGGACTACAGAAGAGGATTTCCAACAGACTGAAAAGTAAAGGACAGAAATGGCTCTGTTGTAGAGTTTAAAATGAACAGGAGTCAGTTCAGGAGCACATTTCTTTAGTACAGTTGCAGAGATACGATAAAGGGCGCATGTCTTGTGGGGATCTAGTTTGGAAATAGTAACGGAAACAATGGATGGAGTTAGATGTATATCATACAGCAGAAACACGGTTCGAGATGGAAAATCAGGCAAAGATATTCCTGATGAGTCGATTTTAGAATTGAAGAATTTATGGGTAAAGCTTTCTACATTATCAGTAGTAGATGACAACACTTCAAACTGATTGAAGAGAGGCGGAATTTGGGGATATACCCTCGTTTAACACACTCTTACTGAACCGCCAGCAATCACGAAAACCACATTTGTGGGAGGCTATATGGTGCTTCACTCTATCAGTGAACAGCAACAGCCTCATTGAGGACACGCTTACAGTTACTAAAGAGGTGTCTGTTGTGATCAGTGCTATCATATTGGTATACCCGGAAGAAGGGATTCATGTGGGCTATAGCGGCTTCACAAGTAGAAGTGAACCAGGATGAAGATTGCGGTTTCATTTTCCTCTTCCAAGATGTCACGAAAACATCAACCCCGGCTTTCACCCAAGAAGAAACCTCGGTGATACAATTTTCAATGGGAAGCTTGATGATTCCACTCCAAGGAGCGCCGTGAAGAAAATGGAGAAAAAAGTCCCAATCAGTTCGTTGGTAACAAAATGATGTCTTGTGAACAGGGGGTTCTTGCCTAATATACAAGTGAAAAGAAATATCTACAGACACTACAGCATGGTGGGAACTGCCAAGAGGACAGTGTTGCAAAACTCAACAAAAGTCCGGAGAGGAGTTAAGGAACATACCAAGTAAAGAAGCGTGTCGATCAGAATTAATAGGGAAACAAATAGGAAAATTCGCTATTTGACTGAGAGACTGAGCAACTGAAAAATTCAATGTTTGGATACCGGCAAGATCAGTGGTGTAGTATTAGACCAGAGTTTCCCCACCTGGGCGATATCGTCCACCGGCGAGCGATTTCAACTGTTGGGTGGGTGATGAACAACTGAACAGAAAATGGTGAGTGATTGTAAAGTTGGGTGGTCGATATAGGATTTTTAGTATTAGAAAAGTATTTTAAAATTATGCTGCCTGAAAAATATATTCAAAGGAGATAAATTAGTAGAAAAATTAGATAGTTAAATGGGAATAACTGAGTCACATTACTAGATAAGATATAAATATTTCTGCAAACAGCGAATATTTTGGTATTTTCTATAGTTCTGAAAAGAGTTATAACCATTCTGTTATGGTCCAGGTTGGGACCAAGGAAGAAAAACACGAACACAAGAATAGAAATAACGAAGGTATATTACACGAAATAATAATACAAGATGTGGAAGGTGTTAGTATGACTGTCAGTCTGGTTTGTAGTGAACTACTCTCGGCTCGACTCGATTCGGTATCTAGCTACCCCCTGCACGAGGGTTGCATGTGGCACAAGGCCGAGTTTAACGTGGGTTTCCCGAGCCCGTAGGCTCGGCCAAAAAAATGCCCGTAGAACCCGTATAAACGGGATCGGGTTGGTCAACCTCCCCGAACGAGACTCTGCCCTTTGGCGGAGCCTCGTCCGGCTTCCTCTCTGCTCACAGGCAGAGAGTTCGACCGTCAAGCCGTGAAGCTCGGCTTGATTCGTCCCTCTCTCTTGAGAGGCGTAGTATACATAGTGTTAGGAAGAGTTCATTCTGTAGTTATAGGTAGGGACCCATGATATATTCAAATAGTTCTTCAGACGAAATAACATTTTTTCAGATATAAATCAGATAAGAGAAGACCAAGAACAGCAAAAATATTCGCTGAATTTTCATTAGTTGCTAGTAGGATATATTCTTTTTATAATTATGAACAAAAATCATTTAATTTTTGGCAATATTGCAACCTTAACCCTAACCATAAAACTAAACTTGACTGTAAAACTAAACTATATATATGATCTTCAATGGTCAAATTTGCTTTCATTTGTTCTTTAATATGGTAGTAGTAGCAGCAGAAACCGTCAACATTATTTGTTACCTCCCTTTAGTATTTTTTTACTACAGCATAAAGTCAGTTTATGAACTAGTAACAAACATTTATCAAACAATTCTGGTATACTTTTGAATATTTACTATATAGGTGGGGCGTGGAAAATTTTTCTGTGCGAATGTAGTCGATGACACAAAAATGGTTGGAAAACCCTGGTGAAGCAAACTTGACATAATGAGCGTTGAAAATCGACAAATACAAAAATATTTGCAGATATTTTATTTACATTAATCACAGTCGGAATGTTGTCTCCTCATGCCTTCCTCATGTGTCTATCTGCCTGAATAACCTCCAGAAAATTTTAAATAGAATCCTTTATTTAATCTAAGGGGAGTACATTCTTCTCGTTCCGCTGTCTAGAGATATCACATCTAGTTCTTTGTTTAGAACTGCTTAGTTATTGCTCGACCAGTTTCCACTGGCATCTACTACCTGCCCTAGACTCTCAATTACTATGCCACCAAACTCAATACTCTATCCTTTAGGCCAGCGTTTATCAGCCGGTAGCTCAGGCGCACTAATGCGCCCTGAAATGTAATCAAGTGTGCTTCAGTTTAACAGAAGAGTAATTTATGAATTACTTTCATATTTTAAAAAATATTTGTTATTAAGAAGCTAGAAGCACCAAGCACATGGCTTCCATGTCTAAGTCAATCGGCGTTTCAACTGATGACGTTGACTTACCATTAACAGAAGAGGAGCTGGTAATTATATCTTCTGATCATGGCTTACAAATCAAGCATAAAGAGATGTCCATTGTTGATTTTGGATTTCCATTCAAGAAGAATATCCTTCAATAGCTAGTAAAGCATTGAATATTTTATTGCAATTTTCCACGTCATACGCATGTGAATTTCTGATCAATATTAAATGCATAAATAGATCAAATATTAAATGAGTTGATGTGGAAATGAGAGTATGTTTATCACATATAAGGTCAAACATTCAAAAAACTGCCAAAGCATATCAAGCACAGGTTTCAAACAAGCATACTTAAATATACAATGAAATGTCTTAAAAATTGTTGTAGCATACCTACGGGGATAATGGGTATATCCCCATTCACATAAATACAATAGTAAATCCTGTATGTTGGTCTGCAGTTGGAGATTCCTCTCCAGCTGTGCTGGTCAAATTCCCCGCCTCCGGGCAGAGAGGATCTCCAGACGAGGTAATGTCGAAGGACGGAGTCTCGTCTCAGGAAACAGCTATCCGACTTCGTTTTATACGGAGCCTACAGGGAATTTTTGGCCGAGCCTACGGGCTCGGATACCCCACATTAAATTCGGCCTTGTGCCACATCTGACCGCGTGGGGTGGTTGGTAGATATTCTGCAGATGGAGATTCATTGTGGAATTCACTTGATTCACTTCTAGAAATTGACTACTACTTCTACGCGCTGCTGGCGAATCTTATGCGTTGTTCGTATCCTAAGTATTATCGTTCATTACCAGCCTTCGTTTAATTATTCTATTCAGTAACCTTCACTAGGTTACAACAAAAATAAATACTTATTTCAGAAGATTTTATTATTTTTCGATTTCTAAATTTCGTGACTAATTTTTCCTTATTAACATTTACAGTGTGTCCCAAAGTTTTAATTAATCGACAAGTGCGCCCTGAAGTAAAAAAAAAAAGTTGATCAACAATGCTATCGGCAATTGTAAAATAACAAGATGTTTTCTTGCTTTTTTTCAAATATGATTTTCAAATACGAAAATAAATAAAATTCTTATTGTTGTTAAGTTTGAGAAAAGTCATTATCATGTTGTCTTTTTTTAATAACTTTAATGTCGCATGTTATTTTACCATTGAATGTGCCATTTAAAACCAAGTAATTCAAATTTATCTCCCTTGACTGAAACTTCCTCTTAAGAAGTGATGGCTATAAAAGAAGACTTTTGTTTTCCAAATCATTAAGCGTAAAAATATCCCAAGAAAGCTAATACAAAATAAAAGAAAGAACAATATATTAGCTACATCGTATCATTGTTTAGAAATGAGTTATTCTGTTGCTATGATAACATGAGGTATAACTGTTTTACCATAAAATAGAATAGATCATTACTACGTAACCTAAGATCAACCTAAGACATGCTTACTGAAATAAGAATATCAAAGTTGAGAATGAAATAGGGTTGAACGCTGAATTTGTTACCAAATACATTTAACTAAATTTGCAATCACATGAAAATTAAGCACGAAAGGAATAAAAAAAAGTAAAGCAGAATGTATTAAATAACAAATGAGGTAATCACCATCAGTAAGGAATGTAGACTGGTGACATTTGATGATATCGATTAACAAGGAACAAAATTGCTTTGGTTTCAGTAAACACTTTGTATGCAAATTACATTATTAATAATTGCACCACTTGTTAATTCCAAATTCACTGCAAATAATTAAACAGGCGAATGAAGTAAGGTGTAGAACATGTTGATTTTTTGCTGTTCGTATTCTTGTATAAAAAAAACCCGTTAAATACAATTTTTTCCATGGCAGTCAAATGATTTAACCTCCCCCCTATATATATATATATATATATATATTTCCCGAGAGGAAAGCGACTACGAGAGTCACATACCTAGTCGCTGATATTTATTGACAAAATCCAAATACTTTCATGCCAGTCAAATGATTTCACACACCCCCTATATATATATATATATATATATATATATATATATATATATATATATATATATATATATATATATATATATATGGGGGTAAAAGCATTTGACTACCATGAATGCATTTGGATTTACAATTGTCCAAAACACAAATAAGTATAAGAGATGTATACAATAATAAACAGTGGAAAAATGGCGAAGAGAAAAAAGATAATAATTGTAATAATTCCTAACGGGAATTCTAGCGGCCGGAGGATTTTTTTCTGCGTTTCTGGAAAAGCCATATTCATATTTCCTAACGGGAATTCGAACAGAACGGATTTATCTTCTAAGTTTCTGGTGAGGACATACTTCACAAAGGAAAAACGTCGAATCATATGTATTTCCCAACATGGAGACTGCGATCTGGAGATCGTTTCTATATGTCTCTGATAAGGACATATTTTTTCCAACAGGAAAACGGTGCAATGTGCTTGTGTGATGCCCTTTTGGTAGTTCACCCAGGCTGTTAGATTTAGCCTCGGTTTGGGCAAGCAGATTTAGTACTAAGTTTGACTCCATGGTGCTAATTGAAGGAGTGGCCACTTCCGTGAGTCTATGAACTCTCACTAAGCGGCCGTCACGTGACACACATGACTTCATCTAAAAAAAGGGAGATAATCGCCTTTTTCATCCCTACATTCCTATAGCAACCGGTCTAGGAGATGGACAACTCTGAATTCAAAACCTGAGTGTTAGGCGACTAAACCGACTCCCACACCAGATCCTGTCCTTGCGCGGAGGATAAGTGGAACCCCAGCAGCACAAAAAAAAACAAGAACTGTTAAAAGGTGGATATACTTATCAGAGTTAACTGTCATCTAACCCAACTATGGGTTAAATAGCCTCACCAACCCGAAAGTGGTCAAGGGTGGTGTGTAAAGCTAGACACCTCAAGGCAGGGTCAATCAAGGAAGGATTCTTCCAACAGGAGTGAGAAAGCTCTGTATTTGGATTTAGAAAATCGCTGTACGTATAAACTTGGAAGTAGTGTAATCTGGAAAGGTTCATAATCTCCAAGGCAGTGAGTCAACCAACTGTTTTTCTCTTTATACTTGATCTCTGAAAATTTGATATACTGTGTGCATTTAAGGAAAATTGATAAATTCGCTTACAGTTATTAATGACAGTGTTTGCATAGAGCAGAATGTGGGTGTGACTGAACATCGTACTATAAGTCCAATCTTTGATACTTTAAGCAGTATATGTTTTATTATTCACTGATGTTTAGATTTCTGAGTGATCCGAGAAAATGATCCCTTATAGGATAACACATACGTTATGTCGCAATTCCTGGTTGGATCATCTAAATTTTAGGGCCGAGGCAAGACGTCACCAGAAGACGGACTTAAAAGTTTAACAAGAAAACACTTTTCCTTTGAGACATTGAATAGAAATAGTTTCTCACCGGAGATAAAATCAGGTTTCACTTAGTTACAAGACTTCATGAATAACATCACATGAAATCATAGCTGTTTGTGCTAAAATTATTTAGTGTGGAAGATTCAACGAATGCACATAAAACTGTTAGTTTGTGGATTTAATTTTGTTTGTTTGTGTGTGTGTGTGTGTGTGTGTGTGTGTGTGTGTGTGTGTGTGTGTGTGCAAATTGAAGTTGTGGGTAAGATTTGTTTCTGTGTTTTGAACGCACCTCTATCACATTAGCTGGAGTTCAATACTATGGTCGGATAGTGAAAAAAGATCACTTACTCAATTTCAGAAGAAGAGTCAAACGAAATTACAAGGACGAATTTACTTGGAAATCTTAACTGATACGAAATAACATACACAGCGGAATTAGAGAAATTTATCCTTATGAATTGAATAAATAGTTTGGTTTTAAATTTGTGGAAGAAGATCGAAAGTTACAACGGCTGAAACAACCCGCAAGATGAGGACATCAGTTCAAATAAGACTGAATAGTCATCGAATTTTCATACCGAACACAATTACCATTCATGACTTAATCCTAAAAATAAAAAAAGGTATCAACGAACATTAATGAAGTTAATAGAACTGTCTTTTTTTTTTTTTCAATTTTATTTTCATATTATTATAGACTAACAACTCTCTTTAAAAAATGTTCGAAAGTTAATAAGAGGGGTGTCCAGTTTGCAATGTAAAATTTGTTGTAAAGTAATCCTTCTACGGAAGCCAAAGCAAAAATGTTTATATAACATGATTTCTGAAAATGCAAAAAACAAAAACAAAAAAAAAACGATTATTGAAATTCATAATCTGAAGTGCTTAATAGATAGTAATATATAATATACAAAAAAAAAAAGAACTCCAGATTCAATCAGTTATGTGCCATGCGTGAATCATGTATCTTTCAATACATGATTGATGAGGCAGATTTTTTCCTGCAGTAGGTTGCCATTTTTTCTGCTGTAGACCAATTGCCATCCATAGTTGGGGAGAGAAGAGGAGGATTCGTACCTTTCTCAAGGGTATTAGCATGTAAGTGAATAATGGATTCTACTGGAATTCGAACTCTGCTCTCCGATTCCTCAATCCAAGCCGCTATACATTTGAATTTAAAATTATTTTTATTTTTATTTTTTTTTACATTTTAAGAAATCACGTGGTATAAGCATATTTTATTTTGACTTTCTTCATCATCATTTTATTAAGTTAGTGCATTTTGCTCCGCTGTGGTCACTCCTCCTTTCCATCTGACAATTGTGGTTCATGGTTAGATTCAAGGCAAAATAGTGCAATTGCATGCAAGTTCCTTTTGCACCGGGGATGTTTTGGTTATCTTGTCCCTCCTCTCAGAGGTGCATTAATTTTTTTAAGTTACCTCCTTCTTGCCTTTGCCTAAAGAGGGAGGACCTACAAGGTAGCAGATGGTTTGAATTTAGAGTTTCCTTCTCCTAGACTGGTTACCGCCCAAAGCTATAGGAACCCGTCTGTCCTGTTATTTTACCCATAGCTGGGGACACAAGAGGTAGATTCATACCTTTTCCATTAGTATCATCATGTAAGTGAATGTAATGAACTTGACTGGAATTCGAACTCCGATACCTCAATCTGAGCTGCTAACCACTATTTCACCGTGCCTTTCTTCGGGGGATCTATTATTCAATGAATTTACATAGCAAACTGGTCCCCTATTTTTCTTTTATGTATTGTAGCCCTTCAAAACTTGGATGATCAAAGCTCTTCAGAGTTTCCTGTCCTTTGTATCTCTTAGTAAGATTTGTCTTTTTACTATCGCTCCTTATCCCTGTTCTGTTAATACAAGCTCGTTAGGTTATTCACTGTTTTCCTCTATCCCTCTTGCCTTTAAAATAACCTAACAATTTCAAATTCTACAAGTCATCTTTACTTATTAAGTGCCCTAGAAATTTCAACTCTTTCTGATTTTAATGTGACACTAAGGCCATGAGGTGGTTAAATGTTAATTCTGAACAGAAAAGGGCTAATGGAATGTAAGCTGGAAGATTTTATATATATATATATATATATATATATATATTAGGTTGGTGCAAAATAATGTCGTTTTCTCACATATGTTACTATGTGAGAAAACGACATTATTTTGCACCAACCTAATATATATATATATATATATAGAGAGAGAGAGAGGCGGGGAGAAAGAGTGGAGCCATTTCCCTTGTTGAAAATGGGACCCTCTGGATTTCTTCCCTCCTAATGTTTACTTTTCTTATCTATAGAATTTGGTATGCAGACAAAACAGATTTGGAGAAATAGTTTTATCTCTTCCTTGAGGAATTAAGAAAAGACATATCATTAACGAGAACAGAGGCAGACGGGGATTATATTTTCGTTGACAAAAACGAATTGGGAAATTTAAATAAATAACGAACTCGTTTTGAGGGTCGAAGTTATGAAGATCGATTCTGTCATGATAAGAAAGTGATCTGGTTTACATTTTCGCTAGACAAAGATCAGCTCAGGGATGGAGAAACAATTTTATCTCTTCCTTAAGAATTTAGGCAAACGAGAAGAGAGACAGACGACAGGTTTAAGTTTTCGAAAATATATTGGGAAATGTAAACAAGGAACGAATCTTTTTTTAGAATCCGAGTTATGAAAACAGTCAGTAGTTTCCGAGCAAGTGATCTAGTTTATGTTTTCGCTAGATATAACTAAGTCCAAGGATGCTGAGAAGGATGGAGTAAGATGGAGAATTTTGCCCCGCTTGTGTGGAGTGGTGGTGCGAGATGTGATGTGAAGTAGATTGAAGTTTGGAGAGGGGCAATCCATGTAACTACTCCCGAAAAGGTGGATGATTCTCCAAATTTGGAGAGTTAATTGGGAAAGCAGACATATGGAACAAAGAACCTTTATTAGGATTAATGTGAAAATTGAAGAACCAACGAATCCCAAGAACCTTTAGACTCCACGTCAGTTTTGGGCCGAAGTCCATAGAAGCAGATACCTTTGAGAGCTCGAAAACTTGGGCTGAGAACTCCGCATCGAGTGCCTCTGGAATCTATGTCAGCTGCCACCAGATTACCTGATTCTAAAGAACTTTGAACACTGAATTATTAGGCGAAGCACAATGTCACTATAGAGATTCATGCAGGACGGGTTCATTTTTGTTGTACTAAGACCTATATAAATCAATCGAAGATTAACCCAATGAATCTTTCGCTTTTATTTTTCGTTGTGAAGATATTTCTTCCCTTAATATAGCACCCGCCACTGCCTGATTGCTACGACATTCGATCTTCCACTACTCTGAGATCAAGAACACAACGTGGTGTGGATCAGAGCGGACAGCGACCAACAACCAGCTTGGACCAACGTCAGCATTGACCAGCGCAGAGTTAACCCTGTAGTTAAAACGTCGTCCTAAGACCCTGAGTACCGGATCAATAAACGTGGTTACACCACCGGCTGTGGGGGGCGGTAAAAGGGGATATAACATAACAGTTCAGTACTCTTTATTCCAAATAAATTTTCCTGCTTCTTAATACTTTGTTTAGCTTTTGGAAGACACTTTCGATATTCCAATGCGCCTTCGGGTTTTTGATTTCAAATTTTCCGTCATTTGCTAAAACACTATCGAGATATTTAAATTTTTGCACCTGCTTGATTTTGATGTCGATGTTATATACTGTACGTATGAACACTAATGGATATGTCCCAATCCTCATAAATACGCTGGAAACTATTGTAAGTAAGGGTAAAGTGCAGTCTAAGTAGTCCACCACCAGCAGTGGTTTACCTACTTCACACCGCTGACGAGTATTGTATTTTGTTGATATTATAAAGATTACCATTTCATTTCCAACCTCCGTTTTGGTTATTCTTTATTCAGTAACCCTTCCTAGGTTACATCACTATCTATCTATCTATCTATCTATCTATCTATCTATCTATCTATCTATCTATCTATCTATTATATACCGTACCTATGAACACTAACGAGTGTGTCCCAATCTTCATAAATATGTTGGAAACTATTGCAAGTGGGGGTAAACTGCTAAGTAGAACTCCGCTAGCAGTGGTTTACCTACTTCATGCCGCTGGCGAGTATTGTATTTTGTTGATGTTATAAAGATTACCATTTCATTTCCAACCTCCGTTTTGGTTATTCCTCATTCAGTAAGTTCTAGGTTACAACAGTTGAGCTGTTCCTTTTTACTGACAAACTTGCATTGTTTTCTTACAACTGATGGTTAGTCCTTTCTTCCTGCTTTCTTTCACTGCCTTCTGTAGGAGTTCCTGTAATTTCCTTTCTTTTGTCTGCTATCAACTCTGTATCATTTGCATATCTGATGTTGTTAGGATTGTGGCCGCCAATAATAAAACCTGGTAGGACTTCTGGTTCTCTTAGGATCACTCATATTAACTTTTATAAAAGTTAATTTTTTTATATTGGCGATTTGGAGTGTTTAGTCAATGTTAATACGGAAAAAAAAATGATTATTTCTGATTGGAGTAATCTCAATAGCAATTCCACCCAATTTTCTAACTGCAACAGTCAGTAAATGAATCTGGAAATAAATGTGTTAGCAATACAGCAACCGCTAACAATAAATTTAAAAAACACATGAATAACTTTAAAAATATTTTCGTTATTATTTCCTTCTTGATAGATTTCTATGATGCATGCATCTCAGCAATACTATCACAATTTAGTTCAATGTTTTTCAACCTATTTTTTTTTTATCTCACAGCACATTTGATTCTATATAGTTAGACTTCCGTGTTACATTTATTATCAAAAAGATTTTTATGATTTATTTGTTAAACATAAAACAATTATAATCTGTAATAAAACGATAATAATTAAAATTCTTATATTTGCTTCTTTTCTGTTTATTATAATTTAACATTTAATTAGATATGTCAGAGTTAACTCCTCCTTAATTTCTTAATTGTTCACTAGGGCACGCTCTCCCTACACCATAAATACTAGGCGATTTCTTGCTTCGTTCTCTTTTTCATTTCTGCATTTTCAACGAACACATCTACAATGTAAGCTCTCGCAGAAGATTGCGTCTTCCTATTTGTGGGAGACGCCATGAACATTATACACACATACACGTACGTACGAACATTCACCAAAATACAAACTCTTTACGTTCACACAAACACGAATGTTAATGTCTATGTCCATTGTAAATGTTGTTGTTTAATACATATACTTGTTTGTATATATATTGGTCTTGTTTGTTTTCTTTACATCATCGGTTGTACTCAACTTGAGTCCGCTATGTTCTTGCAGTGGACCTTCTTCTAGCGGGAATAAACGAACGTGTTCCTAATTTAACAACACGTAAACCCACGGCCTGCTACATATACCTGAGCTTGCCGTTTTTTAGAATATGTTCTTTGCAATGTCGAATTTTGAACAGGCATACTCTTAAATTTTTTTCCAAGGATTGTAGCCGTGATCGATTTTTGTTTTTAATATTGTTTATTACAGCTTGATTCGCACAAATATAATGCTGAGAATGGAAGAAGAATGTCTATTTTTTTTTTTTGATTTATTTTTTTTTTTTTTTTTTGCTTTTTGTAATATTTGCAAATTCACCCTTCAGGGATAACCAAAATTATGTAATATCTTTCTCACTACTTACAAACTTCTGCAGTATGGAATCTTTCCTTACTGCAAACTGCCCGGATATACTGGCTCTCTGTGAGACCAATCTTGTCTTGTCTATCCCCTCCTCTGATCTCTTGATCCCAGGCTACCTTCCTCTCCTCAGAAAAGACTCTCTAACCCACATGCACGGCCTTGGTGTCTACGTCAAGGACCATATCCCTCTGGCCAGAGAGTTGTCTCTCGAATCGCCAGACCAGTCGTACATGTGTTTCCGACTATCTCTTCTCAATGCTGTAAGCTATCTCTTCTTCCTTTATCGCTCTCCATCCTCCCAAGACTGCGGAATAATTGATAGCATTTCTGACAGCATAGACAAGGCTCTCTCCCTCCACACGTTTGCCCACATTTGTGTTTGGTGACTTTAACGCCCATCAGACCAAGTGGCTTAAGAATGCTACTACTAACCACGCAGGCATTCAAACACTTAATTTTTCAGTTTCTCAATCCCCCACGCAGATAGTTAACTTCTCCACTCGTTTTGCCTTCAACCGGGAAGGTAAGGCCTCTCTTCTCTATCTGTGATTTACCTCCATCTCCGAGTCTTGTAGCACCACGCAACTCTACCCTCTTGGTAACTCTGATCATGCTGTAGTATCTGTTAACATCTCCTTCAACTCCACCCCCTGCAAAGAACCTCCTACCACTAGAACTTCGTTCTACTATCAACGAGCTACCTGGGACTCGTTCCGTGATTTCTTCCGCGATGTCCCCTGGGATGTTGTCTTTACGCTCCCCGTCCAAGAATGTGCTTCTAAGGTTTCATCCTGGGTTAAAGCTGGAATCGACGCTTTCATCCCCTCAAGAAAATATAGGGTCAAGTCGCGCTCCTCCACTTAGTTCTCCGCTGCTTGCTCAGCCGCCATTGCCCATAGGAACCACTTCTTTCACCTGTTTCGTAGCGACATGTCGGACTGCAATAGACGTCTCTTTGCCTCTGCCTGTAACGAGTGTAAGCATGTCCTCAACGAAGCTAAGTCACTATTTGCTGCTCGGATGAAGGAGCGTATTGCATCTCGCAAATTTGGCTCCAAAGATTATTGGCGTCTCTGCAATAGCGTACTGAACAATAGCAAACCCTCTATACTTCCTTTGTTCAACCAGTTCGAAGTCCTGACCTCCTCTGCCGATAAGGCTGAATGCTTTACTCGAAAATTTTCATTCAACTCAACGCTCGACTCTTCCGGTGTACGCATACCCGACTTCCCTCTTGGAACTGAGGCCCTATTGGGTGGGTTACACATAACCCCTTCTTTGGTATTGGGTATTATCTCCAATTTAGACCCCAACAAGGCTAGTGATGGGGATGGGATACCAGTCATCGTCTTGAAGAAATGCGCGCCTGAACTGGCGCCTGCCCTCTCTAAACTATATAACTACTGTCTCAAGGAATCTTGTTTTCCTGACTGCTGGAAGTCTTCTTCGATTGTTCCTGTCTTCAAGAACTCTGGCGACCCCTCTTACCCTTCTAATTACCGTCCTATCAGTCTCCTACTCCTCTTTGGCAAAGTCTTCGAAGCCCAAATCAATGCCGAAGTGGTTTAACCACCTTACATCCCATGATCTGCTCTCAGACAAGCAATATGGCTTCCGCTTTGCCCGATCTACAGCTGATGTGCTGACGGCCATCACTGAAACTGTCTACCAAGCTCTTCAAAATAACGGGGAACCAGGTGCCGTGGCACTAGACATCTCCAAAGCGTTTGATAGGGTTTGGCATGCCGGCCTTCTTCGCAAGCTTCAGGGTTATGGTATTACGGGTCGATTGTTTGACTTAATACAATAATTCCTGTCAAACCGTGAATTGAAGGTCGTTCTCAACGGATTCTCCTCCAGTTCCTATCCCATGAACGCAGGTGTTCCTCAAGGCTCCATCCTGGTCCCTACTCTATTCCTTATCTTCATAAATGACCTTCCTGACGCCATAGATTCCCAAGTTGGCATCTACGCGGATGACACCACAATTTACTCTTGCCTCAATAACAAATCTAGTCTCGCTGACAAAACTAACCTGGCCGTACGTCTCGAAAAGGACGTCCAATCGGTTGTGAACTGGGGCAGGAATTGGCTGGCCAACTTTAATGCCTCAAAAACAAAACTGCTCTCTATTAATCACCACAGAGATCCTTCCCTTCCCTCCATTAGAATGTCTGACGCTCAACTTCTCGAGAGCACCTTTCTGCGGCTGCTCGGTCTCACGTTGACTGCTGACCTGAGATGAAACAAATATATTGAGTCAATTGCTTCGTCCACCGCAAGGAAAGTTGGCTCCCTGTGCCGCGCCAGAAAATTTTTCTCCCCGGAATCAATCCTTCAGATCTACAAATCAACAATTCGCCCTTGCATGGAGTATTGCTGTCATATATGATCTGGAGCCCCTTCTGTTTACCTCGGGGTTCTTGATAAGATCCAGAGGCGGATATGCAATATAATTGGCCCTGTTCTGGCATCTCGTCTACAGTCGCTCTCTCACAGACGCGCCGTCGCCTTTCTCTGTCTTTTTTACAAATGCTTTCATGGCAATTGCTCTGATGAGCTGCATTCGCTGGTTTCCAGACTTCATGAATTCAAGCGCCCTACGAGGCTGGCATCCCGCTCTCACCCTTTCACTGTCGAAACTGTTAAATGTAGCCGTCTCTTCTACTCCAGTAGCTTCATATCTCGCACCTCTCGCCTGCGAATTTCCCTTCCCTATTCCAGTTTTCCTGAGAGCTATAATCTCCAACTATTCAAATGTAATGTCAATCGACATCTCCAGTTGCCTTGATCTATCCACTATCCTTCTCCTCATCCTTTCCCTTATCACTTCTATCTGATCTTCCTCCAAATCTTCTGTAACCCCTTGCGTCCTAGTGGCTTCCCGTCTTGCTTGGGGTGAAACGCTTAAAAAAAAGAAGACACAATTCTATAAATACACAATGAGGAATTACTAAGTCATTCTAGAAATCAACTTTGGATGATTTCGACATATATCGGTGTTCATCGAAAAGTCTTTGGCAAATCGCACCATTTAAGGACGTGTCGAGTGACCACTTACTTTATATATTATGTACGTTTATTTATTATAACAATGATATCTTCATATAATCAATTTTAAAGGGGTTTTAATTTTGTTATGTACATTTATTGTGCTGTTGACTTCTTTCTAAAATAATTAATGTCCTTTAAAAATTTTCACGGAACACCTATGATCCTCTCACGGTACACTAGTGTACCGTGAGAGGATCGTAGCACACCGGTTGAAAACCATTGATTTAGTTGAATCATACCTGACATTATCCTCTATGCAAAACCTTTCATGATATTCTTGAGAAATGTCGAGACTGATTCTCCCACTAAATGGAGAGATCCTGATAAGTATTTATATGATTTTAAATCGTGTTTTTCTATTAATATGAATTTATTTAAAGAAAAAGAGTATTTATTCAAATCGTGTCTGGTCATTAATATAAATT
Source organism: Acanthosepion lycidas (assembly GCA_963932145.1). Taxonomy (NCBI): domain Eukaryota; kingdom Metazoa; phylum Mollusca; class Cephalopoda; order Sepiida; family Sepiidae; genus Acanthosepion; species Acanthosepion lycidas. The sequence goes on from OZ010589.1 coordinate 73,045,047, forward strand.
TATTTAAAGAAAAAAAAAAGAAAAGTGGTAACTTTTTAAATCGTGCCTGTTTATTAATATGAATTTATTTAACCCTGCGTTAGTCCTCCGTGATGTTTTGTTAACCAAAAATGTTTAAAAGTATTTGTAATTCCTAGTTGGTCACTTGTTTCTTTTGTTCCCACCCACGACTTTCCTGACTTGGTGAGTGTGTGTATCACGTGCTATGGCGCAGTTGTCGTGGGAGGCAGACGCTAGGGGATTATCCATTTTCGAAAATCCGAGGTAACTAACGCAATGTTAAATAAAATTAAAAAAAAGTGGTGTCTGTTTGAACCGTGTCTGACTCTTGGAATCGGCCGTAGTCGGGATCATCCAGACAATTCCAGCGAACGATCCTTTCCTTAGAGACATAGTATGTGCTTCGCTAGGGCTAAATACAGTTTTGAATTCAGAATTTTCCTTTTTTTAGACCGGTTGCCACCCAAGGCTATAGAACACAGTTTCTTTTACTATTTACCCATAGGGAGAGAAGATTTGGATTCATACCTTTCCCAAGGGTATTAGCACGTAAGTGAATGTAATGAACTCAATTGGAATTCGAACTCAAATTCCTCAATCCGAGCCGCAATCCATTACTCTACCGTGTCTCCCTACTGTCTATTAATATGAATTTATTTAAAGAAAAGAAGGAAAGTGGTGTCTGTTTAAAAAAACAGAAAAGTAAAATTATGTTAAAATGATTAAAATGTGATTTAAGTGGGAAGTACACTCACTCGAGGAACGTGTGTGCATATACAAAAAAATTCTTTGGGTAACATTTTGAAACAGCTGTGCGTAAATAGATTATAATATGACGCCATTTTTCAGCAGTTAAGATAGGTGTGAAAACTCTAACCCGGTTTTGCGTGGGCGTTACTTTATTTATACAAATAATGACTTTATAGTAATGTTCTTTGTCCATTTATGCATCTATACTGGTAATGTTTTAAAAAGTACAAAAATAAAATGAGAGAATTCAATAAATAGAAAAAGAGAGGTTGACTTCTTGTTACTGTTTAACTATTGTAACCAATGCGTAAATAATTTGAAACAGAAACACGTCTAAAATGCAAAAATAGAAGTAGAGATCCCAAAACCACCAAGCTGAACATTTTATTCTGGGATTTGTGAAACCCCCAATATCTACAGTGATTCAGGAGTGGGAAATTATTATCCCTTGCTACAGTTAAGATTTTCCCCTAAAAAAACAAACAACAACAATTTATGCACATATTTAAACCTTCGTTTGAATGGGCGGATAGTAGAGAGGTTAAAATTTTCACTTTTCGTCAATGAGATCCGGTTTCGAATTTCACCATGGTCGATTTGCCAGGAAGGTGATTTCTTAATGACATCAGACGCCATTGCATAGTATCTAGAAACATTACCATGGGTTGACCCAAACCTTGTGAGGGAAATGGGGTAAATGAGACTGTTTAGAAGTTGTCGATGTTTGTATTATCACGAAGACATGTCATCATGACTGAGGGTTTGATCATCCCAGATTATACTCTGAAACTGAAACTAAGTCGCAGTATAAACCACGAGAGGATTCTATTGAGTGCTGAACAAAACACAAATGCGCCTGAGCAAGCGTCTGCAACAGGGATTGGCCAGCCGCCCTAGCAGACGGGTGTGCTCGGAAACGTAAAGCCGGCCATTACATATATATATGAATTTTCCTCAGCAGAAAATTTCAAAATCTGTGGATTTGCAGTTGCACAATATTCGTTCAATATCTGCGAACAGTTCAAGAGAATTCAGTTCATTGCAACACTCATCTCCTCTTGGTTTAATATGGCTATTCACTTGATCAAAGAAAAGATTACTGAACTGTTACGTGATATCAGTCCTCCTATATGGCAGTGAATGCTGGAAAATCTTCTTACAGTTCAAAAGGAAACTTTAGGCAACAGAAATGTGGTTGTACAGAAGGATGCTGAGGATCCCATGGACTGAACATGTGAGCAACGACAAAGTTTTAGAGAAAATTGGAACAAAAAGGAAACTTATATTTAACATCAGGGAGAGATAGTTGAAATTTCTAGGGCACATAATGAGGAAAGAGGACTTGGAAAATATGATACTCACAGGACAGATTGAAGGCAACGGGAACTGAGGAAAACAACGCATAACATAATTAGTGAGATTTAGTAAATAGATGGTAGAACAATGTTTAGGAGAAGTAACAAAAAGACAAAAGAGCTACGAAGGACAGGAAATTGTGGAGAGCCACGATCGCCTGCATTCTGAAGGGACACGGCACATAGAAGAGGAAGGTTCATTCTGTTCATGTAGCTCATTGTCTGTCTGTAAATTATTATGACTGAATCGAGATTCATCCATAAACTGCATTGTTTCACAAATGTCATAAGTAGCACGAATATTTTAAGTTGTACGAAGCTTTTATCATAAATTATATCGCAAATATGAATGCTGAAAATACAATTGACGAAGCATGTGAGTAACGAGGAATGTTTCAGAAAACAGAAACAAAAGAGACACCTGTGATTAGAATCAGAAAGAAATTCATTAGAAACAAAGAATACAAAACTGTTGTGCAATATGACAATGAAAGCTGGTTACAAATGAATAGGAAACTTGAGGCAACAGAAATGTGCATTTCCTGAAGGATGCCGAGAATTCTATGGATGGGGCATGAAAGCAACAAGGAAATTTTAAGAAAAATGGAAATTTGAATTTTTTAGGATACATAATGAGAAAAGAAAATGGAGAATTTGACACTCACAGGACATATTGAATCCAAGAGCGACAGAGGGAAACAGCGAGTAACTGAACTAAAGAACTTTAGTAAATGGATTTCAAATAAGAGATTGGGCAGGATAATAAAAGAGCAAATATTTCTAAGATGTCCAAAGAATAGGAAGTTGAGGAGAACCATGATTGCCGACGCCCTGGAGGGACACGGCACATGAAAGAATCAGATATGACAAATTTACTTTTTTCTGATTACTCACAATTGTAAATCAAATTTTGAGGTACAAAAGTGAAAAGTTTTCCGTAACTGGTGACAGGAAGTTATAAAGTCATTAAAAATAAATGCATTTGAATAGAAACATATATATATATATATATATATAGTGGTGGACTATCCCGTCGTATTCTGCGTATGAGGGTCAACAGCTCAGTTCCTAGGAACCGACAGCCCAGACACCAACACATATGATTTCAATAAAGTAGTGAAGGCTTTGTACAGAATCACCCACACTTTTTGAAGGGCCGAATACAGAGACATGGTGCACTACGTGCCACAAGGTCCCCAAATGACCGTCCGTAAGTTTTGAATTCAGAGTTGTCCTTCGCCTAGACAAGTTGCCATCAAAGGCTATAGAACCCATAGCTGGAGGTAGAAGAAGAGGATTAATACCTTTCCCAAGGGTAAAATTCATGTAAGTGAATGTAATGGATTCGACTGGAATTCAAACTCGGCTCTCCGATTCCTCAATCCGAGCCGCTATCCACTACTCTACCGTGACTGACTCTCTCTGACTCTCTCTCTCTCTCTCTATATATATATATATATATATATATATATATATATATATAGTTACTAATATTACTGAGCTTTTGTCAATGTACTTAACCCATTTCAACATATTGGTTTTATAATCTGCATATGTGCTTTTGAACCATTTTTGAAACATCTTTTGAACTAATTTTCAAGGCTCAAAAATCGACATGCGTTTCAAAATGCAGTGTGTTTTTTTTTTAAAATTGATATCATTTGAAATGAGAATGTCTGAGTAACTAGGCAAATGAAACTAAACAGGTTTATTGTTGAGCAAAATAAAATTTATTCATCAAAATTTGAATTAGAAATTCAAAAGTATGTGGATTTCATGAAAGATTTCAAAAGTTCTCAATATGCGCCCCGCTTGTGACCGGTGGTTGATCAGATTCTTTTGATCTCTATAGACAGCCTTCCTCTTTGAACTTTTGCGCTATGTTCCAATTTGCATTGCCGTTGGAGCAGTTTTATTGAAATGCCTCACGCTGCATAGTCTTGTGTGACTGAGTTTGAGCAGAGACTCTAACACTCAAAACGCCTCTTCTTTTCCAGTGAATGGTATTTTTATACCTGAAAAGAAAAAGAGTAAAACATTAAACAGAATTTTTCTACACATGCTGTTAAAATTTGAGATCATTTGGACGGAAATTGGTCAAGTTATTAGATTCTGAAATGATACCAATTTTTCTGAAACGACCTGTATTAAAAGATACAGAAACAAATACTTTCCTAATATGGGGAGGTGCCCGGTCCTAGGAAACAGCTGCCTGAGGTTGCACACCCCCATTGCACTAAAGAGTGAGGATCAGTAGTTATATTGATGACAGCTATTGTGGGGGCTGGGTAAATTTTGTCTTTGGCCCGAGTGTACATATTAAATGTCCATATTAAACCCAACCATTAAATAACTATAACGAATAACGCATGTGATCTACTGTACTTTTGATTTCCTTATCCCATTCATTACGATTCAAGTACACGTATATGTTTAGAGTTTCACGAAAACTGATATATTCAAATGAACTTATTACTTTTAAATATCGGTATTTATAACTCATAGTTTTCCTGACAAGCTAGTAAACACAGGGCTTATGGCTACATTACGTTTCAACCCCGGTTCCTGTACGATCAACAAACTTAAGGAACGTTGAGCCTGGTCAGTACCTATATGGGTGACCGCTTCGGGATATCAGGCGTTGTAAGCTTGGATGTACGTTTGGTGTAATTGATAATTCATTTTTTAGATAATAATGGTTATTTGGTCAGATTTGGAGAACTGGGTCGAGTTGAAAATTTCTCTACATCCTTCGTGTGCATTAGTCAATTTTATATCATTAATTGAGTTCAATGCCGCTTTTCCACGACACAGCACCGGTTTACTTGTGGCAGAAGATGCTCAAAAGCTTTCCGGCACTCAATGTTTTTGATTGATTGATTTGTTTTTTTTTACGGTTTATCAACCCTTTGTGGGTTATTTAAAGCCGAAACATATTTTGGATTATAAGAATAATTCTTTTTCTGCAAGTGAATATTGTATTAACAATTTTTGGCAATAATAATGGGTCTGCTAAATACAAGTTCTACTATTTAAACCATAACTAGAAGGAGTATATATATATATATATATATATATATATATATATATATATATATGTATATATATATATATATATATATATATATATATATATATATATATATATATATAATGTCATCCACAGACAGACTGTTTCGCTGTATCACAACTCATATATATATATATATATAACCAAATTATTTTACATGAGCAGATGTTCTATGATATTGATGATTCACTCTATCATATATTATTATAATTACCTATAGGTGTCTATATTTTAATTTATAGTCCTCACTTTGTAATTCCAAATCTGTAATATATATCAATGCGAATCTGTTTTTTTTTTTGGGGGGGGGTGTCTAAGAGTGTATTTTAGTTTATATCTAATTATGTGCATGCCTTTGTTATATATATATATATATATATATATATATATATATATATATATATATATATATATATATATATACGTGTGTGTGTGTTTGTTAATAAACAGACATATACCTATGTTTGGTGTGCGACGCGAGTTTCGTCGGTTACCCAATTTGGGTGACCAACGAAATTCGCGTCGCACATCAAATACAAAATTTTAAAAATAAGTAAAATCAACAATCACTATATAAAATATAGACTGCATCATCATTATGACAGCAAGATATATTTAAAAAAAATAAAATTATGTAACGGTCAGTCTTAACTCAGCACCTGAAGATTGCTTTGTGCCTGAAACTCAAAGTCGTACGACCGGCGAGGCAAAATATGTATGTTTATTAATATATAATATATATACGTGTGTGTGTGTGTGTACACGCACGCGCACGTATGCGTATGTGTGTGTGTGTGTGTGTGTGTGTGTACGAGAAAAAACACAAGGTCTGTTTAATTTTTTAATTATATTTTCTAATTTTGAGATATTAGAAAAACAATAAAAAATTAAACAGATCTTGTCCGTTCTTTTTAATCAAACTTATTTGGGTGAATACTTGCTGCCTGAATATAACTATATATATATATATATATATATATATATATATATATATATATATATATATATATATATATATATATTTGTGTGTGTGTGTTATTCGAAAATCTTTGAGCATGAATATGGCCTATTTTACAGTGTCAAAATTATTGTTTTATTAATAACCGTCTTATATTGCTTTTACTACTCTCAATATTTTCTATTGATTTAAGAAGCAATAACAACTTGAAGCAATTAACGATGGCCAACGAAAATAAGAAAACGGCATTGAACTATTGTGTTGTTAATGATTTTTTTTATGCTGGAATACATTGCGCCGCTGGAAATCTGTGATAACGCGCAAACCTGTTTAGCATGAAGACTTCCGTTCGTACGCAACTATCAGACTATTGATTTGTCGTCCGACTCTTTAAAAACAAAGTCAGGACTGTTTGAGGAAGCAACCTTTGTTGAAAAATAAACTATTTCTCGAAAGGTAAAATTATTTAAAAAAAAATGATTCCTTTTCCGCTGCTTTGTAATTAAAGCCGGAAAATCTCGTTTACATACATATAATGACCGGCTACACATTTCCAAATACACCCGTCTGCCAGGGCGGATAGTAAATCCCTGTTGCAGACGACTACTTAGGCAAATTTGTGTTGTATTCAACACCAACAGAGCCCGCCTGTGTTTTATACTGTAACTATATTGAGCGAGAACTTAAATTCTGTCATGATCGATAATACGCTCAAACTCTCGGACATGATGACTTGTGATTTTATGGATCGACGGCTTCTAAACAGTTCCGTCTACACAATTTCCCTCATATGGCTTGGGTTAACCCGTAGTGTGGTTTTCAGGCACTTTCCAAAATGTATTAGCCTCATCTTCCTAGGTGAGATTCGAACTGTTGTAAGAAAGCGAACCACTCGACCACGAACACATATATACATACATATACATATACATATACATACACATACACCTCATATTAAATTTTGGGGCGGGTTGCTCACACCAGAACAAGGACAAAAGTCCATATAAATTCAATGAAAGACGGATAGGTTAGGGAGGACCATGGCCTGCACATTCCTCCATGGCCTCCATGGCCTGCACATTTCACCGACCTTAATCCTTTAAATTTTTATCTGTGGGGCCACCTAAAACAATTGGTTTATGCAGCAGACATTAATAATGCAGAGACGCTTCATGAACATGTCGTGGCTCTCTGCGAAATCATTCGACACTGTGTGGGAGTATTTTAAGTCCGCCAGTCAATGATCCGACGGGTGCATGCGCGTGTAGAAGCAAGCGGAGGACATTTTGGACATTTGTTATGGGTTGTTGTACTGAGGTAGACCGATGACCTTTGGGATATATGTTTATATGGATATTTTACCTTGTTTTAGTGTCAGGAACTCGCCCCTAAAGTTTGTAAAAGTATTTTTGGATTGTATATTGGATTGTACATTTAACAGCGTCTACCGTGAAAGTTAATAACTCAAAAACGAAGTATTTATGGACATATGTTTATATGGACCTGTCCCCAAAGTTTGTAAAAGTATTTTTGATACACTATATATATATATATATATATATATATATATATATATATATATATAGTGTTTGGAAAGTAATTTTGTATTTCATACTTATGAATTATTTGTCAACCTGCCGAGGTAGTTCAATGTTGAATGGTAGAGAACTTCGTCTAGAGTTAGTTTATAATCAATATCTTCGAAATTTTTCACCACATGAATTCTGCGATAGAGCTATTTAAAGGCATTTCTGTAGTGTGAATGGATGCAGCGACGGCTCGGATATGTGTGATGTGTTTCCAGTTTTTAAAATGGAGATTGTTACGTATCCGACAAGCCGCCTTTATCTACAAAAGACATTGTACCTGATGGAATATGAAAGTGTCGTTCATTACGACTAGAACATGGAAGAACCATCACCGTATTTTTTGCTAAATGCAGTGTTTATTCTTCATTGCGAATTAAAAAATAAACTTTTCATAAGAATTTTGACAAAAATATTTAAATAAATTTAAGATTCATTTCTTTTTATATTCTTTTTGGTAAAATTTAATTACATTCCGAACACCCTACTATTATATATACTTTTATGCTTGGAAATGTGATCTGAGGAACCAGGAAAAAAAAATACCTTCCTGGAGAGATAAAATATAATAAACCCTTAAGATTGTCTGTTTTCTAATTAAATTAATATATAATGATAATAATAATAATAATAATAATAATGGACTCTCCCGTCGATTTCGACGTATGAGGATCTGCCAGCTTATTGATTCAGTTATGAAAGTTTATGCGCTAATCTTAATTGGAATTTAAGATCCGCTAGTGATTTACAAAGGAGGCCACATATGGAGCAAGTGTAAGGATTGTGAGATGAGATCACTGTTAGATTAGTTGACCTTTTAGATCTTGCCCTCGCTTCTTGAAGATGATTCAGACAAGCAGATTAAAAATTGCTGAGTCCACTAAAACACGTTGATCTCCATTCTACCCGCTCCAAAGCTAAGCGCTCAAGGGTGTTATGTGGTATATTAACTGCTGACATGTTGTTTTCAGCTTGTCTTTGTATCTTAGCCATGGGCGTCCTACATTCCTGTAGCCCTGATCTAACTGACTGTACATTAGGATCTTGGGTATCCTGTCATCAGACATTCTGAAAACATGACCAGTCCACCGTAACTGAGACTGTATGATAAAAGTCTCGATCCCTCCAATATTACACCTATTAAACAGGTCTATGTTAGATGTCCTATCTTGAAGCTTAACTCCACAGATTGCACGCAGACAGCTTTTATGAAAAACATCTAGCTGGCGTATATGGCGTATATATATATATATATATATATATATATATGAAGAAATATAGTCTTAAGTTGTATATTTATGGGATAAAGTTGTCAACATCAGAGATAGAGCGTGTGTATATATAAAAGTGAACATAAAAGTCTGTTTCATGCTAGATGCAATCGTCATGCCTGACGACTGCATCTAGCATGAAACAGACTGTCGCCTCTAAGTGTTGACTTCTATGTTCACTTTTATATATATATATATATATATATATATATATATATATATATATATATATATATATATATATATATATTAGCTCAAACGTTATTTTTAATGGATACCAATGTTTGAATAAGTCTCCTGTTTTTAAATAGCGTGTATTTTGTATAAGCCTTGTTTTTATTAAATTTGTTTTCTCGTGTGTGCAGGCCGGTAGACGAAGTACGAACTGTTTTAAAAAAAAAACAAGGTATCTATTCAAACATGTGTAGTCATTAAAAATAAGTTTTGAAGCAATAAAAATGTCGGATTAAAAATAAATCTATTCTTTAGAAATTGCTTTGCTTACGTTTCGAATACGGAATCGAACAGAAATGGGTTTTCGGGAAAATCAGAACGAGTAGATACGCATTCCTTAAAAGGCTAAATAGAAGCTTGCTAGGTTGTGACATTCTCTGTGACCGAGCGGTCTAAAGCTCACCGGATCAGACGGAGATTTCTCGTATAACGGGAAACGAAGAGCACGTTTGCTTTGTCACGTTTCCTCGAGTGCACATGTCGGTGAACGAAATATATACCGTGTAAATAAACGGAGCCTCTATTCAAACACGGGTATCCCCAAACAAAAAAAGATTTGAATTAATAAAAATGTCGGATTAAACATAAGTCTATTCATTCAGATATGTCAAATTTATGTCTATATAGAGAAAGTTAACAAGCCTCATTATTTTCAGGCAAACCACTGTCTCCATATTGTTTGTCTTGGAGAGATAGAATCAGGAACGAGGAAGTGCTAAATCGTGCAAATTCTAGAAACCTTATTGTAATGGGTCAGATAGGCGTATACAGTTCACCAGCCATATCCTACGATTACCTGGCAGCCAAAGTTGCTTTAAACAGGATATGTCAAGGCTGCAAAAAGACTAAGGTGTCGTCCTAAAATGACATGGCTGAGAACTGAGAAAAATAAACACCGACTGGTTTCAAGCTCCGCAACTTTCCCAAGATCAATCTAAGTGGGGGGAAATGGTAGCCCTTTGATGTGTGATGACTGCAGGAACAAGGTAGCAAGGTTTCATGAATTGCTAAAATGAAGGAAGATTATATTTCGAATCTGATCGGTTAATATTGCAACTTTTCATGCTGACATATACGCAAGAACGTCCACCAAAACGTTTTGTTTTGTTTAACGACAACCCCTTATGGGTCATTAAAAGCCAAATTTAATTTCCTTCAAAGCTTTGGTAATTTTTTTTTACTGTTAAAATCTATTGCAGGATTTTTTTTACTATTAAAATCTATTGCTGGAAACGTTTACTATAAGAATGCATTTTTATACTTTAATAGTATTTTGACCCCAGTTTGGAGGTTTACTATTTGCACATACCTCGGACCCTAACAGGTACTACCACCCAATATCAGGATGGACCTGGGAACAACAACATTTAAAGAAGTGGTTTCACGCTCCTCAAAACCTCCCGATCATTGCTGCTGAATGTAATTTATAGTCATACTCAGGTAGAATCAAAAGGAGATGGAAATCGATAAATTGTGTTTATTATTAAAAAGAATTCCATAACAAAGACTGTCTTTGCTATTTATTTATGCTCTATTTTATCTTTCTTTCTTTTTACTTCTCTCCTCTCTCTGTCTCTTTCTTTTTCTTTGATTGCTACTAATTTTTTTCTTTATCTCTATATCTACTTTTCTTTCTTATTTATATATATATTTTTTTTTCACACAGGTGTGGACACGTATGGGTTGACACAAAATCAAGAATACTCAAATAAAACATTGAACGGTAGCAATGAGAAACAGCGCATTATGTTCTTAGAAGTAAACAGGACTAAAAGTATAGAAAATATTTCTACTTTATTTATTCCGGAGGTGCTTCGGTGCGGAGTAATTGTTAGCGTGCTAGTTTGGTTGACCATTAGTAATGAGTTCGATCCCCACTGGATGGATGTGCCAGAGTAAGCTAACCTTAGTAAACTGCAACATGGTATATTTCGGCTGATACAGCAGTTTTCAGTAAATTCTAGAAAAAAAAAATCTTAAATTAATAATATCATTATTTAGGCATCAAAGTATATTTTTGGCTTTCTATGACTGTTCACCTCCTGTGTATTACATCACAAAAGAATGATTGCAGTTTTGATTTTATAAAGTATATTTTTGTATTTTTAAAAGTATTTTATTAAGCATTTTTTCAGTTTTTTTTTTTTTTTGCTTTCTATGACTGTACGCCTCCTGTGTATTACATCACAAAAGAATGATTCCATTTTTGATTTGGTGAAGTCTATAGGGATGTTTTCGTATCTTGATCTTGTTAGAACTACTGACCAAATAATGAGTGTTTACAGAGAATGAGACGAGTGGCAGTCTGAAGATGACCAGTCTAGAATGTGAGCTGCTCGTAGAAGAACTTCCCATCACATAATATTTTCCGTGTCGCACTTACGGCATGAATGTATAATTCAAAGGTTCCTCTTACTGCAGCGTTGTACAATAACATTCACACATGTGCGCGCACGGGCGTATTTATCGATATTTGCATGGATGTAGATTTGTGGTCGTTATGACATAAAATATGATCGATTATCGAGTTCATCGTATGCTGAATGTAAACTTTAGCCAGGAAACACAATACTAGGTGTTTCAATTCACTGAAGGATGTGTAAATAGAGGGCTTGGCTATTTTCATCGTTTGTCTCCTTCGCCGGTCTAGTGTCATCTAGTGGAATCTTTTATGTTGCGTATTGACTGGAATGCGTGCTCTGTTATTCACTCTAGCAGACGGTGTTTTGGTGCTAGCGACTTTCTTAATTCGGTCGACCTTCCCGATTTTTTAACAAGAGGTACAAACTCTTTTGATAAAGCTGTCAACAATTTATTAATGAGAAAATATAGAAGTTGCAACAATCACAATTATGCGGTTCGACTTCAGTAAATTATTTTCTTTCCTTGAGGCACTGAGAGATATCTAATAGTTAAAATGCTAGTGCATTGCAAACTTAGCTGCTAGAATTTCGACGAAAAAAGATAGCCGAGTGATCTCTGGGACGGCCTGGCGCAAATTAGTTAAAGCGGCATGTATGTGTGTGTGTGCTTATAAACTGTTCTGAAAGGGACTTTGATTAATTAAGCAACTATACAAAAACGTCATTGTTAAATAAACCAGACGGCCTGGTAAATTTCATGTGACCCTTCCAACTGTATTTTATTATCCAAAGTTTAGTTTTGGCCCTTTTCGTAAAAACCAACACAATTCCTGCAGAATAGACAACCAAACAAAGAATTTGAAACCTTTCGAAAATTTTGCTGAATTTCAGCAAACACATTAATCACGTCATAACGACTTCCTTGGGGATGTGAGTCCAGGCAGGAATTTCAGTTAAACTGGATTTTACTGAATCATAGTTTATTTTAGGTTTAAATCTCCTCGATGCCTTCCTCATAAATATTTTATAGGTTCCTAATTAACATTTCAAACTGAACTTTTTTTCATCGGTTCCAACCCGATTAACCACAGTTCCATATTTTTCTCAATATATTTACTCCTTCGCTCAGGATTACTGAGTCCCTAAATACCCCAAGTTACTAAACAACATTTCATGCACTAATATGACTCAATCAGTGACACTACCTTGTTGCAAATTTACAAACATTGTATTGTATGTTCTCTTTATATCCCTTGGGGGATACCTGGCATCAGTGAGTGTGCAAAGGTAGTGCTGAGAAAAGTGTTGTGTCTCTAAGCTGCATGTAGGAGCTGAGATGTGATCATCATCACCCGTTCAAAACATCTTAGAGTCAGAGACGATATCAAATATAATAATAATATTAATAATAATAATAATCATCCTGACGGAAGTTTTTACTTCAACGGCTTGTAATTGGAAATTTAAAACCAACAATTTTTTTTCTATACACTATTTTCTGGTCTTTTTTACTTGTCTAGCATCCACACGTAGATACGATATGGCGTAATGGATAGCGGCTAGAAAAAAAATTCCAGTTTAAAACATTTTTCTGTTTTTTAATTAAAAAAACTGTTCAACATTAAAAAAAAAAAAAAGAAGTTTTTCAGCCAATGAAAGCTTAAAAAAAGAAGTTAAATAAGCATATCTATCTAAGCCACTTTTATGAAATCGGATGTTTTAAGAAGGACACTTAACACCATAGACAGAGTAAGTACAGTTTTAACCAGCTCGCTCAACCATTTTGTCCGAGTTTAGGCACTCTCCTTACCAGCATAGCTAAGAGAAACCTACTATCAAAGGTAAACGCTTCAATTCATAGCAGATAGTACGAAGAAATTCAATTCGACATTTTGTATGTACTCTTCTTTGTTTTTAATACTTTCAAATCAACTCAAACTAGTTTGAAATACATTTGATTTCAGAGACTTTAAGGTTACAAGTCGAATTAATACAGAAATAATTTTCTTTTTTACACGCAGGTACAGTGACCAACTTAGTGACCAAGTTAGTGTTTTTCCCCCATTTAAAACTCGGTAATATTCCCACTAAAATGTCATAACGACGTTCGTTTATTTAAAAGAATTTAAAAAAAAGGTTTACTGTAATATATTATGAAACACATAAGAAATAAAAAACATAAGAAACAACAGTCGGGTTCCTGAAACATGTATTTGGTATATATCGCAGATTATCGTTATTCTGTATATATTGAAGATTATTGTTATCAAGTATTGGGGATAAATCTTTATTCTGTATATATTGAAGATTATTGTTATCAAGTATTGGGGATAAATCTTTATTCTGTATATATTGAAGATTATTGTTATCAAGTATTGGGGATAAATCTTTATTCTGTATATATTGGAGATTATTGTTAGTGTATATTGGAGATAATCGTTATTCAGAATATATTTCACATATTTATTCGCTATATATTGGAGATTATCGTTATTTGGTATATATTGGAGATTATCTTTATTCAGTGTATATTGGAGATAATCGCTACTCAGGATATATTGCAATTTATTTTTATTCGGTATATATCAGAGATTATCGTCATGGCTCTTAATACGAACACATCGACTGCTGCATTGAACTAATAATAAATAATTTCATTTTTGTCAGTGTTATGAAAATGTTACTTTCCTTTTTTTTGTATATTTTGGTTCTTTTTTTTTTTTTTTTTCTATACACTATTTTTTGCTATGACGTAATGGATAGCGGCTCGGAATGAAAAGTCGGAGGGCCGCATTCGAATTCTACTAGAGTCCGTTACATTTACATTATTTACATTATTCGGACTATTGTCCTCATCTTTTTCGCCATATTTTTTACAACGTTTCGGCCGTTGTACGCTCCGGCCTTCTTCAGGTGGTTGGAATGTCGAATTGAACCATTTATTTCGCTCGCTGGGGTAGACTGTTCTAGTTCCACGTGCCATGTTTTATGGATGTCAGTTATCAGTTATCTCCTGTTAATTTCCCTCTGAAAGTTCTCCACTGCCTTAACTGGGTATTGGACTCACACTCTTTGAGTGCTGTCACTGGACCTGACTAACGCCTTTACCCACTATGCCATGTGTCCTTCATTACATTTACTTACGTGCAAATACCCTTGGTAACGGTATGAATCCATCACTTCTCCCTCCCTAAACTATGAATAAAAAGCAGGACAAATTGGACACTATAGCCTTGGTTAGTAACCAGAGTAGGAGAAGGGAAACTCTTAATTCAAACCAATCTAAGGATAAGAGATGCGAGTTCAAATATTTCTGAAAGCTTATTACTTCTTTCCGATTCACGCATTTAATCATCGATCGGAGAATAGTGTCATATGCGAATCTTACCGATCTGGGTGGGGCGATAAAAATAAGATGAAAGAAATAAGGATAAGGGATGTGAGTTTAAATATCCACAGCCACATTGAAACACCGGTTCCCGTACGATCACCAAAGTTAAGCAACGTCGAGCCTGGTCAGTACGCAGATGGGTGACCGCTAAGGCTGGGATGTTCAGGTGGTGAAATGGATAATGCCTCGGAATTGTTAATCGAAAAGCAGAGTTCCAATTCCAGTTGGGTTCGTTATACTGACTTAACGCGCAAAATACCCCTAGGAAAGGTATAAATCCGCTTCTTCTACCCTAGCTATGGGTTAATTAGTAAGACTTGTATCACTAAACCATTATTATCTCAAAAGAAAAATTACATAAACCGTAGAAGATGAATCTATAAACAATAATCAGGAAGTTCTCTTCTTCCTTCTGATCCGCACAATTTACTTATCGATCTGGGTGTGGCTATAAAAATAATAAAATAAGATGAAAGAAATATAAACAAATAGCAAAAATGAGCTGGCCTCGTGGAATTTCCCCGTGTGTCGATCAGGTCATGTCTCTGCTCTTCTCTCGCTCTTTGCATCTTCTTATTCTATTCTTCCAGTTTCTGTTGCTAGTTCATGTATATACCTAAGCCTTATACAAACACGGATTAGTTTCATAGGCAGAAGCAGAATAAGGAATGTACAAAAATGTTCTCCTGCACTCTCTCCTGTATCTTTCTTTTTCTCTATCTCTTCATAAATAATTTTAATATCTCATTTCTGTCGTCTCTCCATCCCTAACAGCCTTTCAATCATCCATTCAAGGTCTCCCGTCAACAAGTCTCTGTATTTATTTTGTCACTATATATATATATATATATATATATATACATATATATATATATTTTTTTCCTTTCACCTGGTTTTCTTTTCGTCTTTTTCTAATTTTGTAGCTTCCTAATTTTTCCATTACACCCTCACTTTTACCCCGCTTCACATCTCCATTGCTACCCCCAATTCCTTCCTGTCGTTTATTATTATCGAGGTATCTTAAAGCCTAACTGATCCTACATTAGGAGGACTGGACAGATAGGGCAGATAATACGCTTTGGCCCTCGCTAGGAAAACCTAACGGGCATACATTCAAACACAGAATAATCATATAGATTCCATGCCAGTTTTTCTACTGTAAAATCTATTTTGGCACATTGAGGAAATATATTATATAAATCATATATTTTAGGTCTGTCTTCAGGGGATTTATTTTAGGTGTTGGATATAAAAATGGCAACATATTGCGCGTAAGTTCAACCAAATGTGTATATGTATTTCTTTCCCCACCATACAAACACAGACTTTATTATGCATGCGTGCGCGCGTAGGCACTCACATACACGCCTATGTGTTTTGTTTTTAATTGTTTTATAATAAAGCAATATGGAGTAGTTACATCGAGATCACATGATCATTTTTTGTTTTACTCTTAA
>OZ010589.1:73066481-73076481 GCA_963932145.1 Acanthosepion lycidas
AAACTCTTTTTTAACGTTGGTTTAAAGCATGAAACAATTGGTTGATGCTGCTCAGGTCTGCAAGTCATAAAATTAACATAAATTTATATGAACTGAAAGAAGAGCGATAAAAGTGATGCCAGAAAATATATATTCACCAAAACCTCCGACAATTGAAATATTTTCTCTGTTCAAGGATTGCATTTCAATTCTAATTTTAGTTTCCATTAGGAAATTGTCATCAAATAAATAATTATTGATTTAGTACCTAAACTAAACGCCAACGATTTTCATTTGAGTAAATTTTCAATTATAATCCTTTGACCGTTACTGAGGTTGAACTTGGTATCACCAGTTCAAAAAAATCAAAAACAGGGCGCCATTTTGGATGTTTTCGTTTTCAATTCTTAATATAACCCAAAATTAACACAATAATATTATTTCAAAATCTTAAAATAAATAATTAAAAACCTTAATCTTAAGTTTTAAATTCTGTATTTATTCTCTGCTTTGTCAACCCTAACTTAGTCATCCAAAACTGCTCCAGGGGTAGCAGTATTTTCATTTGTTGAACGTAGCTTTTACTGATATAAATAGATAATTAAATAAACAGACACAATAATAATAATTTTAAGCGCTGATACTGAAAACTGACATCATGGGAGAATCGTGTTAATTATATAGAACAAAGGTTCAAAGTTCGCACCAAACCATATGTTGCTCTTGATAAAGGTATTTATTCAATGTTTTATTTTGTTTCTAGTCAAATTATTCAATAATCGACAGTGTTGGCACATACACATATGCACATAGATAGATAGATAGATAGATAGATAGATAGATAGATAGATAGATAGCTGATTGATTCATTCATTAATGTTCTACGACTTACAAATTTTTGCAGGTTATTTAAAGCCAAACAATATTTTTAGAATGTAAATTTTTTTTGTGTGTGTGTGGGGGGGATAATAATGATTTAGTGATACAAATCTTACTAATTAATCAATGGCTGGTGGGATAAGAGGCGGATTCATACCTTTTCCAAGGGTACTTGCGCGTAAGTGAATATAACGAATCCAACTGAAATTGAACTCGACTCTCCGATTAAAAATTCTGAGTAATTATCCATTACACCACGCGCACATCCAAGCTTACAGCACCTGCAATTCCCAAGCGGTCACCTGTCTAGGTACTAATCAGGCTCGATGTTGCTTAACTTTTGTGATCGTACGGAAACTGGTGTTTCAACATGATGTGGTCGTAAGCCTTAAAAATTCGATATTAATCGCCATAGATATATATATAAAAAATAACTTATTTAAAAAATGTTCTGTACAAAAGATTTCTCTTATTTTATATTACAGGATGTTAATTTTTTACTGACAAAATCCCGAAAACGTAAATTTCTTGTAAGAATAAAGAAATAATTTGAAGGAATATCAAATTGTTAATTTAGGCATGATCAATTTTACAAGACATTAAAAGAAAGATTTTTTGTCGGGTGGAGATAAGTCGATCAAGTAAAGATAGAGATACTGCATCGTTGACAGAAGTTTGAAAATTAGTCAATAAATTCAATTTTGACCAAAAATTAATTGCAGAAACTGATGGAGCGAACGTAATGTCTCGGCATTTGAAATGGTGTGCAATCAAGAGTAAAGGAGATTTTTGGCATGAACCTCTTTTTATAGTTATGCATATTCATTCAGTTTGGTGCCGTTTCAATCAGTTGTAAGTATTCGTGAACGTCGAATTTTCTTTTGAAGAGTGGTCTCCTTATTTTTATTGGTTGAAAATATTGGCTGATTTTCCCTGATATTATCGTACCTACTTTACACGTGTTTTCATTTGCGATGTTGAATTTAGTGTTCACTTAAAAGTTTATACATAAGGGTCTAAGACATAGTGAGATGTAGAATTAAAACGTTTCTCAGTTGTTATTAATTATAATATTAACATGATTAAGTAGATGACACAAAGACGGAAACAGCTCACTTACTACATTGGGCCAAAATCCATAGTCATTAAAATTTTATAAGATTTACTGAAAAATGTCTTTAAGAAAAAATCTGCCTCAAAGGCAGATTCTTGAAAATGAGTTCAATGATGATTTTCTACGGATCTTTCTGAAACAGTTATATCCTTTCAAAACACGCAGCTATATCTGCATTTTTTTCTCTTTAGTTTCTTCTTTTGTACTAGAATTCTAATCGTTTCTCATTCGGAACAATTCATTCCTTGTTCAGAAGAGAACATTGAAAAATGGATTTGCTATGTTTGAAGTTTCAGCGACAGCGACGCCCGGCTCAAGTAAATAAATACGATCGTCAAAGCCTAATGCGTCATCGAAAATTGTTTATGTTATTGATGACGTCGGTATTGAAATGCCCTTCTTAAACGCGTTCCCAGCTTGATTTAAAATTTAATAAAAAAACAAAAACAAGCAAACAAAATAACGACAACCTAATCTAAATTTAAATCAATAACTGCTCACCCAGCAAAGACTATGTGAGGAAGCGGATACAATTGTTCACTTGTGTGTAGAGGATCCTCAGTTTGAGAGCCGAGTTAAAAACCTTGATTTCATCCTTTCGTCAAAGCGTGAGTTTATTAATTCTATTCTTTTATCATGTTTAATATATCACTGTACATTTTCGTTCCTGTTTGACGGGAACAATAAATTGTATCAACTTATACGCACGAAATATTAGGTTGGTGCAAAAATAATGACGTAATAATGTCGTTTTTTGACGTTAAAAAATACGTCAAAAATGACATTATTACGTCATTATTTTTGCATTAACCTAATATTATATACAATAACGTATAACCCCACCTAGTGCATACAACAAAAAAAACATAAATTTGTGTTTTTTAATATAATCTTTAATCTTATTATATTTATCATCATCGTGAAAACAAACACACACATGAAAGAAAGACGCTTGTCACGGAATTCTGGGAAATCTCCTTCGCATCTTTCTGATGAACCTATTAAGAACATTTATTTAAATGATGTTGGTATGACGTTTACATTTTCTGTACGAAATGTCATCGATGACAGTAAAAAAAAAAGACATTTATCTGACTAATTAATGCCATTCCTCGATAACATGGAAGTATGAGCAAAATTAATAATATCAATAGACATATAAACGCCTTTTTCTCTTAATCATCATCATCCTCATCATCATCATCATCCCCTTGACTTTTGTAATGGCAGGGTGGATCCGAATGCAGAAGCCACACTAACTCTTTTCCACAATGTTCGATTAACGGCAGCCATCAGCAATTCTGGTACAGTCTTACCTACCCGTTTTTAGACATTGTCCAATCAGTTTTTGCGTTGGCGCCCTCTCATACATCCACCTTCAACAGTGCCTTGTGTGATGGTCTTGCACAGGCTGTCGTGCTTTGTAACGTGTCCAAATCACTCCATTTTTTTTCCGTTTGACAGTGACAAGAAGTGGTTTCTGGTGTCCCACAAAACTATCAACCCTTTTCCGCACAAATTTATTGGCTTTTTGTTCCTAATAGAAAATTCCAGGGAATTTTCTCATGCATTTGTTCTCAAACGCTTGAATCCTTCTCTCTGTATCTGTCAACAGTGTTCACGTTTCACATCCATATAGGAGAATGGATGTGAATTTGTACAGTCTGTACTTTGCTTGAAAGCTGATTTTGCTCCTCCATATTCTTGTCAATTTAGCCATCGCTGCCATGGCTGTGGTAATCCATGTGCGGATTTCCGAGTTGCAAGTACGATCTTTAGACGAGATTGCTCCTAAGTATTTAAAACTGGACACTTCCTCCAATGAATTCCCATTCATGTTAATGTTGCGGTTACTGTTTGTGCTATTCACCATTACTTACCATCCTGCTCTTTCAAAAAGTTTGTTGGTCAAGTCCTGGAGCTCACTGTTATTACCTGTTATGAAGTTAATGTCATCTGCAAAATGTAAGTCACAGACGGGTCTGACACCGATAGAGATTGACGTCGATGGTCGTCCAAGGTTTCTTGCATGATTCTCTCTAGAAATAGGCTGAACAATGTGGGTGAAAGTACGCATCCCTGTTGCACGCCGACAGTTGTCCAGAAAATCCTCCCATTTGTTTTCCCCGAAGAACTGCACTGGTGGCATCTTTATATCGGGCCTGGATGATTTGAATAATTCCGTTATCTACATTGAATTCTCTAAGGATTTGCCGAAGATCGTCATTCCATACACGATCAAATGCTTTCTTGAAATCAAGTTGTGTAACACGTCTTTGTAATATTGCAGGTGTTTCTCTACAAGGTTCCTACAAGTGAAAACCCGTTCCATTGTACTTTGTCTGACTCTAAAACCTGCTTGTTCCTCTGATAGAAATTCTTCAGTCTTGGATTTCAAACGATTCAAAATGATACGGAGCAGGACTTTACTAGGATGACTGATCAGGCTTATTTTATTATCGAAAATATGACAGTAAATATAAAGGATAGTCATAAACCAGTTTTCAACTTTAAAGTTTTGCTAGACTCTCCCGCCGTATTCGACGTATGAAGATCAAGCAGCACAGTTCCTAGGAACTGACAGCCAGACGCCAGCACATATGATTTGATTATAGTGCAGAACAAACCACACTTTTTGAAGGGCTGAATACAGAACCTGGTGCACTACGTGCCACAAGGTCCCCAAACAACCCTCCACAGGTTTTGAATTCAGAGTTGTCCTTCTCCTAGACCAGTTGCCATCCAAGGCTACAGAACCTAGTTTGTCCTACTATTTACCTATAGCTAGTTACCCATAGCTGGTGGGAGAAGACGAGTATTAGCACGTAAGTGAATGTAATGGATTCAACTGGAATTCGAACTCGGCTTTTCGATTCCTCAATCCGAGTCGCTATCCATTACACCACCGTACCTCCTCATACGTTTCAAAGTTTTACAACTGACATAATCATTATATAAAGGTTATATAAAAGCTCAATTCTTACAATTTGGACGAAATAATTTCGTCTAAGTGGATCATATTTTTCTTTCGTTGTATTTTTTTTTAAATATCATAGCAAAAATATTAAACGGAGTGGATTAATTAATCAATTAGTCATTGCACTCACCCAAAACATTTTGAAACATTCGGTCATAAAACTGGCAGCCATGTTGATGGCAGAAAATGAAAATCGTTAAAGATTTGGGCTTATTTACCAAAACAAAAAGTGTCCCAAACGTCATCTAGGGATGTATTTTATGTGTGTCCCAATGTGCCCCAAACGTTACCTAGGGATGTAACTTCTGTGTGTCCCAAAACTCACCTAGAGAGACATCTAATGTGTCCCGAAAGCCACTTAGGGTTGTATCTTATGTGTGTCCCAAAGTGACCCAAAATTTATCTAGGGGTGTATTTTCTGTGTGTCCTTTTGGGACACACAGAAAATACACGGGAGGTATCTACTTTGTGTCCCAAACGTCACCTAGGGAGGTATCTTCTGTGTGTCCCAAAGTGTCCTAAAATTCACCTAGTTGTTTATTTATCTGTAGCTTCTGAATATGGACCTAGTAATTTAAGCGTTTTTGATTATCTGTCGGCTGCAACTTCTGTACCAATTGGAATTTGTATGAGTACAAGTGTAAATCGTATCTTAGTATGTGTGATAATAAAATAGGTACATTTCATCTCCCCTCTTGCTTTTAACTCTCCATCACAATAAAATAAACGTTTTTCTGCGCTAAAACTGAATTAGTAAAATAAAGCTTCTTAAGCTACTACTTAGAGGTGTTACTATATTACAGTATGCGATGCAAGGACGTCCGAAACGTCCTCAACTGGTCAGAGCGTCTGCGTTCCTGGATTTTGTTCAGCACTGTTTCGCATGCGTTCACGATTCATCTACGAACAGACTGTGCGTGGTCTTCCACATCGTGCCAGTTAGTGAACCATATTACCTAAAACGTTGAATCAAGCGTTGAATCATGAAATCCGATGGTGGTTTTCTGGCATTGAAGTGTCGACAGCAATCTCTTTGGGTATAAATTATGGATTGGTTAAATCTAAAATATAATTCCGCGATTTTGGTTCTTTGTTCAGTTGTGAATTTTTTTCATGGATAAATTCCTCATGTTAATGTAACCCACCTTCCGCCGCGTTGGTCTTCAGGTTTCTTCAGATCACCGTAATCATCATCTAGCTGACTCATCACTCGTTAACGCGTTGCTGGTTTGTCGCTGGTATAGTGTTGATGAGCACGGTTCCTTCACGATCACTCACTGCTCTGCCACGTTGTATTTTTGATCTCAGAAATCGAGAATATCGCTGATGAAGTAAACTGAAGTGAAGAAATGTCGACGGCTAGGAGCCATACAAAAAAGAAATCTTTGCAATAAAGAATTAACTCTGGTTAAAAATGTAACAACGATTTGATTCATATGTTTTGTTGTATACAGCAGTTTTAACCCATTAAACTCACTGTTATAATCAATTGACACAGAGAGACCCTTTTTGGAGTGTACAGCCTGTATTAGTAGTAATTAAATTTCTAAGTTCTGGTTTTCGAGCCTGGCACAAGATCTTGGTCAGGAGGTCTAGGCGCACGATGTGAATCCCAGTAGCAGTAATGTGGGGACTCTTGACTTGTTATCCAAACCTCCATCTTATATGGAATCCTGCGTCTGGCATGTGTGGGATTGATCAGAGTCTGGGATTCGGTAATGTTCCACTCTTAGCAACAACCTTTTCTAAAATCCCCTATTTTAAAAATTTAGGAGTGGTCCAACCCCCTTTTTGAGAGTGGTCAGAAGAATCAAACCACCTCTTATTTTCAAATCCCTTCATTTCTCATCTCGCACCATCGTACTTGACCATATCTAAAATAATAGGAGCCGTTCTCAAGAATTGTTTTATTCATTTTCAGTTGTCATGAGTGGAAAAGAAAAGGAAAGAAAATATTTCCAACATCTTTGGTAATAAAAAATCTTTCTCTGTTTATGTGTTTCTCGGTCAACCAGGCCGCACAAGCAAGGCTAGTAATTCATTTTTCTTTATCAGCTTGTTTCCAAAAGAATCCAAAATATTGTCGGCCATAAAAACTTTGAAGAATGTCACAGGAATTAAAATGAACGAATCCGTCCCTAATCTTAGGCGCTAATCTTTATTTAATCTAATAGAATAGGTAATTTCCCTCCGTACGCTCTTAGCCTAATGATTATACTTCGGATACTAACATATGAACGTAGGGGTTGCACATCCATCTCCGAACAACCTTCATCACCCCCTTCTCCCAATGGGTCTTTTAGTCCTCATGTATATGAGCAAGCTTGCCTATGTCTCTGGCCGGTACAATGTTTCTGATCCAAGGAGGAGTTCTGATGCCTTGACCTGTAGGTGAACGAGACTCGTACACTCGAAGTATCGCGCCTGAATCTTTCCTGGGTTATTTGTTCCCTCATTAAGTGTGCTGGTGGCAAACGTTTTCTGAGTTTGGGCGTTACCGCCTGATAGTCAGGGATCCGAGCCATCGAGTAATTTCGAAAGAGGCTCTATCCTATCAACAGGTGTATAATATCGGGTCTATTGTACTGCCACTGTGAATGGTTTCTGGACCCTGCAATAGTCTCCGGTGGGGCCTCTCAATGCCATGATTATGAGTACTGTTACGACAGTATCTCCGGGCGAGTCAACCCAAGTTATTTATGCGTGCATCTCCAATGGGTGTCTGCTTCACTGCCTACTAGTCATCCATCAAACCATCCAAAACAAACTTGAAAGCAACTAAATTGAAAATGGACAAAACTATCGAGCCCAACTTCAAAACGAAACAAAAACGAAGTAAACCCTAGTTATGCCATCTCTCGTAAGGGGCGTACGTTCCAACTTTCCATGCATTTAAAATGATCAGCTCCCTGTACCGCTCCAGTAAGTACCTGACTCCTCATATTATACTCTACCTTTATAAGAGCTAGATCAGGCCAAAATGGAGTACTGTCGACATATTTCGGTGGGAGCTGCTCATACTTCACTTTCCAGTCTTGATAGATGCCAAAAGCATCTCCGATTCCTTGTGCTGGAGAAAAATCTTTTCCTCACTCCAACCCTCGCTCTAATAGGCGGGATGTGGTGAGTCTCCGACTACTCTATCACTGCTACCATCGAAAGTGCTCGGAAGAACTGCATCTCTTGGTTCCACCTTCACAGCTAGAACCCGCCATATCACTTACATAGTTACAAATTACCCTCATTCCCTCAGTATTCCAACCGTCAAACAACTTCTTCCAGCGAACCATTACCCCACGGAAGAGACTCCCAAGAGGATGTTTCCCCGATCACTACAATCCTAACCTGTTTAAGTCTAGAGTCAACCGTTATCTTTCCCTCCTATCCATATAAACTACTCCTTAACTTAATCCTCTTACTCGAGTAGCCTCCGGGCCTTGTACAGGGCGAACCTTACTGTAAAGAAAGCACGAAACAAAAAAAATGCAATCCCTTAGTTTGACATTGATTCTGGATACACATTAGTGCTTCTTCCGTTGGCTGTGAGTATAAAAAGGTTGTTTTAGAGTTCAACCCGAGAACAAGCAACACAGAGATAGCTATGGAAAAAGCATGAAGAAATGAATTTCAGGTCAGCTACCATGGGAAATTGATGGCTATAGAAAAGTTGACTGTTACTATGAATTGAAGTAACTTGAATTGAAAGGACAATTCAAATTAAATTATGGTGCTCCTGGGAATGAGCATATCCTCTTTTCTCTCTACCACGATTATGACAGTTGTCTTGACATGTCGGAGGAAGTTCTTGACAGCGGGACGAGTTCTATTGTACATGATGGGCTTTTCAACATCAGGTGGCTCAAAAGAGTTGAGGAACTCATTTAACTTCTGACTAATCTCTGAAATATGCGGAACTGTTTCGACTAACCTGTGCAGATGAAACTTCCGAGGAATCTTTTGTCACATCTCGGAGTTTATTACTTTGATTGCCTCTTTCTTTGGGGCAAGAATTTTGTTAAAAATGCCACTGGTAGTTTCTGTTATTAAGAGCTGTTTTTTTTTTAAATTAAACAACTGACAAATGCAAGTTTAATCATGATGATTCTTAGAATTTTTGTTTAGAAAATATTTTTCTGGTTTGCACAATGTTCCACAAACAAAACTAAAAATAATGTGATATTTTTCATGAACATTTAAGTTCTTTCGTTTAATTGAAAGAAGCTTTATTAATCCCCAAATTACTTCTGGTGACCTCCATTGACCTTTGGGGCACCAATTTTCCTTTCTAAGTTACTCCCACTTAACAATTCCTATCCAAGGATGTAATTGATTGCAACACAAATTATAAAGATCACAGGCTAAATCGTAATTCTGACGCCGGATGTCAAAATTGAACTTATCTCCCTAAATCAAAAATATGTTTTACTTCAGTGCAACTCAGTGTAGGATTAAAATGACCCATAATAAAAAATTTAGCAGGTTTAGCTGGGCAGGCAGGTGAAGGATATAATCAATCACAAGCCTCTTGCTAGTAACGGGAGACGGATATTTGCCTGAAGAGGAAAAGAATAAATTGAACAGCAGACATGTAAAAGGAAGACCGTTCTCCAATGTCTTGAACAATGGTAGTTAAATACAACGGATCGTAAGTAGCATCTTTGTATGTCAATATGAAGTCAGTTATTAACATTTAAATGATTTTGCATTTTCTTATTACGCATCGCATGTTTCGTGGAAGTAATAAATTCATGATATTCCTTGTTTTACTATTAGGTTGGTGCAAAAATAATATCGTTTTTTGACGTTAAAAAATACGTCAGAAAACGATATTATTTTTGCACCAACCTAATAGCAAACCTTTTTTCACTTTATGGATGAGGGTGGTATCTACGAAACCAACACACCATTATCGATATTTCATTCCAATTTGCAGGAAATTGTTACATTTGGCTAGATATGGCATGGTGCGCTCTTTGATGAACTCTGGTAACCTTGAATGACCTCTGAAGTTAATCTGACATAGTGTATAAAATTGCTTGAATCCCTGTAAC
>OZ010589.1:73081481-73483981 GCA_963932145.1 Acanthosepion lycidas
TCATATATCCATCAACACAGTTTAAAATATCTTAACAAAGACTGCGTTTCGCAAAAAGAATTAAATATGCCGCCCAATGTATTTCTGGGAGATAACGCTTTTAAGGCGAGCAGTCTTTGTAATTAGAGTAATCAGTATCAAGCGACAGAGCGTTAATAAAATTAAAATAAAATTAAACGTTCATTTATCTTTACATACTCACCGAGACTGCATCCATTCGTCAGGGTTTGGATAGTCAAATTGTAGTAATTCTTGACAGTAGAATACAATTTTACTATCAAGTCCTCTGACGAGTGGAAACTTAGTAGGGACAGATTAGTGAAAATTTAATTTTATTTGTTGCCAAATAAAATTATTAATATTGTAAAAGTTCGATATAATAAAACAAAATTAGTAAGTTTTCAAAAAATAATAATATTCATTAATCAGTTTGCAATGATGACTAAGTTAGTTCTGAATATATGAAAGAATGTTGAAAAGTTTACGACCATAAATCCTTCTCACCACCATAAAAAAAATCTTACATTTGTTCAGATTTTGGGAAGATGGCTGAGCTGAGAACTTTTGAACATCAATTCATATCCCATCTAGATGAAAGATCATAAGTAGTTTTAGAAATCATGCTTAAAAATACACTTTTTATGGTTAGATTTAGTTATGTTTCGTCCAAGTAATTTGGTTTAAAAATTATTGTTCCCTACGTTTCATCAGTTGTTTTAATGAACCATTTAAATTATGACATTAAAAAGGGTATTAAAACATTTTTCTAAGAAAATACTGCTATTTAAATTCTCGTGGTTTTATATTTGAGAAAAGCTTAGAAAAATATTCTCTTTGGCCATTTCTCTTTGTCATCAGCATGTCTGATGCTAACCTCCAGGAGAGAAACTCATTCTGCCTTCTTGGTTTCATGTTTTCTGCTGGCATGAAGTGGAACGACTATATCGAATCAGTTGCTTCGTCTACTGCAAGGAAAATTGGTTCACTGTGTCGTATCAGAAAATCTTTTCTCGGCAGAATCCATCTTGCACATTTATAAATCCACCATTTGTTCGTGCATTGAATACTGTTTCCATATCTGGTCTGGTGCATCTGCTGTACATCTCGAGATTCTTGAGAAAATCCAAAGAAGAGTCTGTAATATAATCGATCCTGACCAAGCATCTCGACTTCAGTCAGTTTCTCACCCACGTGACGTGATTCCCCTCTTTCTTTTCTACAAATATTTTTATGGCAACTGCTTTGAGGAACTCTTTTTCCCTGGTGTTCCGACTATAATAATTTAAGAGTTCTACTAGCTTCAACCGTTTTACTATTGAACTAGCTAGATGCAACCGCCATTTCTATTCTAACAGTTTCTTTTCTCGCGCTTCTCACCTTTTTTGCTTCTCTGATAACTACAATCTTCAAAAATGTAAATGCAATGTCAATCGCCATCTTGTCTTCTTCGACCCTATTCCTTTTTTTTTTTTGGCCCTTTCCGCAATCCTCCCCATTCTCAGTCGTCTCATTCTCTTTCACCCTCACTCCATGTAAACACCCTGCGTTCTAGTGACATTATCGCCTTGCTTGGGGTGGAAAAACGAAACTGAATACAAAATAACATGTATTGGAAAAGAGCGTTTCTAATAAACTGGTTAAAAGAAAAAAACTTTCTTCAATTAACCTGTACTCAAAACTATTACTGATCCACATGTAACATCAAGCTATACTCCAAATAACCACGATTCAAAACCTTCTTTCTTTTTATGTACCATGTCCTTTCAGGACGTAGGTGATCATGGCTCTCCACCTCCCTCTATTCCTTGCAGCTCTCAACATGTTCCTTCCCTCTGATTCCCCCCCCCCCAGACAACGTTCTGTCAACTACTTGCTTAAGCTCGACAGGTATGTCACGCGTTGTTTTCCTTTGTCTCTCTTTCCCTCTATTCGGCCCGTGAGTATCAAATTCTCCAAGCCTTATGTGTCTCATAAACTTCAGCTGCCTCGTCCTGATGTTAAGTATAACCCCCTTCTTGTTTGCAACCTCTCTATGACCTCATCATTGCTCACACGCTCAGTCCATGATGTCCTTATCATCCTTCTGTAGAACCACATCTCTGTCGCCTCGTGTATCTTCACCTTTGAAGAAATCGTCCAACATTCGCTGCCGTAAAGAAGGACAGATGTCACGTAACAGCTCAGTATTCTTTTCTTTGTTATCAAAGAAATCCTCCTGTCCCGCAATACTCTGCCCAGCTTTACCTGACCTTAAATAGCCCTGTAGCCGTTAAGCAGAAACAAAACGAAATCAAACTACAAACGGCGCAGACAGTGAGAAACCTGTAAATCACAGGTGTTGTACACTCTCTTCTCAGCCTTGATTGTTTTAAAATTGTCAGCATTTCTTACACAATGCCGAAGCTGAAGTTGTTGTGTACAATTGAATCAGAGGTAAATCTGAAATTTTCTTCATAGACAAAAATTAAAAAGTGGATAGAACATTTGGAAAAATGTGTAACTTTAACTTGTGACTACGCTGAAAAATAAACTTGTAATTTTGAAGAAAAATAAATTTGCTTCATTTTCATACCTGTTCCATAATTCCGTTATTCAGCATAAAAATTCATGATGTGGAATTAATAAATACTAAACATTTCAAATAACTCGGCATATGGATCAGTTATAACAAATTAGGCTATGCTAGCGGTAGTTTTCCCCAACACCGCAAATTGCTACAAAACCAAAAACATTAACTAAAAACTCATGTCATGTTCTTAAATAGCCTCGTCAGATCGAGATGGCGCATAGCGCCAAACCTGTTCAAAAACATCGATTGTCATCTGTACACAATCACTTTCTCAAATCAATGGTTAAAAATGGCTTCGAGCGAATAAAAACGGTAGCTCTTAGCGAAGACGATTCTTCTTCGGACCTTGAACTTTCAACAACAGCAACAACTAAAATGGACAGCACATGTAACTCGACGAGAAAATAATGACATAATCGAGATGTTGATGTTCCACATGACTTCAAATAAAAGGTTAAGAAGGAAAACCAAACCAGTACTGGAAAGAACAATAACGGTTACTGGACTTGGGAAACCTAATTTTCTGAAAAACTGCATTAAGAAAAAGATTTTATAAATTTCAGCCAACAGTAGCACTATCTGCTCGGTTATGAATGCCGAATGTTTTCTTAAAAGGAAACGGCTTATCATTACCATTGTAAGTTATGGATAATTTGTAAATTAAAGATTTAAGTCACTGATCTCTCTCTCTCTCTCTCTCTCTCTCTCTATACATATATACATATATATATATATATATATATATATATATATATATATATATATATATATATACATTATCTGATCTAAAAGTAAAAGCATATAATTCGATATGGTCAAATTGGCCTCTGATCTCAAAAACGAGCTACAGTCTGTTGCTAACTCGGACAAAGACTGGCTTGTTAATTTTAACGCCTCTAACACAAAAATGTTTAGAGACCCCTTTCTGTTTCCCATCAGCTACCCTCCAGGAGAGAGACTCGTTGCGCCTTCTGATATGAAGTGGGAAGTCTACATTGAATCCATTGTTAGGTCAGTTGCTGGTAAAGTTAGTTCACTGTGTCGTGCTAGACAATTTTCCTCTCCAGAATGTATCTTATATGTTTGTAAGTCTACCATTCGACCATGCTTAGAATATTGTTGCCACATGTGCTCCTGCTATATATTTAGAGATTCTTGATAGAATACAAAGGAGAATCAGCAATATTATTGGTCCTGGCCTAGCGTCTCAGCTTCAGTCACTGAGTAAAGTTGTTTCCCTGTACCTTTTCTATAAATACTTTCGTGGTAATTGTTCGGATGATCTCTTCGTAATGGTACCTAGACTTTATGAATTTAAACGCAGTACTAGATTGGCAACAAGGTCTCATCAATTCACAGTTGAATTGGCTCGATGTAACCGTAAGTGCTATACTAACCGTTTCTTTTTTCGCACTTCTCGTTTGTAGAATTCTTTTCCTGCTCGATGGTTTGCGGATAACTTTGATCTTCAAAAATGTAAATGCACTTCATGATTACTCTTCTATTGTTCTTTGTTCCTTCATAATATTTCTGTTTTCTAATTCTTTCATACCTAGTAAGCCTTTGTGTCTTAATGGCTTTACTGCCTTGCTTGTGTTGAACTCGATTTTTTAAAAAAAAAGTGGATTGTAGGCCTTATCAATTAACCTTTGTAATTTTGAAGAGAAAAGATTTCCTTTAATATTTTTTTATCAGTTTCATTATTTCATTATTATCTGGTATAAAACGTGGTATTTTAGAC
Source organism: Acanthosepion lycidas (assembly GCA_963932145.1). Lineage (NCBI taxonomy): Eukaryota > Metazoa > Mollusca > Cephalopoda > Sepiida > Sepiidae > Acanthosepion > Acanthosepion lycidas. The sequence continues at coordinate 73,085,792 of OZ010589.1, forward strand.
ATTAATTATCAGCTAATCGTCGTGTTTAATGACGAACGGTCACATTGTTTCTTACAAAATCTACGATCTCTATATATTATTTTTATTTATAACCACGAAATGAAGAAGAGGCTTGTAGAAGCAACAGAAATGTGGTTCTACAGAAAGATGCTGGGAATACCATGGACCGAGCATGTGAGCAACGACGAAGTTTTAGAGAAAATGGAAACAAAAGGAACAATTATACTTAACATCAAAAAAAGACAGCTGAAATTCCTTGGCTATATAACGAGGAAAGAGGGCTTGGAAAAATGAGAAACTCACAGGACAGATTTAAAGCAAGCTGGATAGAGGAAAACAGCGCATAACCTACCTAACGAGCTTGTGTAAATGGTTGGCAGAACAATGATTAGGAAAGATTGTAAAAAGGCAAAATTTACTAAGAGCTACAAAGGACAGGATATTGAGGAAAGTCATGATTGCCCAAATCCTGAAGTGACACTTCAGATAGAAGAAGAAAAGGCTTTTTAAACAGGATATCCTCATTCTAAGTCAAATCAAATTCTCACTATAGTTCACAGCTTATAAACAATTTTAATGACTCATGGCGATTTTAGAATATATTGTTTTATATAAATGTTAGATTTGTACTGAAGTTACTCATGAATCTATTAAACAGAAACTCTTCTCTCTCCCTAACATTACGCATTCGTCGAACACACGCACACACACATACTCACGCATCGAAAGAGATGTTATCAATCTATTCTGTTTCTTACCCTTTTGAAAATTGCAAGCAAATATTTCAGGTAAATAGTTTTCTGTTGGAGGTCTTGATTCTCTTTGAATATTCAGAGCGGAACGGGCCTACAAAAGAAGGGGCAACAGATCGCCCCAGAACGAAGAATAAGAGGTAAACTATATAAAATAAAAAGGAAATATCTTCGACACAAATTTGATCTGGATCAAATCGGTTAACCAGAATTCTTTCATTCATAAATAATTTGGCAGGAAATATATCGTTCAAATTAAATGCGACAGAAAAGAAAAAAAAGATACTTTCATAAAAAGAGCAGTGAATGTTTTGTTTTTTTATCATAACGTGAAGATTTGTTGGTAGTGTGTACCGCTTAATGCAGTAGTTAATTGGAGCCTCTAAAATTTGACTAAGTATAAAACAAAACCCAGTACCGAGCTACCGAGTATAATTAGGTGCATGCGCAATTTTTATTTGCTAAATTTCTCGTTTAAAACATGTTTGCAAATATAATTTTGTCTTCTTGAGGTTTTTTTCATTCAGAGTTAGTAATCAAAAATGAATATTGATAATATACAAAGAAGAATCAACTATATTGTTGGTCCTGACATGACATCTCGGCTTCAGCCATTTTTTCCACTGCCGTGACGTAAATTTATTGTGCCTTCTTTTTTTTCATGGGAATTATTCTGATGAACATTCCTCTTTCGTACCTAGACTTTATGAATAACGCGCAGTACTAGATTAGCGGCAAGGTCACGTCGTTTAAAAATTGAAATGAATATATGTAACCGTAATTTCTATGCTAACAGTTTCTTCTCTAGCACTTATTCTTGTGGAACTCTCTTCCGGCCTCTTGCTTTCCAGTCAACTTTGATCTTCAAAAATTTAAATGCAATGTCAATCGTTATTTTCTGGTGACTTAATTCCTGATCTTTTATTGTTCTCTCTCCTTCATAATGTTTTCTTCTTTTTCTCATATTCTTTCACACTCAGTGACCCCTTGTGTCTTAGTGGCTTTATTGCTTTGTTTGGGGTGAATTATTTTTTAAAGCATATACAAAGAGAAATATAAAAGAATATATATAAAAGATGTTACTAAGCAAAAACTATAGTTATTTTGAAATCTGTGATCATTTGTCCATAAACAAATGAGCATGAAGCAATAATAATAATAATAGTTTTACGATTGAAATGAAGAAATAGCGTAACCTGTTGGTTCAGTTCTTTATCTGCTGGATCACTTTAACTAGCAGTCATCAAAGTCTATTCAGTGTGTGTGTGTGTGTGTGTGTGTGTGTGCGCGCGCGCGCATTAGCATGTGACTTCCTTTCTTATCATTATTTTTATTAATATTTCAATATTTTACTTTTAAATATATCTGTTGTTGGGTTACTCGATTTCTATAAATTCATTGCGCTGATAACTTCTGAAAAAATCGTTGACGTGTTTTTCATTAGACTTTTCGTTGATCAAATAATTTCCAACAAATCTTTGCTTTTCTTTGTCAGGTATTAACTTCTAATTTCAGTTCATAAATAACCAACAATTAAACCAGTTTTTCAACAGAAAAATGAGGACATTTATAGCTGAGTGAACGATTTTTTAAATGTCATATATCTTCAGAACGTCGGCGATCATCTTTCTTAGCTTCATTTGCTTTATAATATTTGTGAATTGCTATGATTTCTTGGGAAAAATAGTTGTGTGGTTTCTGTTACTTCATTCATAGTTTTGAATACAGTGTAGTCCGTCTCCTAGACTGGTTGCCACTCAAGGCCAGTTTACTTTGCTATTTAACTAATAGCTGTCAGAAGAAAGTGATAGATCCATGCATTTTCCAATGATATTATCGCGAAGTTAACACAACGGACTCCGCTGGAATCTGAAATTCGCTCGCCAATTCTACTTTCTGCTACCTGCACAGCCCAAGTGAACCATATCGAATATAAATGAGAAACTCTTCGCCCACGGCTTAAGAAAGAATTTTTCCCAATTTTAAACTCACTACTGAAAGTAAGAATTAGCTGACGTGTTATCAATAAAACCCACAAAACACGATATTCAAAACAGGTTTCAAAATAAGGTGTTCTCTCTCCTCCCGACCGCCCCTCTCTCTCTCTCTCTTTATCTCTCCACACACACACACACATATATATATATATATATATATATATATATATATATATATATATATATATATATATAGGGTGTATCAAAAATAGTTTAAACTTTGGGGCGGTTTTCTCACACCAAAACAAGGACAAAAGTCCATATAAACATATGTCCACAAACCCTTCCTTTTTGAGTTATTAAGTTTAAAGAAATATACGGTAGATGATAGCGCTGTGTTGCCATAGGGACTAGGTTATATTTGTCATTCGTGTACAGTTGTGGCTAGTCTGTCTTTAACGTTTAACGTGTGTAGTAGTGAGTTAACTGAGAAGTGTTCCGTTTAACAATGGCAGGATATTCATATCATGAGCCGGCAAATATGATTTTACATACAGCCCGCGAATGGTAATGGAGGCGAGGCTGCGCGGCTGTATCAAATTGCGCTTCCAAACCGAAGGCAACGAGTCATCCAACTTTTGCTGCTGTTTATCGTTGTGTTGCTAAGGCAGTATCTGTGGCACCACAAACTATGGATCGGAGATGATCTAGGTACACGTCAAGTGGCTCTAGCATGTTGTACATCTCATAGTACCACATAGAGGGCACTTCAATGGCAGCTCCTGTATCCATATCATTTGCAATGTGTGCAGGGTCTTTCCTCCTTTGATTACTCCCCATGGGAGAACTTTTGATAGTGGTTTATTGTGCAAACAACCGATCTGTTGTTTGTCTCTTCAGTCTTGTTTACGGATGAGGTAACATTTGGAAGATATGGAATAACAAATTTACGCAGCCAACATTTGTAGGCGGATTGGAATCCCCATGGTACAATATAGACTAGACACCAACATCATTTTACGATTCATCATCTTCATTCGACCGTAGTCGGGATCATCGAGCCAATGCGAACGATCTTTTCTTTAGCTGTATAGTATGTGCTACACTTTACGATTAATGTGCGAGCTGAAATTGGAAGTAACTGTCTTGAAGGCCCATATATTCTCCCACTACGTCTTACAGGAGCTGTCTACAGTACCTTATTTCAAACACAGTTCCAAACGTGCTAGAGGATGTAGTCCTACTAAGAGGAAGACGCATGTGGCTCATGCATGATGGGGCTCCAGCACATTTTAGTCACATTGCTCTCGATGCACTGGCTGACATTTATCATGAAAGATGGATAGAATATAGGACGGCTGATTCCATGGCCTGCACGTTCCTCTGACCTCAATCCTTTGGAATTTTATCTGTGGAGCTTCCTAAAACAATTGCTTTATGCAGCAGACATTAATAATGCAGAGACGCTTCATCAAAGTGTCATGGGGAGGGGCTGCAAAATCATTCGACAGCGTGTGGGAGTATTTGAAACGGTCCGCCAGTCAATGAACCGACGAGTGCATGCGTGTGTAGAAGCAAACCGAGGACATTTTGAACATTTGTTATGAATTGCTTTATTGAGGTACAGCCATGGCCTTTTGGACATATGTTCATATGGACATTTTACCTTGTTTTGGTGTAAGGAACCCGCCCCTAATCTTTGTAAATATTAAAATGTTGAAAATATTGTGTTTGTAAGATTACTGGGTAGTTAAAAAATATTTTAAAAAGCGTTTACATTGTATTCGTCATGTAATTTTACTACAAGTATTCCCCCTTACATAAATATCGACACACATCAGATTATCGATAGATCCTCTCTAAACTGTACAATAAATGCCTGGTTGCTTCTTGCTTTCCTGCTTGTTGAAAAATTTCTTCTGTTGTCCCACTCTTTAAGAACTCAGGTGAACCGTCCTAGCCTTCGAACTATCGACCTATGAGCTTTCTATACCATTTTGGTAAACTATTCGAGGCCCTAATCAACTCCGAATTGATCAAGTATTTCATACCGCAGAGCCTTCTTTCAGACAAGCCATATGGCTTTCGCTTCTCTAGGTCAGCTCTTAATGCACTAACGATTATTGCTAAAAAAGTCTATCAAGCTTTATACAAAGTTGTTCGTTGTTATCCATTACCGTATTTTTTTCATTATGCTTTTAAATGCAAAACGGTTAATAATGTGCTAAGCGTTCATTAGAACGTGGAAAAATTATCCATTATGGAATTTTTTTCATGTTATAATGTCATGGTCATGCGCGCATTAAAACGTGAAAAAACTGTTCCTTTACAGGCATTTCAGAACATTACTGCAGTATTTATAGTTGATTCTGTTCAGTGCTGGCTTTAATTTTTTAATACAAATTGCTTCTAGTATCTGTATTCTGAATTTGTAGTTTTCATAGTGTAGAATAATTGTGTTGTCGATTAGTAATTTTTTATATTGTGGATGTGGACAGGAATGTTGTTGTAGATGTCTTGCAATGGACGAATGGTCAGATATGTATAGTGTAAGCCTTCTTGTAGTATATTTGTCGTATACCCAACATATATATATATATATTTTTTTTTGTTTGTTGGGGATACATTCTCCCAACGGACATTTAAATTGGTATATAATGTTGCTTTTACGTAATACATCAGTTAGTGGGAAGGAGTTATTGCGAATAATTAAATTGGTTGTATTGTATTTTTTATTATCTATGATTAATTTTATTTTATTTTATTTTTTTATTAAAATCCGTGGAAAATATGTTAGTATGTATGAGATTCTTTATGATTTTTTCACCCTGTTTGTAATTAGCGTGCATCTAGTTACAATATAGTAGTTTGATATATTTTGTGTCCTTTAAGATAGTACTATATTCTATTTGACGCGTGTTGCGGTTTCTTTTTTATATTGTCTTATTTGTTCATCTACAATGTGGTTTGGGACGTCATTATTAATGAAAGTCTTCTTAGTATTTTTTTTAGTTCATTGTAGAAAATATTTTTCGTAGAAAAATTAAGTTGTGCTTGATTAATTAAATTCTGTATAAGTGCTATTTTGTAGTAATCTGGATATTCACTCTTATAGTTGAGAGTGCAAGATTTTTTGCTTGTTGGTTTTTTATACGGAGACGTAGTAAATGTGTTGTTATTTGTGTCGATTAAAATGTTAAGGAAAGGGATTTTGTTAAGTTCATATGTGAACTTGAGGACGGAGTTTGTTTATATATATATATATATATATATATATATATATATATATATATATATATATATATATATATATATTAATACATACTATCTAAACGTAACATATAAACGTAGTACTGCTCTCTGTAAATATTTCTAGCAATTGAAAGATAGGGGACTTTCACCATCCATTAAATGGGAATAATTTTTTTAGGGTTAAGGCTTTTAACGGGAAAGGCGACAATTGTTGTTTTTGTTCAGCTGAAAAACTAGTTATCCTAAAAACTTAGACAACCCTAAATTATTGAACTAGAGGAGTGAATTAATAACTACATGCAGACACAGAAATAAACATCTCCTTAAATACACTACACCCGATTAGCTCTTAAACCTTTATCCTTTTCCACCTTGTTTCTACCTTTTTGTAGTATATTATATATCACTATATATATATAATATAATATATATATATATATACATATATATATATATATATATATATATATATATATATATATATATATATACATATATATATATATATATATATATATATATAATTATTTATTTTTAAAGAAAAAAAAAATTTTTAACATAAATATGTTATAAAATCACTACAAAAATAGCCATTTTGCTTCAACACCCTCGGTGTCTTATCAATAAGACACCGAGGGTGTGGAAGCAAAATGGCTATTTTTGTAGTGATTTTATAACATATTTATGTTATAAATTTTTTTTTCTTTAAAAATAAATAATTATATCTGCTCTACTTTGTATTGAGCACTCTTTTAAGAATAGTAATTGTTGGTTATTGGAATTCATTCCATATACACCAATCATATACTTGGGTATATATATATATATATATATATATATATATATATATATATATATATATATATATATATGCTTTATTTTATTACATTAAGCACTGTTTCGTAAACACAAGCACTATATGTGCGATAAGTTATAATTTTATTGGCATATATATATATATATAATTAATAATTATAATATTTGTTAATCCGTATGGAAATTCCAAATGGGATATAAATCCAGAGAGCTTAATGTCAAAAACAGAGCAAATAATAATTATTATGATGAAAACGAACACTTAAAAGACCACGGTGATATTTATTTTGTTAGAATCGAAGATTCGATCCCAACTCACCAGACCGGGTCTTACACACAAATAATATATTTTTGTGATATTTGTGTGTAAGAATGGATCTGATGAGTTGGGATCGAATCTTCGAAATAAATATCAACATGGTTCTTTAAGTGTTCGTTTTCATTATAATATATATATATATATATATATATATATATATATATATATATATATATATATATATGTATATATATATATATATAGTTAATATGTAGATTATATAAATAATTTATATAATTAGTAAAACAACAAAGCATCCTTGATAATGATTACCAGATAAGTCGAAAGTGATCGAATCCAGAGATCATTTAGATAATTTTGACCCACTCTATGTCCAGAAAAGAAAATACTTGTACGAATGCAAAAAAATTTAATAAAAGTATTTAAAAAAAGACAATTTTTATTGATTTAAAAAACTCTTATATTAGGTTGGTGCAAAAATAATGTCGGTTTTTGACGTATTTTTTAACGTCAAAAACGACATTATATATCATATATATATATATATATATATATATATATATATATATATAGAGAGAGAGAGAGAGAGAGAGAGAGAGAGGAGGGAGATAAGACGACGTCTCAATGACTTTTGTCTGTTCTGTATGTTTCATGTGTCTATTTCTTCTCCTGTGGATATATGACAGAGGAATTTTTTTTGCACAAGAAGAATGTTATCGTCCGTTTCATATGGAGATTTGTTTATATTGATTTACATGTTATAAACATTTGTTTATATTGATTTACATGTTATAAACATGTAAATCAATATAAACAAATCTCCATATGAAACGGACGATAACATTCTTCCAGTGTAAATCATTGAGTTCAATTGTTACCTTGATTCGCTTGATCATCTTTCAATGCAAACTGACCTCTTCCAAAGAGCTTGTCATTTTCGTTTGTCTGAATTATTCGTCATATGACCGTCTCTTAAATCCGCTTTAAAAAGAACTATGTTTAATTTATTCCATTTCCGTTAAGCTAAGTTTGTCATGTGGTGCCATCTGTAATTTACGAAACAAAAAATTAACGGCCTACGCTAATCGATCCACTTTCATATCAAGTCCATACCCTAGCGTACATCAATATTCTGTTTTAGTTTTCGTAACAAGATACTAATTTCAGGTCTTGTGACGAATTACTGTTTTTTTTTTGTGTGTTAAATAAATAAATATTAGAATACTTTAAGATGGATAAGCAGAAAACTTGCTACATAATTTTTCGTTTCTGTCTAAAAATATCTGGTAATACATATTCGTTTTTAAAGATTTGACTGAGCCAAAAAATGCCAGTCATTTACTTTATAGAACTCGCGAGTCTTCATTAATATACATCGTCTTTACGATTTTGTATTATATTTTGATTTCGTCAATCGATAGTAACATTTGAGACCTTGTAGAATAAATGATTGCATGCGTGACATTTTTAGTGTGAAAAAATTGTTCAGATTTTCACTTTGGTAAAAATTGCTGGTTAATGATGAGCATTTATAAGAACTTTCTTTAAAAACGATGTTGTCATTCTAGCTTGTGACGCAATAAAACTTTGAAAGTCAACCGTTGTCTATCCTCATGATATGCCAACTTTGCTCTCTACCTTTCAGTTCTTCTTCTTCTTCTTCTTCTTCTTCTTCTTCTTCTTCTTCTTCTTCTTCTTCTTCTTCTTTCGTCCTTAACACCGGAAGGAGTCGTTGGAGCACCGACGTGCTTAGATGTCCACCATTCTCCGCTATCTGTCACAGTCGTGTGCCAAAGCCTGGGTCTCCGTGAATGGTTTCTTGGTATGCTCATCGTGGTGTGTCTTGGGTGTTTTAATCTGGCGGAGCCCATCCCACTCACGGTTAGATCACAACCAATGTCCTCCAACTAGGTGGCTCGCCTTGGCCGTGAACGTGAACAGGTGGCCGCTGTAGTTCATCTGATGAACCCTTCTGTTCTGGCCGGTGGCATGAGTCAAAGAGGTCCTTCCTCCAATGGTGCCGTGTTAACACCATCCCCTCGTGTGAATTTCACCCGCCAGATGAAACGGTTTATAAGTCCTTACATTACCCCAGTTCAGTAACCGTCCACCTTTAGTGGCACTTAGGCCTTATTTTGAGTGTATAATAGCAAAAAATTAGTTTCCTTATTCAATTTTTCGAATGTTCTTACAGTTTACCTTTTGTAGGGGCTAAGTGGATGTAGAAACCTTTTGTAGTGATTATTGTCTCATTATAATTATATAATTATAATATAAAATGGCCGGTTTCTATTTATTTCTGAACTCAGCCGTCTGCCTGGTGACGGTCGCCTGCTCAACTCACGTGCGCATCATTTTTAGCAAGAAAAAATTGTCCAGATTGTAGGAATTTATGTCATTCAGATTTTTTTATATATATATTAAATATCCGAACATCCGAATTCCAAACAATAATAAAATAAAAATAAAGGAAACATGGTCTCCTGCTTGTTGAATAAATCATTTGTATTTACAAACATATGCATATGAATTCAAAAGTGCCAAAAGGAATAAAAATTGTCTTTAGTCTTTGGGTAGTTGGTAAACAAAAAAACAAAATAACAAAAAAAAACTCTGCTTTAGAAAAGATGTTTAAGTAATTGATACACAGTTAAAAGCTGTAGTTGAAAAATTAAAAAGTTTAATCGTCAGCGAAGACACACTGACTGTCACTGCTGTGTAGTTGGAGATGATTCGTTTGAAGTCGCCGACATATGAGCATCAGCGAAAATTCACTGAACGTCTTTGATGTTGTTCTTGGAGATGATTCGTTGACGCGCTGGAGGTGGGAGTTATGTAGCCACGTCTTCACTTGTGTTTGGACGACTTGGAGAAAGTCGCATCTCTGCTCCTGAAAGTCGAAATTTGTGGGGTTTTATAAGAACTTTTTTCCTGAAAATAGGCTCGAGAAAAATAGGGTTTTAGTTTGTTTTGTTTTTTTTCTCATTGGTCAGATATTACACATGGTGATGTTAATTTCTAACCAATAGACACTTTTATTTAAACGGTGTGTGTGGTGTTGTGGAATCTTTTTGGCATGTTTGTTATACTGTCTGTTATTGGTTAGAAAATAAAGTTTGTTCGAGTTTTAATATGGCATTATGTGGGTATGTAATTGTGTTAGAAATATAGTTTATTTCCTATAGAGGAATTTCTCGGAGGGGGGGTATATTTGGGAAATATTTCTGTAGCACACTTTAGAATCACCCTTTTCTGGATATATCAATATTTTTCTCCAATTATCTATTTTTAGCGATTCACATCTGTTTGTCTCTTTCATATTTATCTATTTACACATCCATTCGAATGTATTTGTGTTTATTTATTTACAATCTTTTTGGTACGTTTGTAATATTGTCTGCTATTAGGTAGAAAATAAAGTTTGCGTGTTTTAATATGGCATGTATACAGACATGCAATTTTGTTGGAAATAGGGTTTATTTCCGATAAGATTTTCGTTTTAGTAAAAATTGTTGGCCAATAATGAGAACTTTCTTTAAAGACGATGATGTCATTCTATCTCGTGATACAATAAAACTTCTTACCCTGGTATTACAGACAAAACCAATTAGAAATTAGAAATTTAGAGTAGCAAAAATTGAAAATGTTTCTACTGAATATATACAGATATGAAAATGGTTCAGTTCTGTGTCATTCAGAAAAAGAAAAATATTCAAAAAATTTTTTTTACTTAACTTTACTTACTTTCTAGTATTAATATGCTGTTTTTTTTATTATTGTTTCAATCGATGTTTTCCAATCAGTAGATTGCACAGTGTAAACTCTTATTCGTAACATCTTCCGCATAGATTTCTCTCAAAATAGTAATAATCTTATAAATGCAGTTATATGTTTCCTTTGTGTACTGTGAATCATTAATTTTATAACTCAACACACCTATTTCTCATTGAACATCCAAACCAACATGGATTGAAGTTAAATATATTTCTTTTGAATACTGTAAGGTTAATATTTAAGCAACTGATGGATGTTTTAAAATCCGACATTATTTCTTATATAGCTATAATGTGCCTATAATGAGTCCCGATAAAATTAAATGTATATAGATAAAATATATAAACAAAAATAAAGAGAATTAAAATAAGACATTTATGCTTGCCTTTGAAACCCTTATCTTTTTCTTTCTTTCTTTCTTTCTAAACTTCTCTATATATACTTCTCTCTAAACTAACGAGAAGGCATACCACAAATAAAAAGAGGAAGAAGAAAAGGCTGAACCAAGCCGAAAAACGCTGGAAGTTTGCGGGTCCAGAGCCTACTAATTTCTGACTGAAAACTACCAAAAATCAGTCAGGATCCACGCATAAATTCCATTATAAAAAAAAATGAAAAAGAAAGGAATGCCGGTAAATAAAATAATTTTATTTTAACCAATAAAAAAAAATGTAAGACTTTTGATGTCAGCTGAAACTAAAATCTCCAAAATCCGCCAAAATCTCGGAGCCTGGTTAAAAGGATATATGCTGACACCTCTGAGGTAGAATAAGAAGAGACGGCGAGAGTGACGAAAAGAGACGTGGCCGCCGGAGAAACCAGCCATACGTGAGGCGCGAAGAAGTAGTTACTAGTATTTCTGCCCTGCTTAGGGCCAAAAATAACACAGTAGATTGACACTGATCTATTTATATTATTATTACTGTCCCTGACACGATCTGACTTCATAACTACCAAAATTTCTCCAAGCTACTACCAATATCCGCCTTATAAATGAACATTTTTGACACCGAATATGAAAGGACTCACTCTAAAGCAAATAAATAAAAATATATTATATACCTGATACACTTCATCCAGTTCGTTTATGGACAATGTTTCCGATAAATTATCACCAAGAATCTCCTACCAAATATCCACATGCCTTTCAACAAGAATCGAATCTGTATATCTTTTTAAAGCTAGCGAGAAGTACATTTTCTAGGTCGGTAGATGCTAACTTCACTGATTTAATAATAAAAAAAAACTATGTCTACACAAACACGTGCATCCACTAAATATTACATTTTTAGTGATAAGAAATAATGTCGGATTTTTAAAAATCCGTAAAAAATTTTCTTGTTTACGTTTCGGTGAAGTTATCAAATATAGACTTTGAAAGGTCTCAATGAGTGATAGGATAATTGAGCCTTACTTTGCTGTAATGGCTTCCTGTAGCTAAGCTACAAAACACGCCTGGCTTGACGGTATTTTCCCTGATTAAAGTGAATGCAGGTTCGATTCCTGCATAGAGGCAAATTTTCTTTCGATCTTTAGGCCAGCAGATGTTAATTTCACTGTTAAAAATATGTTTCCTCAAACACGTGTTTCTGCTAAATATAACGTTTATAGTAATATGAAATAATGTTAGGTTCTAAAGGCCCTAGGTTTGTTTATTTCCATAGACCGCCATATTGTAAGCAAAAAATAACACGCAGAAAAACTGCTGGGCGTATGCTAAAAATAAAAAAAAAAAGCAAAAAAAACTATTATATAAGAAAAGAAATATTTTATAAAATAACTCATTCTTATATACTGGGCTTGCCAAAAATATTCGTTCGGTTTTTGGCCAACCCAAATTAAAAAAAAAAAAAAAAAAAAAACTCTTTTAGTTGTTCTAATAAAATTACATGTGATGTTCACGTTGACAATTGGCTTGAAGTTATATATTTATATATCGATTAAAAATTTCATTGTTCCTTCTTGTTGTTTTACTATCGGTCGTTTGATTGAGTCAGTGATTCTATTATCCTTTAGAAGCCAGTCATATTTATTTCATTTTTTATCAGGTTGACGTCTGTTGGTGGCTACGTCATAAGGGTGGGTTAAAAAAAAGTGTGGTTGATAAGTGCATACAGATAGTATATCTTTCTCAAGCTTTAATATTCTCATGTTGTTGTTTTGTTTTGTTTTTTGTTTTTGTTTTTTTTATCGTGACTTATTATTTCCAGAGACAAAAATGTTAGATTTTCTCAAAACAAATATACGTTTGTTACATCATCTTTACAATTTCCTTCGGACCAGGATCAAAGTAAAGTATCTGTTCTCCTCATTTTAGATGGGAGATAGTCCAAGTGATTCCAACCCCGGGGTAGCACCTTATTCATTGCACTAAGAGCGTTACCGTCGATGTAATATTGACACCAAGGTTACAGTGGTCAAGGGAATTGGGCAGTTTTTTTTTGTCCTTGGCCCATATATATGCGTATGAGTTCCCCACATATAAAAGATCTTGTGTCACATCCTGCCTTAGTAGGAGGTCAGGTAAATAATATATTTATAATGTTGTTTTGTTTTTTAATAATAGAAAAGAGACTCTTCCCAACAATATACTTGTAGCTTATTCAATTCACGCACGAAAGGTTCCACGTGTTGCTTCATTATTAAATATAAACTTTTATAAAAGTAAACTAAATCTAAAGTATAGGGGTTATGGGTATTTTCTACCCAAATGTAGTAGCCGCCACTTGATCATGTGGTGAACGAAGGTTTGTTCGTTTTCAATGTAGCAAGGTCGGGTTAGACGTATAATGTCGCCAGCTAGTCGTGCAAATGTAGTATTTCGTTTTGGGTATTTTATAACTGCAACATCAGAGAAAATTAAGTGATCGATTCTAACTCTGTTATTTATTTATTTATTTCTCTATCGCCACAACATTTCCCCTTGTAAGACTTATTTCTTCAGATCATTTTTATTAGGTTGAATCGCAAATTTTCGTTTTTGTTTATCAACTTTATTATTCAAAACAAAGTACAAAATGCAATTATATTTTATTCAATTATATATTCATGATTATTTGCAATGATTATAACCGCTTATCGCACAACTCTTCAATAACATTTGAGTCATTTTTACTGATGTTTATAACGCCCCCAAGAGCCACGCAAAGTAGAGGGTTACAGTGTGTTGTTGTATGAGCATAATAAAGAGCAAGAAGTGAAGTACTTGGCGCTACGTAGGTAAGACAACGGCCAATTCTAAACTTGAAGAGGTGCAGTGATTGGAAAAATATAAGAGAATGAAAAGACCTTAGAAGGAAGCGAAAACCCAGTCCCAAACAGGGAATACAGGATAAACCTCTACACCTGTTCAAAAGATAGGGGAGGACTGTCAAACATATCTACTCCTTTTGAGGAGAAAAATAATTAGTGAATAAAATTTTAGAGTTTAGGCCGTGATGCTAAAAGTATAGAGTTGAAGTAGACTTTAGAAGGAGCCGGAAATCTAATCCTAAACAGGAAACAAAGGATAAACCTCTACTCCTGGTCGAAAAACCGAGAAGGAGTGTGAACCGGTCGATAGGCGAATCTACCTACTCTTATTGAAAAAGAAAAAATAATTAGTAATTAAAATTCCGATGGAGACGTTAGAATTATAGAGCTGAAGTAGACTTTAGAAGAAACTGGAAATCCAGTTCTAATCAGGCAACAAGGGCTAAACATCTAGTCCTATTCAGAAGACCAGGGAGGAGTGTGAATTGGTCGATAGGTGAACTTATCTACTCCTATTGAGATGAAAATAAATTTCAGTCTTTAGACGATGTTAGAATTTAGAAAGAACCGGAAACCCATTCCTAAACAGGAAACAAGAAATAAAACTTTACTGCTGTTCAAAAATAGAGGTGAAGTGTGAACCGGTCGATAGGCGAACCTATCTTCTCCTAGTGAACCTATCTACTACTATATATATATACTATAATTATAGATAGTATAAATTTATATAGGGAAGCGATATCGACCTATAATGACGTTATCCAAGTGGCTTTACTTAACTATGTATATAGCAAACAAAAGATAACTCGGTTTTTGAGTATTTTCAGTAAAGTTATGAAAAACCGGTTTGAGTTTCGATTTTTATAAGAAAAATTATAAACAGAAAATTCTAAAATTGAATGTAAGCCTTTCGTTCCCAACACTACTGTCAGTATCTTTAAAATTAGCAATAATAAAAATTTCAAATTCTAAGGTGTCTATAAAAAAAAGTTCGAAAAAAACGAGGCCTAGCCGTTTGCCCATCCCATCCGAATGAAAGTTTCTTTTTTGTTTCTTTTTTTTTATGAATATTTGAAAAGGAGTCATATTATCTCTCTCCATTTTCCTGTAGTTGGCCTTAATAAATATCAACACGCACAAGATCAGACGTTGTAAATGTATGAATCCTTGAATAAACCTGTTTTCCTATGCGTGACTGTGTTTTTAGTCAACCAGCAAATGTTTCTATAGTTCAAAGCTGTATATAAAAGACAAGAGTACATGTGTGAGGAACAAATGTAGACCACAAAGTATTCTCCACCAGGAATTTTTGATTTTTGCTTTAATCCTTAATTTGAATGTTTTATAATGTTTAATAGAAATTAAAGAAAATTCAGTTAATCTACTAATCTTCACATGTCTGTGTGCGATTAAAAATACATTTTTTTATATCCGCACTACACGAGTCATAAACATGTGACTATTTTCTAAGCGTTCTTCTTACATGTGGCACAAGGCCGATAGTATTGGGCACCTAGTTAGGATTGAAAACTCACTTTTCAGTCGTAACAGTAACTGATCTAGCGAAACAAGCTTGCTAACCGTGAAACCACATTGAGGTACCCTAACGAGTCATGAACATGTGTCTGTGGACTCAATTGCATGAACTAGAATTTTTAAAAAAAGAGAAAAAAATTGGAAACGAAATTTTACAAAGAAACTTTGTTCCTAATTTCAATACAGAAAAAAAGCAACTAAAAATATTTGTAAATGGAAGTATCATAAGCGATGACTAACTACTATCTTTTCTGTATAAAAAAAAACTATTTTTAAATAACCAATTTTAATAAAGAATTTGAAAATAACATTTGTAAAATATATTTTTTAATTACTTAGTTGTATAAAATAATAATTAATTCAAAAGTATAAGTAATATAAATGTTAAATTGCCTGAGTTTGCCTTATACACTTACTTTTGGGAGAAATGTATTACAGTGTAACCCGGATATAAGAGAGTTGTCGGGGCCGAAGAAGAAGTCTCTTATATCCGGGTTTATCTTATATCCGGGTCTCTTATATCCGGATTACACTGTAAAAGAAAAATGGTTGATTAAAACGTTTCATTTGGGGCGCAAATATTTTTTTTATTATTTAGAATTGACTCTAAAAAGACTTCCAAATTGTTTGATTGATTGATTCGTTTTCTACAGTTTATCAAGCATTTGTAGGTTATTTAAAGCTAGAAAATATTTTAGATTGTAAGATTTTTGTTAGATTATAATGATTTAGTGATACAAGTGTTATTAATTAACCCATAGATAGAGGAGAAGTGCACTCATAGCTTTTCCATGGGTATTTGCGCATATGTTTATATAACGAACCCAATTTCTTTTTAATTCTTTTTAAAAGGAGTTTTTCTGTACCACAGAAATAAGTTATGTTTTAATATATTTCCGTGATACAGAAATAATTTCGACTACAACTTCGATCTTAAGAATGCAAGACTTTTTAAAAGAGAAAATAATTTACTTAGACCGAAATTTCTTGAAAGTGCAACTATCGGTTCTTGCCAAAATGCTAACTTACTCTTTTTAGTTTTTTTTTTTTTTTTAAATATTTCCATTACTCCCTTCTCAAGCCAACATACATAACCATAAAAATTTTATAAAGTCTCTCATGGGGATGAAAAACCGCGTTGTCAAAGATAAGTTCTCTTTTTTTTTTCTTTTTTTTTCTTTTTTTTAAGCATTTCACCCCTAGCAAGGCGGGAAGCCACTAGCACGCAAGGGGTTATAGAGGATTTGGAGCGAGAGCAGGTAGGAATGATAGAGGAAAGGATGAGGAGAAGGATAGTGGATAGATCAAAGCAACTGGAGATGTCGATTGACATTACATTTGAATAGTTGGAGATTATAGCTACCAGGGAAACAGGAAAAGGGTAGGGAGTTCCATAGGCGAGAAGTGCGAGATATGAAGCTATTGGAGTAGAAGAGGCGGCTACATTTAACAGTTTCAACAGTGAAAGGGTGAGAGCGGAATGCCAGCCTCGTAGGACGCTTGAATTCGCGAAGTTTGGGAACCAGCGAAAGCAGCTCATCGGAGCAATTAGCATGAAAGTATTTGTAAAAAAGGCAGAGAGAGGCGACAACGCGTCTGTGAGAGAGTTAATGGAGACGAGATGCCAGATCAGGGCCAATTATATTGCATATCTGTCTCTAGATCTTATCAAGAACCCCGAGGCAAACAGTATGTTTTGTCAGCGACACTAGATTTGTTTTTGAGGCAGGAGTAAATTGTAGTGTCGTCCGCGTAGATGCCTACTTGCGAATCAATGGCGTCCGGAAGATCGTTGATGAAGATAAGAAACAGAGTAGGGCCTAGGATAGAGCCTTGGGGAACACCTGCGTTAGTGGGATAGGAGCTGGGGGAGAATCCGTTGAGAACGACCTTCAATTCGCGGTTAGACAGAAATGATTGTATTAAGTTAAACAATCGACCATAAGCCTGGAGCTTGCGAAGAAGCCCAGCATGCCAAACCCTATCATACGCTTTGGAGATGTCTAGGGCCACGGTACGAGCTTCTCCGTTATTCTGAAGAGCTTGGTAGACAATTTCAGTGATGGCCGTAAGCACATCCGCTGTAGATCGGACGAAGCGGAAGTCATATTGCCTGTGTGAGAGCAGATTATGGGATGTAAGGTAGTTAACCACTTCGGCGTTGATTAAAGCTTCGAAGACTTTGCCAAAGAGGGGAAGGAGACTGGTAGGACGGTAATTAGAAGGGTTAGAGGGGTCGCCGGAGTTCTTAAAGACAGGAACAATCGATGAGGACTTCCAGCAGTCTGGAAAACAAAATTCCCTGAGGCAGTAGTTGTATAATTTGCAGAGGGCAGGCGCCAGTTCAGGCGCACATTAATTCAAGACAATGGCTGGTATCCCATCTCCACCACTAGCTATATATATCGTTTAAAATTAGCTATATTTATAAAGGAGGAGTGCTCAGTATAAAGATAGTTATTATAGAAAAGGACAATGAACATAGAATCAAACTGCAATAGTAACTCATATCATAGCCCCTCGCTACTCCGTTCACGTGATCAGGGACAGACGTTATATATCTTCATGACCTTGACCTTTTCTTCATCGCGTTGCCTCACTCCTTTCAATTTAATATAGCAAGTTCATTTAGATTCATAATAAGCCTAATGTCTTTTTTCTTGTTTCAGTATTATGAACTTAGTCTGAATACTTTCGGCAACATTTTTATACTTCGTAGCAACACTGTATTTATTTTCTTTAGATTTTAGGTACTTTGCAGTTTTACTTCAATATTAAGGTACTTTAATATGAAACTCCCTTATCATATAACTCGTCGACTTCTTGCCGAAGGGAGGAGGATGCGGAGGAAGAGGTGACTTTCTCTTCCTTTCTTGTAGAACTCTCTGCCTCCGGGCGGGTAGAACCCAGACGCGGCTATACCGAAGAGCAGAGTTTCGTTTGACGATATAGACAAACCTGACCTCGTGTACATGAGGTTTACATGGTATTTTTGCCCGATCCTACAGGTTAGAAACGCCCCACGTTAAAAATGGCCTTGTGTCACATCTTGCCTTGTGGGGAGGTTGGTAAATAGATAGGGAGTACGAGGACGAGGCGAAATGAAGGCACCCCTGTCTTTGTGACCAGGGGGGCTGGATGGGTTATGTATTGAGTTATTTATCTTCGTTCTGCCAACTGGACGCTAGATGAGCTTTCCTATCCATTCTTACTTCTGACATTCATAGTCTGCATTATTTCCGGCTACCACGAAGTCTTACTTCTGGCATTCTTGGTCTTACAACTTCCTTACTTTTAGCAATCCTGATCTAAACTACTTCAAGCTACCACAGAACCTTACTTCCGACTATCACGGACCCTTATCTTCCGGCATTCCTGGCCTTTATTACTTCCGGCTACGCATTGGTCCCCATTTCCATCATGTCTATCTCAACTTACTTCACCTGGTTGATCGGCGTTAATGGACCTGCTTACAATAGCCATGAACTTCCGGCTACACCATGGTCTCAACTTCCAGTATCTCTATCTCAAGCTAACTCACCCATGCATATCGTCCAGACTCAGCCTACTTAGTACACTTCGGTTAAAATACTACGAAATGTTCATCATTGGACTTAACCAGCAACTTTCAACATTTTCGCCTGACATGTGAACTGAATTTTCGAATTGTGGACTTACATGCCAACTTAACTTACAGTGACTCTTAACATTTAGTCACAATTATATTTATCTAGATCTTGTAGTCGGTCAGTATCCCT
Source organism: Acanthosepion lycidas (assembly GCA_963932145.1). Classification (NCBI taxonomy): domain Eukaryota; kingdom Metazoa; phylum Mollusca; class Cephalopoda; order Sepiida; family Sepiidae; genus Acanthosepion; species Acanthosepion lycidas. The sequence continues at coordinate 73,105,149 of OZ010589.1, forward strand.
TCATTTACTTACTTCTGCCTCCATTACTTGATTCATTGTTTGTTCATGTTCCTTTAATCCAAACATACTTTTGTAGACGATGTAAATAAATTTTGTATTAATTTAAGGTGTGTCGCTTGTTGTCCTCTTGTTGACGACTCAGATTACACGCCTTTTATTTTTAAAATGTTAGTGAGCCTCATATGACTCATACTTATATGTGGTGCACAGGCCATGTTATATCGCGCGTCCACCAGGAGGTTCACTACATTCAGTTGCACAATTCAATGTGATCTTTAGATTAAAGATTTACCCTTAAGATTTCATTGAAGCGTAAAACTGTTAGCTATCATTCCACAGTGTCTATATGTCCACCCTGTCTGTATATATACGCATATATACACCTACGCACGTACACACATACAGACACGCACATATCATTATCGTGACATCGCACCCGTCTACAGCCTTAAAATATATTTACATAAACAAAAGATCTGACTTTTTGTGAGTGTGGCTTCCTGAATTGATTGCTGAACTAAATCTGTTGCTTTTCTTTTCTTTACCCGTTAATATTTGATAGCCATAATGTCCAAGTTTATTTGATCGGTTGAAAGAAAAAAAGAAAAAAAACAACATAATTTTCATCGATTTAAATTTGGTTGGCGTAGCAGTAATAACCACCCATAACCATATTTTTCATATAAGATACACTTTCTAATAATAATTGCTGACTACAAAGATACAAATGAATTTACAACAAAGAATAGTGACTTTAGCAACACACTCGTCAAAGTACATATGTCCACCTATTTAATCAGGTTGGATAAGTAACGGACACTCTCTCTCTCTCTCTCTCTCGTGCACATATGACCACAGACATACACACATACAGACATGCACACACGCACACACACTACATACCTCCTTCTGTTGCAGCAAACTTCTTACATTTCTTCATATAATCATGCTCTCCTTGCAAAGCAGCCTTTTCAAAATTTATAACTGCAGTTTAAATGTCCTGAAACTATTAAGAGACAAATAAGTAATGGGGTTATTTTTTTCTTGGTATATAGCGGAGAATTTTCAATCTTTCCTAAATTTGAAACGATTGCGTCATTGTGCTAAGCCTTCGCCACGAAGCAGAAGACTGATATGAATTCTCGGGTCATCATCGAGTCAATCTAAGAAAAAGAATAAAACTTTTTAAAAGGTTTACAATATATATATATATATATATATATATATATATATATATATATATAGTGATGAAGATGATTCTTTTTTTAAACTTTCGAACACGGTCAGTAGGTTGTGACCGTGTTATTGTTGATATCACTGAGAATTGGCTATTATTATTATTATTATCATTACTATTACTATTATTATAGTGTACCCGTCCCGTCAGAATTGACAGCAAGAAGGAATGTATTATAAATTATATGCACTATACTGTAGGTAATTTTTGTTAAATCCAAGTACAATTTTTTTTCTCTGTAACAATTGAGGGGAAGTGAGGGGAAATAACGATGACCCACTCGCCCAAATTCAAGTCCTATTTGTTTTGGAAAAGAAAAAACGAACTTTAGTTAAATAAAAAGTATGAGACAGACATAAGTTACGGTCAATATTAGTCGTGTTGACTATTTGTTTTACGAATTTAACTGTATTTTATTTCCTTTTTAGTGCCAATTAGAAATAAATATAATTTATGTACGTATGGGATGAATAGTGAAAATATGTTTCTTTTTTCATTTCAAAAACAAATATAACTTGGAGCCAGTACATGTGTACGTGCTTCTTAGTAGTAACGGGGGATATGAGAGAGAGAATTTAGTTCTTACTGTGAACTGTGTCGCCATTGTTTGGGGCAGTCTCTTTGTAGTTAATGCAGTAGCTTTTTATGTGTGGACCTGAATGGAGTCTTTACACTGTCCCTCAATTGTTACACGCAAAAACTTGTGTGTGTGTGTGTGTGTGTGTGTGTGTGTGTGTGTGTGTGTGCAGCGTATTATATTTAAGGAAGCTTCCATTATTTTTAAGCGTTTTCTTTCTTTTAAAGTTCCGAAAAGGGCATGTCAATTCTCAAATAATGTTGGTCCTCTGTAATTTGGATTGAATCATAGCTCCATTAGGACCTATTTAGACACGCACGGAGAACTACCAACTTTTGTCCGCCATTTACTTGTGGAAATGGGATCATAATAGATTCATCCACATGTAAAAAAAAAAAAAAAAAACGGGTAAAAATCATGGAAGCATTAATAATAAAAAAGTCAATTTTCAATAATATCAATGAAAAATTAACATACCATTAATGTTATTTGGTCCTAATTCATGAACTTTAGGGAGAAAAAGCGTTTAACTCGTGATGAAATCGGCAATCATATATAAATTTTACAGATAGATCATTGACGTAAATTCTGTTGGGAGTCGGTTCCACGGGGCAGTTGCTCGCGGTAACCACGGTCCTGTGAAACCACTGCTCTTACTTCTCACCGTTGGAATACAGAGGGAATGCGGGCAATTTGCTACTATGTAAGTGGCATGATGTGTTCTTCTGTGAAGGTTTGCCTGGGCGGAACCAGCGAATGTAGTTCATCTGAGAACTTTCCGTGGAAGTAGCGGTAGAGCAGCGAGAGGTTTGCCACATCCTGCTCGTGGGAGAGGGTTTGAAGAGTGGAAAACAATTTGTCACCCACAAAGACTCAGAGACACTTTTGAACTCTGTCAAGGTTGGAGAGTGAAGTCTGGGCAGCACACGCCCAAATATAACAACAATATTCCATATTTTATTTGCTCTGGCTCTTGTAAACGAAGAGAATAACAGAATGGAGTCAGGTACTTACTGGAGTGGTATAGAGAGTCGATCATTTTACCTGCATCCTTAGCAATGGATCGTATGCACGAATTCCGGGTTTCGAACATACTTCAAATTTTCAATTTAATAAAATTAAATAGATAATAAAATCAGCTCCTGCCAATAAATAAACTGGACTCTGGAGCCTACACAAGACCATAAAAAACAAATATTTATTGAACTCGGCAGAAGGACAGACAGCAGTAAAGAGACGTGAATCAACTTCGGCGTCTTTCTCATCAAAGCAACAGTGGTCTTCCTTTGATCTTGTCTCCCAACTCCACTTTCTCTCTTCTTCATTGAAAGACTATTCAGGTTCATTTCATTACAAAGAGAAGAACTTTCTTTCATTTCATGATAAGTAATTTCAGTTAAAATTCGTGTATCCTACGTTTAAATAAATGTCATTTTATTTGAACACGCAACAATCTTTTCTCTCATTTTTTTATTCAAACAATGACCCAAAGAATCTTTCTCCAACAAGGGATTCAGAAGAAGTATTTAGCAACAAGTCAACAATGGAAACTTTTTGCGAGTGTTTGAGCTTTTAGCAAAAACGTATCCAGTACTGAATGACGCACAATCATTTGAATGACCCGCCACTCCCTAAAAAGAAAAGACAAAACAACTGGACCTAAATGTCTAATACTTATTTTTAGTACTACTCAGTCACTGATCATCATGTTTTCACTGAATTCAAGTATGCACTGCCCATCCCAACGATTAAACTCACAAAAGTGTCAGTTCATTCCCTGAGCCACACTAAAAAATAAGAACTAGACGAGATATCCTTAGACATGGACAGTAGAACGAGAACTGTCTACCCACGTCTATTAAATAAAGGTTTCAGTTCGGAATTCCTTGTAGATTATCCGAATCGATATACACCTGATGAAGACCGGGAAGTAAAATATTAGGATAGCAGCAACCAAGATGAGGAGAATAATTCGAATAGTAAATAGTGTAAATAATGATAATTCTTCATCCCAGAAATTCAGACAGAAAAAATCAGCTTATTAAATTATTTGCTAAGTTTTGACACAAGTATGGGACACCTAGTGAGGATCGAACTCATTACTCAGCAGTAATGTTCAAGGCAAGCGTATACTATTTCAATTCTAATAAATTCCAAAATTCAGTAAAACAACAAAAACGTTTAAAAAAAAACAACAACAAACGGATGTCAAAATTTCGTGAACAATATTTTATGACATCATCAAAGGCTTACTACACAAGTTCTCCAATTATAGAAAAACCGGAAGAGTCTTCTCGATCATAAAATTCTTCATAACAGGTAGGTCCATGAAGGTCCATTTTCTCCTTTGATTTGATGTTGTTCGCTTCCGCCTACTGTACACTCTAAAAAGCAATATTTATTTCAGAAAGAAACATAATATCAATAAGTCACCCCATAAACCATCCCTTCAAAACTTTCTTTTCTTCAGAAAGAAGAACGCGTTCTTTCTTATCTATGGTAGATTTATTGAGAATTATTTCTTGAAGCAGTATCCACTGTTTAAGCTTTTGAGGCGAAGTGTCACTTTCATGAACCTTCAGTATTTCGATGGGCCTTCTCATGTATTGGTGTCATCAGGAAATGGATTTTCATTTTACTCAAAGAGCTTGCAACAAAAACTAAACCGCCTTATCTAATTACTTAGGATACACAAACAATGATTACTGGACAATTTCTCTATATTTTATAACACGTTTATAATGAACAATCGAAAATCGTCGCCTTGCAGCGTTATATGGAAAGTCAATGTCAATTTGCTGAGGTCCCTATTTTGGCAATATCATGTTGTTGTGTGTCAGATATTTGTTCTTACCAGTTTTGTTTGGGAGGCTTTAACCACGGTTAGCATAGATATATATTAGTTGGTTGATCTGCCTTTTACGGTTTATCAACCTTTTACAGGTTATTTAAAGCTGGAAAATATTTTGGGATTGTAAGAATTTTTTAGAGTTAATAATGATTTTTACAGATACAAGTCCTACTATTTAACCAATGGCTGAGCGGAGGGAAGAGGTGGACTAATACCTGAGTATTTGAGCGTAAGTGAATATAACGAACCCGACAGGGAATTGGAACTCGGCTCTCCGATTTCCAATTTCGAGCCGTTATCCATTACACCACCCACACATCCAAGTTTACAGCACTTGGTATTCACAAACTGTCACCTATCTAGCTTGACGTTGCTTCACAAGAACCGGTGTTTCAAAGTGATATGGCTATAAGGCGGCAGGTACACACACACACACACACACACACACACATACACACACACACATACATATATATATATATATATATATATATTAATCCTTTTCTTCTCCTTTCAGATATGGGTAAATAGCAGGACAGACTTGGTTCTATAGCCTCGGATGGCAACGAGTCTAGGAGAACGACAACTCAGAATTCGAAACCAGGTCTCTGTATTCGGCGCCTAAAAAGTGTGGTTGGTTCTGCACAAAGCCTTCACCACTTTAATCAAATCATATGCGCTGGTGTCTGGCTGTCGGTTCCTAGGAACTGAGCTGCTTGACCCTCATACGTCGAATACGACGGGAGAGTCCACTATATATATATATACATATATATATATATAAAGAGAGAGACTCATTTAGACGGAGACAGAGAGAAAAGGAGAAATGTGTGTGCGTGAGAGAGAGAGAGAGAGAAATAATAATTCTACACGTTTAACCTCAGTTATGACAAGTTGATCGAGAAATAATCTTACTTATGATCCTATGTTAATAAACTTCTTTTGTTTCAGTCGAAAAATAGATACAATTCAACGTAGTCAAAGGCACACAAAAATAGCCGTAAGTAAAAGTTTCACTTCATAAAGCGATCCTCACACGATTCACATCTTAACAGTCTGAGGACTGTTTCATCACGAGAAACTTGTAGTTACGGTGAGTTCACAGTGAGTATTAAAGTGAATACTTTTTTGTGACACCCTGCATATATATATATATATATATATATGTATATATATATATATATATATATATATATATATATATATATATATATATATATATGTGTGTGTGTGTGTGTGTGTGTGTGTGTGTGTGTGTGTGTGTGTATTTAGGCATCAAATTCTGTTTCAGGTATGTTTGACTGAATAAATTACAAACATTATGTCTGCTTATTTTTATTATAATCTTTTCATATTCACGAATATTTTTCTGTATATTACAATTAATATACAGAAAAATATTGGTGAACATGAAAGGATTATGATAAAAATAAGCAGAATGTTTGTAATTCATGCAATCAGATATATATATATATATATATATATATATATATAAAGAAAGAACAGTAAGATATATAATCCGGTGTTCTTATTGATATTTTTCATTTTTATTTTTACAAAATAGTGCTCAATGTAAATTTACTGAGCATAAACATTATAAATTAACTGATTTAAAATATGATTTTTTCGCTACACTGTTATAACCATGTTTCAGAAACTGAAGCTAAAAACTTCAAATTTAATTATATAATTAAATTAAAAGCAATAGTTCCGTTTCATCTTCAAGTGAATATTGGAATAACTTATTTTTAAATGCACACATAAATTCATAAATTCCTGTTTCCAAGGATACAGAGAATTCCAATCATTCAGACAGGAGCTGTAGCGTGTTCATTTTTATTAACTATTGTTGTATCAGTCATGAGTTACGTTCGTAAAACAGGTTAAGTTTAGGGAGTGTAGGTGTGTATTTTTCAACTAATTCTGACATCCGTTGCGTTGCATGTCGTCTGGGTTTTTTTTATTAACGACAAAAGTTTTTCGGCTTTTTTTTCATACTTGTATACTTAAAGATTATTTCTTGAGATGTTTGGGTTAGAATACGTTTTATTTAACTACAATTTTAAAATATTTTTACTCTTAATTACTAATAGACTATATTTCTTTTTAAAACAAGTAAATGTAATAGAATTACTTAAATTATTTAAAATTACTTTTTCATATCAAATATAAGTAGGTATATTACCATCTCCCATTTTTTAATTTTATTTTTAAATATTATTTAAGGAAAATTTTTGATAATGATGGCAAAAAATAGCTATTTCATTTCTCTGATTCAGTAATTTTTTATTTTTTATAAACTTAGTAATATATAGTTTTTCGTGTATGCACAAAGGTCATGGGTCATTTAATGACCTACAAATTCTAGCTTTTCTTATTAATTTCCATTTTACTGTAGGTGTTTTACTGGATTCTTTTAAGTGCCAGAAATATATATATCTTTTTTTTTTCACCCCAAGCAAGGCGGGAAGCCACTAGGACGCAAGGGGTTACAGAAAATTTAGAGCACGATCAGATAGGAGTGATAGAAGAAAGGATGAGGGTAGTTGATAGATCAAGGCAACTAGAGATGTCGATTGACATTACACTTGAATAGCTGGAGATTATAGCTCTGAGGGAAACAGGAAAAGGGAAGGGGGTTCCACAGGCGAGAGGTGCGAGACATGAAGCTATTAGAGAAGAAGAGACGGCTACATTTAAGAGTTTCGACAGTGAAGGGGTGAGAGCGAGATGCCAGCTTCGTAAGGCGCTGGAACTCATGACGTCTGGGAACCAGCGAATGCAGCTTTTCGGAGCAATTTCCATGAAAGTATTTGTAGAACAGACAGAGGAGGGCGACGGCGCGTCTGTGAGAAAGTGACTGCAGACGAGACGCCAGGGCAGGGCCAACTACATTGCATATCCGCTTCTGGAGCCTATCAATAACCCCGAGGCAAACAGAAGGGGTACCAGACCATATATGGCAGCAATACTCCATGCAAGGGCGAATTGTTGATTTGTAGATCTGGAGGATCGACTCCGGGGAGAAAAACTTCCTGGCGCGGCTCTTGTAGCCAACTTTCCTTGCAGTGGACGAGGCAATTGATTCAATGTATTTATTCCATCTCAGGTCAGCAGTCAACGTGAGACCGAGAAGCCGCAGAGAGTTGCTCTCGAGAAGTTGGGCGTCAGACATTCTAATGGAGGGAAGGGAAGGATCTCTGTGGTGATTAATAGAGAGCAGTTTTGTCTTGGAAGTGTTGAAGTTGACCAGCCAATTCGTGTCACAGTTCACAATCAATTGGAGGTCCTTTTCGAGACGCACGGCCAGGCGAGTTTTGTCAGCGAGACTAGATTTGTTTTTGAGGCAGGAATAAATTGTGGTGTCATCCGCGTAGATGTCAACTTGGGAAGTTATTGCGTCAAGAAGGTCATTTATGTAGATAAGGAATAGAGTGGTGCCTAGGATGGAGCCTTGAGGAACACCTGCGTTCGTGGGATAGGAACTGGAGGAGAATCCATTGAGAACGACCTTCAATTTACGGTTTGACAGGAATTATCGTATTAGGTTATATAATCGACCCGTAATGCCATAACACTGGAGCTTGCGAAGAAGGCCGGCATGCCAAACCCTATCAAATGCTTTGGAGATGTCTAGTGCCACGGCTCGGGCTTCCCCGTTATTTTGAAGAGCTCGGTAGACTGTTTCAGTGATGGACGTAAGCACATCGGCTGCAGATCGGGCAAAGCGGAAACCATATTGCTTGTCTGAGAGCAGATTATGGGATGTGAGGTGGTTAACCACCCCGGTATTGATTAGGGCTTCAAAGACTTTGCCGAAGAGGGGAAGGAGACTGATAGGACGGTAGTTGGAAGGGTCAGAGGGGTCGCCAGAGTTCTTGAAGACAGGAACAATCGTAGGACTTCCAGCAGTCAGGAAAACAAGATTCCTTGAGGCAGTAGTTGTATAGTTTAGAAAGGGCGGGCGCCATTTCAGGTGCGCATTTCTTCAAGACAATGGCTGGTATCCCGTCTCCACCACTAACCTTGTTGGGGTCTAAATTGGAGATAACGCCCAGTACCAAAGATGGGGTTATGTTTAACCCACTCAATATGGCCTCAGTTCTAAGAGGGAAGTCGGGTATGGGTACACTGAAAGAGTCGAGCGTCGAGTTGAATGAAAATTTCCGAGCAAAGCATTCAGCCTTGTCGGTAGAGGAGGTCAGGACTTCGAACTGGTTGAATAAAGGAGGTATAAAGGGTTTGCAATTGTTCAATACGCTCTTATATATATATATATATATATATATATATATATATATATATGGTGTCGCAAAAATGTACTAATTTTTTACTTTTTTTCAGTTTGAATAGTTTACAAGCATTTAATTTCATTTAATATTTAATTTAAAGCGTTAATCTTTGTAAGTCAATAAACATTAATATTTCTTCATTTGAAAGTCAATAAACACTTCATCTGTAGTCATTTAAAGAATGAGTACATTTCTGGGGATACCCTGTATATATAATGAACTTTATAATGAATGGTTTTTAAAATAAATCAACGAAAAGATTCATTTTAAAATGTACGTAGTGACAATGCAGTCATAACATTTTCAAGACTTATTTCATGCGCCGTGGTACTTCGAAATGTGGTCAATAATGGTTCTTCACAGCTTCCTGTCCCTTGTAGCTTTAAACAACGTTTTACTCTTTACCATTCCCCTTAGACTCCGCTTTACCATTCCCCTTAGACTCCGCTTTACCATGCCATCCATTCACCCAGACTCGTTAATTTGATTACTGTTTCCATCTGCTCCTCTGTTTCATCAATGTATCATGTAATAATGTGTCCTAGAAATTTCGACTGACTTTTTTTTTAAAATATAGATCACACCACCTTCACGTTTTCTTTATTTTGTGATGCCAACGAATACTCGTTGTCACTTTTGCAATGCTCGTGGAAGTAGAGACTTTGTAGTCGCAGATACAACTATAGTACACCGTTGAACGATACTGGTGTCAGACGCCTTCGAATAACACTCGTACAAATATTACTTGCTTGATAATACTCGCTCGAATAGTAATCCGTATAGTGAAGTAGTATAGAGAATAGCAGTCCGTATAGTATTAGTAATAGAGTAGAAATGGTGATCCGAATAGTAATAAAGGAGAGACTAGAAATGCAGATCAATTAGACGTCACACGACTTTCTACGTATATTCGTTTCCTCTATAACCACGTGGTCTACTTAATTCAATAATGTGTTTATTCACTGCTGATCTATCTTCAAACTCAAGTGTCGGCAGCTACACTTGAGTTAATTAAGGAGTTAATTTCCAAGTTGTTCACTAGGGCACGCTTTACCTACACTATAAATACTGGACGATTTCTTGCCTCGTTCTCTTTTTACTTTGCATTTCTGCGGACACATTTAAAAATGTGATCTCTCGCAGAGATCTTCGTTTTGCCCACTTGTGGGAAAACGCTATGAAACACACACACACACACACACACACGCACGTACGTACGAACATTCATAAAAATACAAACTCTTTACGTTCACGCACAAACACAAACGTTGATGTCTTTGTCCATTGTAAATTTTGTTGTTTATCACATATACTTGTGCTATATACATATCGGTCTTGTTTGTTTTCTTTACATCTTCGGTTGGACTCAACTTTAGTCCGCCATATTCTTGTAGTGGACCTTTTAATATTCTATCAGGAGTTACACACGTGTTCCTAATTTAACAATACGTAAATCCACGGTCTGCTACACACTTTATATATATAACACTTTATTGACCTTCAAATAATTTGTATAGTATCTTCTTTATCACAGTCTATAGATTCTCTCTCTCTCTTTTGTCCCGCTCTTTCTCTCACTTTCACTCTCTCTCTCTCTCTCTCTCTCTCTCTATATATATATATATATATATATATATATATATATATATTTCAGCTCTTCAATTTTAAGGTTTCAAATTCGAATTAAAGTTGCCTTTTTATTCTAAAACGCACATATACTAAACTTTGAGCTAGCGTTGATAAGATAAATGGTTAGAGAAAAGAATTTAAGGTTGCTCTGATTCGATCGGTTTTGTTACAGGAGTTTTTGAATTTTATTGCCGAGCGTGTTCAGCGACATTACCTGTCAGCAAAAATTGGTTAGTCAACTTTCTGGTGGCTTTCTTCTTTTCCTCAAATCTTCTTAGTCGACGCCAGGAAATTGTATTTACACTACAGCTCATGTTCAAAAGTTAGCAAAAGAAATTTTTCTAACAGGACGTGTGGCCTCAATCGACAGCCCTTTAAGCCAATATCTTTAGTAAAGGGTCTGCCTTCATAAATAATATTTATAGCTGTTTGCTATTAGGTTGAGTCAGAAGTAATTTCTGTTTTGGGGAACCAGTTGCATGGGCGAATATATCATCTTAACTACTAATCATATCCGGTAGTTAGGAATAAATTTAGAGCACATTAACATACCTTAGTTCTTACACGGCAGTGGCAGCATACACAGGGGATTAAAGAAAAGTGTTATTCTCCTTCCTGATATCGCAAAGCCGCATACAGCAAGAATAGCACAAGAAAATATTTGGGAACTCGGTTGGGCTGTTTTTATTCCAACTACCATATTCACCTGACTTTGCACCAATCAATTATTACCTTTTTCAATCACTAGGAAACGGTTTGATGGGGAAATGATATTTCGCAAAACCAGAACAATTGGTTCTCGAAAACTTTTTCACGTCAAAACGTGCAAGATTTAAAATTTATCGAAAGGCTGCTTGATAAGGTGCAATAAGTTACTGCAAATAATGATGAATATATAATTGAATAAAATTTAAACGTACTTTATATTTTGAAGAATAAATTTGATAGACAAAAACGAAAATTATTGATGATTCAACCTAATATATTATCTTGTATTCAAATTTATTATGCATGCAATAATTTTGTCTGGTGTATATATTTATTACATTATGCATTTTATTGCGTTATGTACGTGTTTGTTACATAGTCTTGTGTATTTTACCTTTTAATTTTTTTCTGAAAAAATCTTTTTTCTGATACGCCAGACTTCAGGGTCGTTAAAGACTAAAACATTTATTCAGGCTGTTAAAGTTTATGCATCAACAACGAACAGCACATTAAAAAGGCATTTGAGTGGGGAGTTACCAGAAGCGATACAATGTCCATCTGACGAAATAAAAGGTTATAAAGTACGTCAACCTAGATGGAGACGGAAATCTGACTTTTAAACTGAAATACAAATCAACATATCCATCAAGAAACTACCTCATAGAAATGTCTCACCGCTCATTCAAACACTTTACGTTAGAGAACATTCGATCACGGTCCACTTGGTTTTCAAGGAGATGAAAAAAGAAAAGACTGTAGAAAAGATTCGTCTGTAGGCTTCCATAGAAAATAACAGAGGCTGGGAGTTGTATAGCTGCAATTCAAGTTAAGAACAAAAGCAGTCTGCATCATTCGAAGAGTCTGTCTATGCGACATCACTCAACAAAGGGTGACTATGCGACACCATAGAACAAAGTCTGTCTATGCAACGCCATTCAACGATGTCTGTTTATGCAGCACCACTCAACAAAGTCTGTCTATGCGACACCATACAACAGAATCTGTCGATGCGATACCAGTCGACGAAGACTGTCTATACGACACCATTCCACAGAGTCTGTCTATGCAATGCCATTAAACAATGATTGTCTATGCGGCACCATTTAACAAAGTCTGTAGATGCGACACCACTCCACAATGTCCGTCTATGCGACACCACTCAACAAATTCTGTCTATGCGCCACTATAGAACAAAGTCTGTTTATGTGACACAATTCAACAGAGTCTGTCTATGCAACACCATTCAACAGAGTGTGTCTATTCGACACTATTCAACTGAGTCTGCTCATGCAATACCATTCGCCAGAGTTTGTCTATGCAACAACATTCAGCAGAGTCTGTCTATTCGACACCATCTGAGTTTGTCTATGCAACACCATTCAACAGGAATCATCGAAGTTAAACAACGTCAAACCTGGTCAGTTCCTAGATGGCTGGCCGTTTGGGAATACCACATGCTTTTAGCTTGAATCTGGATGTGATGTCATGGATAATGTCTCAGAATTGCAAATCAGAGAGCCGAGTTCATTTACTTACAGGCAAATATCCTTTGAAAGTTATCAATTCACCTCTTCTCCACCAGCTTTGGGTTAAGTAGTAAATCTTGTATCACTAAACTATTATTATCTCAAAAAAGGTATTCTTACAATCTAAAAATAATTTCTGGCTTTAAGTAACTTACAAATGTTTGATAAGCCGTAGAAAACGAATCGTCCAATCAATATTATTTCGACTATGGATCTACGTGCTCATCATTCCAAAAGAATGAATGACATAAACCCCTAGCTTTAAAAAAGCTACCTGCAACTCCAGACTTAAATTTCATCGAGAATATAAGTCCTTTCGACAAGGTACGCCTAGTGAATTTGGACTCTCCATGTCAGTCACTTAAAAGGAGAACTCAATACAGTTTGGACAATACTGAACAAGTATTACAATGACATGCCAAAAATCATGAGTTAGTAGTATGTAAAGATAATGGTAGGTGACGCCACCATACTTTGATGTCGTAGAAATGCCCAGGCTTATATCAGTTGTGCTCTGATTTCTGGTGAGTCATTGTGAAAAACGACTAGGCTGCTCATGGCAAAGTGATTTGAATTATCAGAGTTCGAAAGGAGAATAATAGTGTGTCAGGCAGAAAGACGCAATATTCCATTTCTGAAATTGTTTGGATATTTCACATTCCTCGATCTATGATGCCACGTGTTTACTAAGAATATTTGTTGGGGGGCATTGCCTCCCACTGTGGACAGCACAGAGGCCAATCATGGAACCTTAATAATTGTAAGTAGAGGTACTTGGCTAGTAGTAACAAACAGGCGACACTGGCTCAAATTATACCCACCTTCAATGCAGGCAGACGCACATGAAGAAGGCCAGGTCAGCATTCTTTAACTTCCGCTGGATATGGTAACAGAAGGGTCGTTGGGGTAGTCCTGTTAATACCACGACCATGGATGCATAAACTTACCTGGACTTGTGACAATTGCCAGTTGGACCTTGGATCACTGACAATGTGTGGAACAATGAGTCAATGGTAGGGTTCGCGTGTAACACAGAACACATTCACCCATGCACCTCATCTGCGAAGGAGGCACGGTGCAAGATGGTGGAGGGTCCATAATGCTGTAAAGTATGTTTATGTGACATAGGATGGATCAACTGGTCTGCGTAAACACGTCTTTAGCCGGTGATATCACATTGCTTTGTGATCCATTCGTGAATATGTTCTCCAATACCGATATTAGATAACATCTACCGTGTCGTCGAGAACAAAAGTTGTCCAGAATATTCCAGAGATATCTCACAAATTGTCTGGCCACTGTGTTCGTCCGATATAAGCCCAATTTATTACTGATATGACGTGTTGGAGAGGTTCATTCGCATGCAAGACCCTACACCGACAAATATCCGGTATAGGTATCGAAAGGGCATGACTCGATATCTCTATAAAGGTATTCCGACCACTCGCGGAATCGATGCTACGTCGAGTTGTTGCACTTCGCCGAGTTAGAGTGGGTGAGGCATAACTTTTGGTACGCCACTATATGGGACTCTTGAAATAATCGAAATCGCTCTCCTAAAACGACTAGAAAATTTCCTCAGAATCTGTTTTTTATTATTATACTTTAGTCCATAGGCATAGATCATCTTTATAATTGAATCCGTATGTAGATACAGGTTGTATTTATACTTGAGTCCATGCGTAGACATGGGTCATATTTATATGTACTTGAGTCCATAGGCAAATATAGTGTCCCCGCTTTTTTTTTTTTTTTTTTTTGGATGCTATCAACGTATTCTCGGCCTCGCCGACAGGACATAGATTATTGATCTCGGTTTCAAAATAGAATCTCTCAACAGAGAAATATCTTCAAAAATTTCAAAAGTTTACTTCCACTCTATAATTATAACGTTTCAGTCCGTTGGAGTCAGCCGAGGAGAATTTCTAATGATGCCAAAGCGAGTAGCCTAAACGAGACATAATATTATAACCGCTAGGAGCGAGTTATAAAAGTTAATGATAAATTTTCGGAGTCCTGTACGAAACCCAGAAACAAGGCAAGCAAGCAAATGATCCTATGTTTATAGATGCTGATTTATTTGTACATGCAGATGATTATTTATCATTTTTTCTTCTGAACGTATTATATTGCTTCGTGTATGTAATTAATACCGTATGTACACATTTTTTTATGTTCATGTGTATGTATTTGTAACATCGTTATTATTTAGTTCTTTTCGTTTTTCAGCTTTCTTTTTCCCCCTCTGTTGAGAAACCTTCGATTATATGTCGGTCTACTACGTTGTTAATGCTTAGAAGCGTTTACTCTGATTATCAAGGTCTATGGATTAAGTTCAATACAATATCAAATACGCAATCAGTTCTAACTTTTCAATTTCTTTGTTACATTTGTCTGCTTCTCTTCTCTCTATCTCCCTCTGTTTTGTTTTTACACTTTATCAAACGAGTGAAAGAAAACTGAATAGATTAGACCCACAAAAGATCAATCAGGCTATCTGATGTCGATTATATGTTGGTCTTTCTTTTCTCTGTACTCTGAGTGTTAATTCTCATAAATTTTGCACTTGGCTGAAACCTTATGCAACTTAGCTGTCACTATCTCAACTACACAAATGCGTTGAATTGTCTAAAAATAGAAAGAGGTAAAATCGATTCACAAGAAAAAGTGAAGAGAGATAGTAGCGAGTGATTTCTGTCGTTTAAGTGCACAGACGCCAATTGCCAACGAGAGGTATTGGTCAACTAAGTAAATGGTCGCTCTTCACAAAAAATTCAGAAATTTCGATATAAAATATTGGACTTCAATCGGCTGCTAATATTAGGTTGGTGCAAAAATAATGACGTAATAATGTCGTTTTTTGACGTTAAAAAATACGTCAATAAACGACATTATTACATCATTATTTTTTGCACCAACCTAATATAATAATTCCTTGAAGTAAGGTAGTTAAATCCGGATTTATGAAATGTTGAAATAACATGGAGCATCAAGTGATTTAAACTTGAGCTCCAGCAAGATCAGATCAGAAAAATAATATTTTTGCATATTTGATGTATTTTCTATACATCTGAGTGACAAACAAGAACTAGACTTAACAAGTGAATTAACGTGGAGAATACAAAAGAGTTAGTCAAGCGTCTGTTGCGGATCAACTCACAACAAAGAAAAAGACGAAAAAGGTGTTTGAATATAAAATATTTCTATTTTCGTATTTTTTACAACTAAATTTTTCTTAGCATGTGTGTGTTCAATTGCTTATATATTATCAGTACTTTCCTTATATGTTGAAAAGAAATGTGATTTCTTCGTGTGTATATGTGGGAAAGAAGAGACAAGTGAGGAAAAAAAATGAAAAAGAGTGTGGTTAGGAAGATGGTGACTGAATATGGGAATTTCACAGCATCGTTGTCTCTCCTTATTGGCTTATTTGTCTAGAAGTTAAGTGCCATACATGACACACGCTTGGGCGATCATGTATCTTTTGATACATGACTGACGAGGCCGATTTTTTCCCCGCGGTCGGTTGCCATTTCTTCCTGCGGTAGAACGGTTATCAACCAAGGCTAAAGAACCCAGTCTGCTATATGCTATAAATAGCAGACTGGGTTCTTTAGAAGAGATGGGTTCAAACCTTCCTCAAGGTTATTTGTGAGTAAGTTAATCTAACAAGCTTGAATGGAATTCGAACTCGGCTCTCCGAGTTCTCATTCCGAACCGATATCCATTACAACACAACGCACATCTGTGTAGAAAGCGCTGCTTAAATAATTCTTCAAAGCATGTTTTTGTTTATTGTTAGCAGCAACGTTGGTTGAAAAATGTTAAAGTTGTATTTTCAAAGCATTAATTTATTAACCGAAACAATGCGTAGTCCTCCGGCATAGAAACCATTTTTGTGTTTTACTGTCTTGGTGTTTATTTCCATCTTCGCTCCACAAATATCTCCTTCCAACTAACATCTGACATTTGGTCACTCTCTGTGTTGATTTTTTTTCTTCCAGCTGTTGAATTATCTGTCGTTTGTTGTGAATCTCTTGCAGAGTTCTTATTAGTTGGAGTTGGTTGGTTTGTTCGTCGGTTGGCTGAGGATTTTGTAGTTTATGGCATAGTATTGTCTGGAAATTTTGTTGTTGAATGTTATTGTTCTGTACAAAAAGGGTATTTTTCTAGATGAACATATGCAGGTTTCGTTCTATCTATGGACACTGTTTTTTTTTTACCATCTTTGAGAAATGTGAAATACTATTCATTTTTCTCAATGACTTGATATGGTTCAGAGTAGTTTAGGAAGAATGGTTTCTTTACCATGTCGTTACGAAGAAAAACGTATTCACAGGTCTGTAGGTCTTTTGGGGTATATGATTGTTTGTTGGCGTGAATAACTTGTTCATTCTATCTTTAAAAGATGGAACAAAACTTGTTGTAAATTGTGATGTGTAATTGGTCAGGTAAAATCATGGTAGTACGAAGAACCATTTCTGATGTGACACAGCCTAAGTTTTTTTTAATTACATTTCTTATAGATAACAGCGTGATTGACAAATTATCAACCCAGTTGTAATGTTCGGCTTTAGAGCCGATTTTACTTGTCTGTGAACACGCTCTACGATATCATTAGCGCGTGGGTGATATGCAGTAATTTTGATGTGTTTAACACCCAAATTCTCGAAGCAACAAGGATTGAAACTGTATCCCTCTGTCAGTTGTAATGACTAAAGGTACACTATATGTTGCGATCCATTACTCCAAGATGGTCCTGGCAACGGTTTCTGCTGAAATGTCCTTGATTTGGAACTCGGCAGACCACCTACTAAAATAAACAACTATTGTTAGCCAGTAGCTAAATCCGTTAGCATTTGGAAGGAGCTCAACAATGTCAATATGCAAGTTAATAAATCTGTCATCGGGTTTGTTGAAATGTCCCGGTAGTGATTTCGTATATCTATTTATCTTGTGTTTCTTACATTTATTACAGCTTTGTGTTCATTGTTAAATATCCTTGCACATGTTCAGCCAAACGAAGTGATCACTGATGAGTTTGGATGTAGCTTGTCTTCCTGGGTGTGCGAAACCGTGAAAGTGATTAAGATTTGTCTCCGTAATGATGGTATATAAGGTTATTGATGTTTCACTATATCACAAAAAATAATTTTGTCTCTGAGAGGAACCGGTAATTCACTTAACTGAAGTGATGTATCATTCTGAACGTTTAATAGAGTAGAATCTTTCTTCTGTTCTTCGGCAGTTCCCTGATAACTTCGCACATTTGGATTATCTGTTGCAATTTTTGATCTGGAAAGTTTGTCGGCTACAATTTCTTCATTGTCTGTGATATAACGAATGTGTGAGGTGAATTGTGAAATATAATCAAAGTGGCTCATCTCGTGTGGTGAATATTTGCTTGAGTTACTCTGCAAGGCTTGTGCTCATTGTATTTGGCAAAATTTCGACTTTCTAATATATACCGAAAGTGTTTTATTGACAGGTAAATTGCAAGAAATTCTCTTGAGAAGGTTCTGTATTTCTTTTGCGTTGTATTCAGCTTGACAGAAAAACGGAAAGATGTTTAACCTCAACCTTTCTAATCTGATGTACGATAGCCTCAACAGACTCTGACAATGCCATGTTGTGAGTTGAATGTCTGGTTCCTCATTTAGAACATAAAAATTCTCTAGCAAACTTTACGAAATTGAGTTATAAGCATAGAAATGCTTGTAATATGATTTTTGCAGTTTTTCTCTTATCGTTTTTTAATAAATTGGTAAGAGAGAGAAAAATTTGAACATTTCGGTATAAATTGACGATAATAAATAATCAGGCCAATAAATCGACGTCCTTGTCTGAGTGATGTCGGCTGTGGAAAATATTGTGTTGTGGTGAGATTCTCTGGTGAAGGAGATATGCCCGTTTTATCTATTCATATCCGAAGAAAGTGAGTTTGATGACTTTAAATATTGCCGACATTTATTTTGAGTTTGAAGTGTTGTAGTCATTCAAAAACCTGGTGGGATTGGTCATTGCTGTCTTGGGTATGTCATTTTCTGCCACTGGGATTCGATACTAGGCTTTTATTAAGTTCAGTTTTGTAAAAATCCGTGTCCATTGTACGCTCCTGGTGAAAACATGGATGTGCGAGATCGGATACCTATCTGATGTATTGGCTGCATTAAGACGGCGGTGATCATGTGCAGTGGCAATGAAAATGGGCTTTTGGATGGACATATTATATTGAGTTCTAACGTTTTAGAATTACGCCTTTGCAATTTTATATTTCTCAGGCCTCAATCTCCGCGGCGTAGTATGAATTGGTTGTTCGGTGGTTTAGTTCTTCGGCAAGTGACGCTAAAATTTATGTCGTATCGGTATGAAGTTCGTCCATAGTTCTTTTTTCTTTAGCAATTCAGCGCTCCCATCTTTCTCAGAAGTTGGGATGGCTTTATGTCATCAATATTGAAGTTGTCGTTATTTGTTACGGTGTGTGTGCTCGTTTCTCACGTCGGTTGAATCAATCAACAACAAATATAAAGGCGAAAAAGGTGTTTAAATATAACATAAAAATATAATATATTTTTACAACTAAAATACATTTTTCTTAGCGTGTGTGAGTGTTAAAGTTCTTGCATTTGTCAGACCACAGTCCTTTCCATGTAAGATGAAAAGAAATGTGTTATATGTTACTATGTGAGAAAACGACATTATTTTTGCACCAACCTAATATATATATATATATATATATATATATATATAATTTCATGTAACTACACAACATTTTGATTTTGTTTATAATCACTTGCCTTGATAAAGTCAAATGACGAAACTTGTTGACAAGGACTACTTTCCGATTGTCTTTTATTCAATTTGTCTTCTCTACAGATTTATTCTGAGAACTTTAACACACACACACGCACGCACGCACACACACACACACACACACACACACATATATATATATATATATATATATATATAAGTAAAAGGTTTTTCACTTAGCTGATTGGTGTTACCTTCAGTATCCCGACTTCAATGCGTGGAGGAATTTTGTATATATTTACATAAAGAACATAATAGCTCACAAAAGAGAAATTATATTTACGTGTAGTTAAAAAAAATGAAAGATCTAACTCTTCGTAACTTCACGACAACCGTCACTGATAACGTTGATGAAATGAATGAAAAACTCTTATTAAACACGACATAATCAGCAGCCTGACATTGCATTTTTCATATTTTTTAAAATTATTTAATAGCTATCTACCCTTGACGCAAAAAAGTATTTAAGCAACTTCATTTATTTTTGTAATTACATTATACTTATATTTATACTTATGATAAATCTTTTAAACTTTTTCTTATCTTGATTATTGTTGCTTTGTTTTTATACCAGAATCTGTTCACCATTAAACGCATTAAATTTTTAGTAATTTACGTGTTTTTGTTAGTCATAATGTATTTGTGTTATTATATATATATATATATATATATATATATATAATATATATATATATATATATATATATATATATATATATATATATATATATATTGATCCGTGAATTGACTAACAAGCAGCCAGCAGATTGCGAGAATTCTTGGTAAAAAGGGAGTACCTACTCCCAAGATGCTTCACTGATGTTTTTGGTTTGGTAACGTGTACAAGAGGATAGGGAAACTCTCTCATTCACTCTACCCTCTCAGTCACTGACAGATAGTCGGCAACATTTCCCTGTTGGAGACAACAAAATTGTCTGGTACAGACCCGATTGCATTGTGTCGTTTATTATTACAAGAAAATCTTTTGCCTGATGAAAAATGGCTTTTGACTTTCGGTGGGACCTTAGCCTAAAAACAGCTGATGCGAACCACTGCGAAACAATGACCATAGTTCGCCGAAAACCAGTTCGAGCCACATAGGGTGTTGTAGCATAAGAAGTTGTGACACAGCATCACCTTCTCGAGATGCTGACCGGCTTTTCGTTTTTGTCGTGACCTTTCCCGTTTCAGATTGTTGCACACAATCCACTTTCATCGCTCATGATCGTTCTATCACACACACACACACACACACACACACACACACACACACACACACACACATATATATATATATATATATATATATATATATATATATATATGAAATGGATAAAGTCCGACAATTATTTTAAGACATTTTTATGCTTATACATTCTTTTTTTATAGATACAAATATTTAAGTAAATGCTCTGTTTATAATAAACAGTATTAACAACATTTACCGGACTGAATGTCCGAGAAATTTTCATAGAAGGACGAATATTTTCTATGAAAATGTCTCGGGCATTCAGGCCGGTAAATGTTGTTAATACTGTTTATTATAAACAGAGCATTCACTTAAATATTTGTATCAATAAACAGAATGTATAAACATAAAAATGTCTTAATATATATATATATATATATATATATATATATATATATATATATATATATATATATATATATATATGTCTAATATGGCCTTTTCAGACCTCCCACTATCTTGAGCGGAGACATTTCCAAATAATAATGTGTTTAGATGGGACATTTTTTTGATAGGCCTTGTTTCTGAACCTGATTTTACGGCGAGACTGTGTCTGGTACAGGGTAATAAAAAACGAATGAATTGATTAAAAAACAACCTTCGAGAAGAGGAATCCTTCATGATTATTTTAAACCGATCAGAAGGACAGAATTTAAAACAAAACCTAAGACCATTTTGAAAAGATACAATATAAAGAAGGCATTCACTATTAATCAAGATACTGTTCGTGTGTGAGTAGTCAGAGTTGATGAGGATAGTGACTTGAAAAAATAGGAATTCGGATTCTGAGATACTCCGTGACCAGCAAATAACTCCGGGACAACATCCTAAAATTTAAACAGATAATCTTAAATTTGTTTATCTGAAACAAATACGGAATACGATGTCAACTCACTCTCTTCAATTATAATTCTACATTCTGTATCTATTTCTAAATGTCTACCACAAAACGGTATTTTTCAGGCAACTCCTTACATTCAACAAACGGTCGCTCCTGTTACTATGTCGACATATCAACCTCAGAACAGCTCCACAAAATTCGACATCTATATTCTTTCTTCAATAGACCGATTGAGAATCTCTCGAATTTCGTAGGCACTTTACACCTCTATACCAAGGACTTTTATAACTTCAGCTATTACTGTAAGTGCACACTTTCTTATTAATATTTTTCTCTCACTTAATTTTTAGGCGCTCAAAAGAATATTTTCAGCAACCATTACACCTATCTTCCTTTTGACAAATAATATTGTTACAAATGAACAATTTCTTTCTGTTTCAATTTCACACTAAAAGTCCTTATTTTATTATTAAAGAGATGTTAATTGATATTTTTATATTTTTATATTTATTTTGTATTTGGAAAAAATCTCCATATTACAAAAATGGATATTTTTTTTGTTGCGTTTGAGTAAAGAGACCGAAATGGAAATACGGTCCATCACACTTTTTTCGTTAAATCACGTGATACCCAAACATCGTAATCATTCTCGCGTATCCAAATGCTTTTCAAATGCTTTTCAAATGCTTTACGACGTTCATAAGAGACATTACGCATATATAAGTATATCTGCGATGTCCCGTGTCATGCGACTTGGATTATGTTTAATCAGCGTTTCGATTTGGTCATCATCAACAACTACATGCTTATCGAAACGTTCTCTGTCTTCCAGATAAAAATTTCTACTTCTGAACCGAGTGAACCACTTATAAACAATACTCTCAGCTATTGAACCATCTCCATAAACGGCACCTATATATAGTGCTGGTTGTACAGCGTTTTTTTTTCGGAAATAAAAAAACACAAAATGACAAGAATGCATCATATTTATGTGAATTCGGCTTCTCAGTCTAATTCACATAAATAAGAAGTAGAAGACTGCAATGAAACTGATAAAGCCTTTTTAATTAATACGGGATATTCCTTTTGTGTTCAGTATTTACATTATGCGGACCATTGTCCTCATCTTTGTCGCCATATTTGTCACAACGTTTCGGCCGTTGTACGCCTTCTTCAGGTGGTTGGAATTTCGAACTGAACCCTTTATTTCGATCCCTGGGGTAGACTGTTCTAGTTCCACGTGCCATGTTTTGATGGATGTCAGTTAGCAGTTATCTCCTGCTAATTTTTCCCTCTGAAAGTTCTCCACTGCCTTAACCGGGTATTGAACTCACACTCTTTGGGTTTGTCACTGGATCCAACCAACGCCTTTATCACTTAACACTGTGCCATGTGTCCTTGAAGACATCTGTGTATGAATTTCTGGGTATTATAAACCTAATGTTCTCAGCAACCATTTTTACCAGTGCTCATATTGCAATTTTGCTGTTATCATTGCATGTTTTTACCAGAGCTCATATTGCAACTTTGGCATGTTTTTACCAGAGCTCATATTGCAACTTTGTTATCATTGCTTTTCTCTGGCACTCCTTATTACTGGTTCCCATATTGTATTTATTTCTATGCTTGGTCGGCTCAGGAGATTTTTGTGGCCTAGCATATGTGCTGATTCCTTAAGTTTACGAATTTTCCAATGGTGTTCCCTATCTATGATCTCAACATGATCCCACAGGGGGCGGTGATCTCCCTTCTCTCTCCATATGTGGTCAGCCACGCCTGATTTTTCTACTTCTCCTCGCGTTACAGCTTTCTGGTGTTCTTGAAGCCTTACCTTGAGGGGGCGGCCTGTCTCTCCTGTATATTCCTTTCCGCAGCTACACGGTATAGCGTACACACAGTCTTTAGTCATGTTCTCCTGTATGGGGGGTCTCACCCGAGAGAGATATCTGTGTAGTGTTGTCAAGCTCTTGAAGGTTGTCCTGATGTTATATGGACCGCAGATCCTTTGTATTTTCTCTGATAACCCCTTCACATAAGGCAGGCAGACTGTTTCCTGGGTGTTGTTGTCCTCCTCCTCCTCTTGTACCCGCCTATCCCAGTTTTGGGGGGCAGCTGCCATGTACCCAGGGTAGTTGTTACGTTGTAGGGTACTACTTATACTGACCAATTCTGCATAATGTCCGCATAATGTAAATACTGTACATAACACCTCATCTCAGAAATATAGACAGACTCCTTTTGTGTTGAAATCCAAAATGTATTATGGGTAACGTCAAATGTTTTATTTTGAGCCCTCGATCACTAGAAATGTGACTAATTCTTCTTCACATAACTAAAAGTTCAATATTAGATGGAACATTTATGAAGTGATTTTGAATCCAATACTTTCGTGGCACACATAGGAGGATCGAGCGGCACACTAGTGTGGCGCGGCACGGCAGTTGAGAATCACTAATCTAGAAAGACGCATCGAATATGTTCAGTCGTGTTTGGCAGGATATCACATTCAAACGTCGCCTACTGAAAAAAGGCTATGAACTTTTGTTCCGTCCACATTACCTTACACCGGGTGTAACAATTCCATCCATAATTTTAAAAAAATTAAGTAGATTATTCACCGCGCGGGTAAATAAAATACGCAATAATGCAACCCATCAATAATAATTAACTTTTGAACAATTAGTTTCTTTTCTTTTACGTACCACCAAACGAAATGGATGCGTTTTTTTCCGACATGGAAGCAAAGTATCGCTACGCCTCCACCCACGTTTTAAAATATTTGCCAAAAATCAGAGAATTATCAGATTGAAACGAGATTTTCATCACTTATCCATTGATAAATGAATTGTATATTGAGTACCGTATTTGACGGCATATAAAGCGCACTTATTTTTACTAAAAATGTCTTTTAAAATTCCCCTGCGTCTTATGACATATGTTTAAAATTCGCGATAGTCGGCCGAAATTAGTTACCTGGCAACTCCTAAATATGAAGAAGCAATGGAACACGTGGATGGCAATGCCTCATCACAACCTTACACTTACAGGAAGAATAAAAAGACCCAGCATTGCAAAAAGTCTGCGAATAGGTGAAGCAAGCTTGGGATAAAAATATTAGACCAGAAATTGTTGTGAAATCTTTTAAAAAGTGTGGCATTAGCAATGCTCTCAATGGAGCGGAAGATTACGCATTATTTAACGACCATGATATTGAAAATGAGTTTCAGTTTTGATAAGGAAAAACGACGAATTTTAAATGGATTTGAAGATGAATAAAATTTTAATGGCAACTGTACTGTTTTGCTTATTAGTAATAATTGCTTGATTTTTATTTTGTTTTTTACCTTTGGATAAATAAAGTTTTTATAGGCTTTTTCTTACCTTTCGACAAATAAAGTTTTTATATAGGCTTGTGTTCTTTTTTCCTATTATTTTTCGTTTTTAATCGTAACTAAAATAATACTTCATAAATATAGCCTAGGCTGTGTACACCATTACTAATAATAATTTTACTAATACACTAGTAGTTTATTTTTTATTTATTAGAAAACCTTGTGGAAATATTTGGGGGTCTGTTTCACTCCCCCACTCCTTTTCCATATCTCGTGTGTACTTTTTAATTTGGTGTGTGTTCGTGAAATATTTTCACACTGTTATAAGAAAAATCACTAGAGATGTTATTTCAGTAAAAAAAAAAAAATTAAAAAAATGCAATAAATGTGAATATACTGAAATTTGCTACTAAAAATACTCAAAAATTGCTAAAAAAAATGCAATAAAACTAAAAAGATAAGTCTTTTGCGAAAAACTTACTATTTTATTTGCATAAAACTAAAACAGATTGGATATTAAAAAATCAACAATTATTTTAATATGTATTTTTAAAATCAGTTGTAATTTTTGAAATTCATCCCATTGCTGTTTGTAGTGTTTTTGTTTTTTTTAATTAGACATATTTGTTGAAAAATAAAGTTCAATACCATTTTTGAGTGTTAAACTTTTTTTAAAGAATTATTTTTTAACAACTGTTAGATTATTTTTGTATGGATGTTCAACAAGGAAATAATTCTGAATTCAGCCTTTGATTCAATACTTTTTGATCAGAAGGATAATATGATATATATGATAATTCAATTAACTCTTCTATTGAAAATAATTAAAAAAGATTACACTGGGTGTAATTAGATATTTTATTGCATCAAGCAGGTAAGAAAAAAAAAGAGGAATGTATTTAATTTAACTCAAGTAAACTAAAAAATACTTTTGTAGTATAAAATTTTTATACTACAATATAATAAAAATAAAATTTTTCATTCTACTAAATTTCAGAAAATCGTATAAAATAAAAAAATATTTTTAAACTATTGGTTGCATAACGAACTTATTTTTAATCAAAAATACCAATGTCGTTATTATTGCCCTGTTGATGTTCCTTGTTTCTTTTAATTTTAATTTTTTCGCGCACTTTTTAAAAGGTGGATTGAAAAATATTTTTAGTTGTTGAAGGTCCTTACACTTTACTTTACCGTACAATACATACGTCATTTTCATTATGTTCCAAGCAAAAAGTAAGCATTACATTTAGAAAATTCAGTTAATCAATCCTTAAATTTACTAACTGACTTCCAAACACATCTCTAGGACAAATATTGGATTTTTAAATGTGTTGTTTACATTTTTCGTTTATAATGGCGGTTCGATGTGCCTATATAAATTTATAAAACGTGCCAATGTTTTAAAAATGCTTTTCTATTTTAATATGGGTTAGTTTTATAGTTATCTTTCAAATAAAACCAAAATTTAAGTTCAAAGAAGGTACTTTAAGTTTTAAATTATTTAAAATCCGTTTTTCGGTGGAGGGGTTGGGTTCGGTACCTAGTTACATTTTAATTTTTAAAAAAAGTAAAAAACAATAAATAAGTAAATATGTCAATCTGCAATTTTGTTTGAATAAGTAAGGTATTCAAACGTTTTTTTAAAGAGTAGTAAAGGTAAACAGTGAAACATTAACAGTAACACATTTGTTCTCGAAGTAGAAAAATCCATTTTTATTTCAATCATCTTTTCCTTTTCTTTTACATTAATATGATATTTTTATCAAATTGATGAAATAAAAAAAGTGAAATGTGAGAGTTAATAAAATTGCTGAGTTATTGAATAATTTCTACCTCGCGGAAGAAAATGCTTTATTGTTTACATACGCTTTTACTTTTTTTTTTTACAATGACACACAGGTTTCATTTGACAAAATATGAATTGTCGATCTGACAATCGAAATCACTGTTTTTTTTTTTTACTGATCTATTTCATTTGGTTTATTTAGCATTATTTAAAATCCTGTTTAACATTCTAACACCGAAGAAAAAAAAAATAGTAGTCATAGTATGAAAGTCGTGGGTTTAAAAAGATTGTGATGATGAGATAAAAGTTTTATAATGACGAAGCTTTCTCCCCTTTGCCGCACAAATGGATCAGACCAAACGTAATTCATATGTAAAACAAGCGAACTCCTGTGGATAGTCATTCACAATCTTTTGGATAAGTTCCGTCGACTTTGTTTTTTTTCGACTGGTTGTTAACTTTCAGGTAAGTTATTATTTTTTTTTTTTTTTTTAAGTAAAAACGTGTTGACCTGTACATTATAGATAGATAGGCTTTCATTTTCACGGGTTACTTATTATATTTTTTCTCGTCTCCTTTTCGCCGCAATCATTAAAAAGTATTTCAAGTTTTGACTTTTGTTTGAATGTTTCTTACTTTGTGGGACATATCTTATTCATTTAGGTCAAATTATAACTTTTATGGTCGTTTTTTTTTTTTTTTTTTTTTTTTTTTTTCTTTCTTTCTTTCTCTAATTGTAATGCCAAACTTCATGTACACACCGCTGCTAATCAACTTAAAAAAAAAAGTGAAAATTACTTCTTGGTTAGTCGCTTGAACTATTCCTTAATCATTTTCTCATATGATCAACCACTTGCAAGATACGAGTTATTGAGTATATTGTGAAAGGCCCTGAAAGTTTTTTTTTTGTTTTTTTTTTTTTTTTGTTTTGTTTTTTTTTTCTTTTTGAAAACCCTTCACGGTTTATTGGGATATTACAGAACTTAATGTAGAAATTTAATTGATATAGGTATGAGAGAAACTTTTTTCTTTTTCCGTCTCTTAAAAAGGTGTGGCTAGTAATTTAAAAAAAAAACAAAGACTCCCTTACTTTTTCTCATCTAAGAACTCGAATTTTTAACTGCAGTGACTAGAAGTCAAATGTTTCCTAAAACTTAACAAAAAAAAACCGGTAGTGGGAACAATTCAGCTTTCCTTTACTTCCCCCCCCCCATTTTTTTTTCTTTTTATCTATTTAGGATGGTATATTTCTAAATTCTCGTTAATCTTATCTTAAACTGCTACTTTTTAGTCGTCAACACTGACATTGTCGACCAGCTGTCACACGCGCACACCCACACTTTTTTTTTTTTTTAATTGCTATTTCTTCCGCACCCGACTATCCTAAACACACAGTTCTAGGGTGGCATTTCTAATTCCTGGCAATAAGAAAATCCCTTCTTTTTTTTTTCCGGATTTCCTAAACTCCTGAAACACCAAGATAAACTTTGGAATATACGCGATATTCACAGACCTGTCTGAACAGGTTTTTAGCTTAAACCTCATGACAGCTTCAAATTCGTAATTCCTTAAAATTAAAAATTTATTTGCTTTTTATATTTCATTTAAATGACATGAAATGACTGTCCCCTTACGCTCTTCCCTCATTGTTTTTGTAATGACTGCGTTGGACTAAAAAAACAAATGGAAAATAAAGGTAACCGCTGTTCAATAACTCTGAGGCCAATATTGCTTGTCTGACATTGGTTACTTACAAAAGCCAGCCAGTTTCAAGCTGGTGAATTGTGTTAGTGTTCGCATTTAACTTAGAACAAGAAATCTGACAACTTTAAATTGGTTGGCTTGGCGAATCTAACCAGTTTCAAACGGGCGGCATAGGCTTAAGTTTTTTTTTTTTTTTTTTTTTTTTTGTCAGTGATAATAATGAAAGCTCAATTCACGCGACTAAATGTATTCGGGTATACAAGTAGATGAAATGGAGTGACTTAATTTCTTTAAGTGAAAAGAAAATGTCTAAACCCCCCCCCCCCCCAAAAAAAAAACTGATTATCAGTAGTACACAAAAGATAACACTACAAATAAGACTAGAGACAAATGTTCATAAGATCTTAATCACAATCTTTGACTTCAGGGAAAATTTCTTTGTAGTCAATGACAACTGAATTGAATTGACTAACATCACTCGCCGAAAATGTTTCGGCTGTGATGAATGCTAAATGAAATGTCTCTGAAGTATTTTTAACAAGAAAAATGGGTTTTCTTGCTATTCGCTTGCCATTGGGTTAATGACTACATAGAACACTCGCTACAAGTAGTTTAGGGCATTTTTAGTCGTTGATAGTTTTTAAAGTTTGTATTTTTTTTTCAGTTTCAATAAGTGACTAGTGTGGGACACGATATCTAACTTATGATGATCAGTTCGCCTTCCTTGTTAAGCCTATTTTCCTACTTTTTATGAACCCTTAAATGTTTGGGTAATGAGTTCCCGCTTTTTGTGAATGAACCTTGTTGCAAATGTTTTTCTGTTCTTAAATAGCCTCTTCTATTCTATTTTCCTTTTCATTAAAAAATTTATTTAAGTTTCTTTTTAGAATTTTTGAGTTAATGCCCTAATATTTGCTATCGACACGTTTCAGCCGTTGTACTTCTTGGCATTCTTCACGGGGGATATAACTTCGGAGATTAAACGTGTTGATTCGTGAATTTGGTGGCATAATAATTGTGAGTTCAATCCCTGGATCTGGTATTAGACTGGGTAGAGAAACTGAATGAGCAGTACTAAGAACAGCCCATCTGTAGATTAAATAAAGGGTTCCTTTCGAAAATCTCGGAAGGTACGTGATGCGTTACTGCTGACTTATGTGGACTTCAAACTGTCCGCTTCGTCTATAAAACGCTTCCCCAGCATCTATCATGGAAAGACTTAGTGGAAATATATCAAGTCTTAATTCTTATTAGATTTCTCACGCGACGAATCAATAAAACTTAAGTTATTTCTTGGGGAAATTTCTTGTCGGAAGTCACGGAATATTTAAAAATAAATAGAGAAAGGAAAAAAAATTAGAGCATTTGGTGGGTTTGAGTCAATTTTAATTTCGAACTGCCGCAGGTTTCAAATCAACGGGTTTCTGGCTTTTCTGAGTTCCAGAAAATTAACTGGAATTTGCTACCCGGAAACATGTTCTAAGCAGCACTTCTAATTTGAGTATGTGTCTAGGATTGTGTCGTGATTTCTATCGGATGGGGGAAGTTGTGACAGTGTTTGGTATTTTTACTGGAAACTGGAACAAAACTAATTGATTCGAGGGAATAAAAAAAATTTTATTTACTAACGTAAAGTCCTTTGGTATTCGGTGTAGCAAAATATTCGCTTATAAGTCAAATAATGTTGGTAGCAATCTGGAGAAATGTCTGTTTCAATTCGGTAGTGGTAGTTTCATAGTGCTACTGGTCGTAGTCATCTTAGCTTAGCAATAGGTCAGGGTCGATCTACTGTTTTTTTTTTGGGGGGGGGAGTTCTTTGAACTTCAGAATGGCAGAAAATATTAACTACGTCACGCATGGCTGGTTTCTCTTGGTGTAGCGTCTTTTGTCTCTTGCCGTCACTTTGCTCCTCTAGCTCAAGTGTGAGCTTGTGTCCTTGTTTGTTAGAACCTGTCTTACTTTGGTAGATCTATCTATTCTATTTATTTTTGTTTATATATTATCAAGAAGACTGCCATGTCATATCTATTGCTGTGGGGAGTATTTGTGGGCTACCCACACAAATGACTTTGTTCTCTGTGGACTTACAAGACCATACTGTGTGAAAGGAAAAATATATCTATCCATAACTTTGTTTTCTATGCTAGAAATTTCTGAAAGATGAAAAGCAAAATTTGTAACCCTAAAATTGGACGCACTCTATTCAGAAGGATCAGTGCTGCTGGAGGCTGAAAAACAATTAGGTTGGTGCAAATCTATGCCCTTTTGCAACATAGTGAGGCAATTCTGATATAATTAGATGTCTTACCAGGATTCAGTATTGGCAGCCACAATCTTAACATGATATATGCAGATGACACGGTGCTGATACCTCCTACAGAAGGTAGTAAAGGCAGGCAAGGACTAAACATAAACTGCAAGACAGAATGCAAATTACAAATCGGAAATACCAAAACCAAACAAGCTTAAAAATCTCTATCTGGGAAGGTTTTGAACATTGGATGGAAAATGTGACCTTGAAATCCAAAGATACATTGGAATAGCCAAAGATGCATTCTTAAAGTTAAGAGCATTAAGAAATAGAAAAACATCATTAGAAACAAAGAAAAAGTACTGAACTTTTTATGTGATGTCCTACTGCATGGCAGTGAATACAGGACAATTTCCTCAAAGCTGAGACTTGAAGCAGCAAATGTGGTTCTACAGAAACATGCTGAGGATACCATGGTGTGAACATCTAAACAAGGTTTTAGAGAAAATGGAAACAAAAAGGAGACTTATCAGGAAGACAGTTGAAATTTCTGGGGAATGTAATCGGGGGAAAGAGGGCTTGGAGAATCTGATGCACACAAGACAGATTGAGGGATAGAGGAAAACATGGCATACTTGAACATGAGAAAATGGATGAGTGAACAGGGTTTGGAAATAATGAAAAGATACTTTTAGAGCTGCAAAGGACAGGAAATTGTGGAGAGCCATGATTTCATGTCCTGAGGGGGCATGGCACATGCTTATGATGGCCTTTGTTACATCTAACAGTTTAACGCTAATGATGAAGAACTTTCCTTTCCTAGTTTTGTTTCTCAGTTGTTTGCGCAAACCATATTAAGATGTAAATAGGAACTTTAGTATGTAGTCTTTTTCAGTTGAAAGTTTTGGTAGCTACAAATGCATAAACCAAGGAAAACTTTTTCTATTCAGTGGCCATTTTTATGCAGATGAAACTAACTAAAATCTGTATAATTGTATTGTTTGAAAATTTATTAAAAGCACTTTGGAAGTAGGAATAGATACATTATTTTGGTGTGTGCATGTAGACATGCATGCATTTATTTCACCCCAGGCAAGATGGGGAGCCACTAGCATGCAAGGGGTTACAGAGTTGGAGCGAGAGCAAAAAGGAGTGATAGAGGAAAGGATTAAGAGAAGGATAGGGGATAAATCAAGGCAACTGGAGACATCAATTGACATTATATTTGAATAGTTGGAGATTATAGCTATCAGGGGAAACAGGGAAAGAGGGAGTTCCACAGGTGAGAGGTGCGAGACCTGAAGCTATTGGAGTAGAAGAGACGGCTACATTTAAGTTTCGACTGTGAAAGGGTGAGAGCAAGATGCAAGCCTAATTGAACACTTAAATTCATGAAATCTGGGAACCAGCCAATGCAGCTCATTGAAGCAGTTACTGTGAAAGTATTTGTAAAAAAGGCAAAGGGAGGCAACAGCACATCTGTGAGTGACTGCAGATGAGATTCCAGATCAGGGCCAATTACATTGCATATCTGTCTCTGGATTATATTGAGGTCCTTGAAACAAACAGAAGGGGCTCCAGACCATATATGGCAGCAATACTCCATGCAAGGGCAAATGGTTGATGTGTACATTTGAAGGATTGACTCCGGCAAGAAAAATTTCCTGGTGCAGCACAGAGCCAACTTTCCTTGTGGTGGATGAAGCTATTGACTTAATGTATTTGTTCTCTAAGGTCAGCAGGCAATGTGAGACCAAGCAGTTGCAAAGAGGTGCTCTTGTGGAGTTGAGCGTCAGACATTCTAATGGGGGGAGGGGAGCAGGGATGGTTGTCTGTGGTGAGTAATAGAGCAGTTTTGTTTTTCAGGCATTAGTTAACCAGCCAATTCCTGCCCAGTTCACAACCAACTGGAGGTCCTTTTCGAGACTAACGGCCAGGTTAGTTTTGTCAGCTACACTAGATTTGTTCTTGAGGTAGAAGTAGTCTTGTCTGCATAGATGCCTATTTGGAAACCTTTGACATCAGAAAGATCATTTGTTTATATATATATGATCTGCACATATTGGAATTGGATGCATCTATTTGTATAAATAAAAAAACTATTACTTAAACAAATTTAAAAGAAATACACTTTTTTTTTTCTTTTTTTTTCTTTTTAAATGTCATTTAATGAGATGGATGTGTGTTTGGTCATAAGCAGCTGATTCTAATTGATTTATTAGTGTTATGCAACACTAGTAGTTTATATTCAGCACTTTGCACTCTTTCTTTTTTTTTTTTTTTTTTTTTTTTTTTTTTTCGTTGACCCATTTTACTTGTATTGGGACCTGTAGTTTGAAAAGCCCTGGCCTAAGCCATTGTTAGGATGAAACTTATTAATTTTACATTTTTCTCATTAGATTTGTCTACTAGTCTGATATAAAGTTGAGTTGTATATCATCTAAACTGTTTTGTAATCTCTGCCTGATCAGTTGTTTAGGTAGTCCATTTGTTTAATGACTGGAAAGTGGGTAGAAAAGCAATAATTGTACTAAAGATTTTTGTAAGCATGACAGTGTTAACCTGTTAGTCCATGACATCCCTTCTGATAGATGGGACAAGCTTTTTCTTTGTTAGCTTTCAATTTCCTCTGGTTTACATAAATCACCAAAGAATAGCTTTTCTTTATTTTCTTAAGTTGATAAAATACTCTGATAAAATGAAATGCAGCAAATTAACTGATTAGTTTAATATTATAGCTAAATGTTTAATTTCATGTTTGTTTTTTGTTTTTTTTTCTCTTAATATTTTTCAATCTCTTCTGACTTGCTCATTAGCTTTTACTTTCACCACCTAGAAAACTAATGCAATATTCTGACCACAAAGATAAGACTGTAAATGGTTCTTTCCTAAAGGTAAATATGCACAGGTAACTGGATCTTTTGGCAATAGGCATTGGTGACAATGATTATATCCACAAAATGTAGTTGTAATCTGGGTTCTGTTAGAAGGCAGGATGATTTGTGCTTATGTTGCACTATTCTTTGGACAAGGTACAAATCTCTCGGCAATAGGTAAATGTTAAGGCAGTTAGTACTTCAACTCTAAGGCAGTCTAGTTTTCCTATGTCTCTCAACACTACACTAAGAGCAACAGTTGGATCTCTATAGATGATTCAAAAGATGGAGGCAATCTTTGACTTGTCATGTGACATCGTTAATTGGCTTTACTTTGATTTTGCTAATTTTAACATTTTCTTTTCTATCAAATTGTCTAAGAACTTTCCAACAAATTTTAATCTGTCCCAAATTGGTTTCTAGCTGCTACTTTGTCTTAAGTAAACTCCATTAACAAAGGCATGTCTTTCAACTGTTCAATTTCATTTTGATCATTGGATTACCATGATGCTAGGAAACATAAGCTGTGTTCTGAGTAACATATCAGATGTAAATTTCTATCCCCTGTATTTGTGACTCTTGAGGAAATAAATATATTTTCTGTAACAGAAATATCTTTGATTCCTACATCAAATTGTAAAGATTTAAATTTCCAACTGTAATATGTCGGTTAATCTCTGGATGAGTGAATGTTAATTGTTGAAAAATTATCTGACATAGTTTTGAATGATTCTTCATCTTCTGTATTGTTAGATTTGTATGGACTGAAAGTGCCAGTTTGAAAAAAGTTTGCTACTGATTCCATTGCTACTATATATTCAGGTTAATACCAACAGCTTCATTCTTTGAGCAAATTGAATTAGGTTGAGGTTGTTAGAAATATGAGAAAAGGAAAACTATTCTTTAGACATGTTTCATCCTCTGATAGACTTTATCCAGGTAAATGCAAGGATTTTATTTTCTAACATGTATTTACAAACAGAAGTGAAACCAAAAATATTAAGTCTTCAAATGTTTAAATGTAAAAATGCTCATATTCAGCTGAACACTGAAAGCCAAAAAAGAAAAAAATAATAATGAAGGGTGCTAAGTGATGTAATTTTAATACCCAATAAATGTAAAAAAATTTTAATTTTAGTTTAAGAAATCTATGCATTTTAAAAAGGTTAACACTTGTGTCTCTTTCTCACATGCACACACTGATGGGTAAATTGTTGCTATTTTATATTTTTAATTTTGCACATGCACATTTTTGATTTGTCCACTGCACAATATAGTAAGGTCAGCTGGGCAGGCACCATCTGTGTTTTTGTTTGTTTTTTGTTTTTTATATAAAAGCCCCATGACTCTATTCGCTGTACCGGAAATTTGAAAATGGCATATTCTAATACCAACATTTCAGTGTTTGGGTGACAGTGCAGAGGATTTGGAAAGTGTTGGATGGCATATCCAGTCAGCATCACGGTGGTTGGAGTGATGGGGATGTTATCCATCCATTCATCTTTCCACAGGGCTTCACTCAACATGGAGACCTACATCAAGTGCCTTGAGGAGGTAGTGTTTCCCAAAGTCAAAAGGGTAGCTGCTGGAAGATCCTATATCTGGCAACAGGACTCTGCACCATCCCACACAAGCAGGAGAACTCAGTCATGGCTGTTAGGCAACTTCTGCAACCACATCACTCCTTAATCTGACCACCTAACTCCCCAGACTGCAACCCTCTTATGTGTGGGGTGCAGTTGAGCAAGACAAGAACTCCTTTGTAACACCAAAAATGAATGGAAGGCAAGTATTATGGCAGCATTGACAACTTAGAAATTGTCCAGAACAGTTGCAGGAGACTCTGAAATGTCTGGAGACTCATTGAAGTTGATGACTTTTTTTTTTTTTTTTCATATTCTTTAGTATTTCAAGATATCTATAATTTTGGTAAATATATCTGTTAAAATGTTTTCATTTTTGTCTAATTTACATGCATGTCTGTTTCTCTTCTGAATGAATACTATAAGTAATAAGAAATCACTCTACAAAATGAAGTTTGTAGAGTGATTTCTTATTACAACCCAAGACTGGATCCCAGTCTATATTTAACCCATAGCTAACAAAATAGCTTGAAGTAAACTTACTGGAAATTCTTTAAACTAGAAGAGCTATGTAAATGTCACTAAAAATGAGGAAAGAGAAAAAAAAATTCAGGACAAGTGTGGGTGAGTTTGATAGGGAACATCATTAGCTCAAGAGCCAGTCATAATCTGTCCTTACCTACACCAATAACATGGCTAAATTCTTAACTTCTAATTAGAAGTTTGTATTTTGTTATATTGGATACATTTTAACAGTAACCTTGAATGTTTACAATCAAAACTTTTAATTTGTTTGACTGGCATATGAGTTTGCCTTTTTTCTTTTTCATCTATCAATAATGAATTTTCTGAAATTTATTGACTATATAACATAACTCTACTTGGGTTACAGAGGAGAGAAAATAGTGAAAAAATAAACTAAATGTTTTACTTGAGGCATTTAATCTTCTAGAAAACCTACTGGCAAACCAAAATCCAATAAAATGTTTAACAGTCTAAGGTTATCAACAAGGATTTTTTTTTTTTTTTTTTTTTTTTTTTCTTAATCTTCTAAATCTGAAAATTCAATTAACACCAATATGGCAAAGGGGGATTTCAACACTTTCCATTAAAAACTAAATAGACTTGAAAAATTGAATGCACTTGCTCGTGTAAAGACGGGAACATAAAGAGTAAACAAAGTTACATTATGCTTAGGACATTTTAGAACATCAATTGGCCATAACTGCCAGTATTTGAATGCTGGTTTGATAATGATTCTTTTTAAAACAACTTGGATACAATCAATATGAGTGCTCTTTAATAATGTAATACAGATTAAAATACTGGTTCTTTTAACTGAATCTGAAAAAAAACTTTATAAACTGTCTAGCCTTTTTTAAAAGTATCAGTAATAAACAAACCTTGACAATTATAATTGTTTTACTTTATATATATTTTGTGTATGAGTGAATAAGAAAGTTTAAAAACTTCAATGTTCACTTTTTTCTTTAACATTAACATAAGTGTTTTAGTCCAATGAAGTCAAAGGATGCATCTCTGTGACTTGTCATGAGAGAGGAGGGAGGGAGGAAAATAGTGATTTCTTATCCTTCTCAAAGATGGTCACCTAAGGCTAAAGTCCAGTGTACCTTGCTATTTAACCCTTAGCTAGTGATAGGATATATGTCATTAGTTTGACAATGTATGCTTGAATTTGGATTGCAGATTCACTTTTTGCACTGATGTTAGGTCCATACATTAATTAGCAGCTTCAAATTAAGTGAAAGTTGGAGAAAAAAAAATTACCCAAATTTATATATAGACCCAGCAATGTAACTACTTGAACTATAAAGCCAGTATCTGGATGACTAAAGAGCAAAGCACTAACCAATTTCAGTTAATCGCTAGCAATGACCCTAACATTATACAGTGTCTTTCCTCAGCCTTGATTTGCAATGTCAGTCTTGTTTTGTTGAAATTAAGTCTTTTAGAGTAACCCTCTTTGAACAGGCTCCTTAGCCTTGTTAGAATGATCCCTGTGACTGGCTAAAAAGGAACAAATCAGAAGGCCCCTTACTGAAGCTGCTTTGTCCTGATCAGTATGCCATGTTTGAGTCTTTCTTCCTCTTTCCCACATTGACTTTCAAAACGTAACACATACAAAAAAAACTTTTTTTTTTTTTTTTTTTTTAAACTTGAGCAGATAGGTGGAACCTGGGATTGTAGTACCTACTCTACATAAATATCTTCTCCTTCCTTGGGAAGACTGGACTCTGAGACATTGCCATGCCACCACCACAATAAAACATAAGATCTCGAAGAACTGTTAACGGGATGTTTCTTTTGTGACAAGATTAATATGCAAAATACATCACACCCCCCCACTCCTCCTCATGCCTTGGCATATCACTGAATTTTTTCTACAGTGGTAATTATCTTTTCAAACAAATTTAAACTGGTGAAATACCAACAGTTTCTTTGTATATATAAGCATGGACATTCATGCCCACAACAGTGTTTGAAAAGGACTGTTTTCTAGTGATGCCACTATTATTTTAACTGTTTACTACTTCAGCAGTTTTATTTTACAAAATTATAAAAAATCATTTACCTTTTTTTTTTTTTTTTTTTTTTTTTTTTTTTTTACAACTTTTAAAAAGCCAACTTGTAAACCATTTGCATTGTGATAAGTTTTAAAACTGCTAATTACAAATTTTACCTTCACTCCATCAGAAATTAAAAGGCAATGATTATAATTTTAATAAGACCTAAACAAATGGAGATGAATTTATACATTTTCCTTGAATTTACAAAAATTTTACTTTACATTAAAATGTGAACTATGCAATGTTTATCACTTATCAATTAATAAAGAAATCTGAAATGTTTTCATAAATTTAAAAATTATGAACAAAATTTAGATAAACATGAGTAACTAATTATAAATGTTAAAGTTCAATTTCTATCGGGTATACAATGCAGTGAGTAAACTTACTTAAAATAAGTGTCAATGTAATTTTTTTTCCCTCCCTCACAGTCAGTGACAGTTTTGTAATTAAAGCAGTTAACTTAAGTGTTCATAATTTTAGGTTTGTCAAATATTGGAAAATTTTTATTTAGCTTTTCCTGTTTCACAGCTGTCATAAATGAGTCTACAAATTTGAGGTCAGAAAATGGCTTTAGTTGAATAAGTTAGCAATTATCAATTTACCATTTGCCATCAAAACAACTTCCTTTATAAAGATCACAAAGACCATATTGGAAATCGATAAAAGCTGCTTCCCCACCCACTCCTCTTAAAATATGTGAATTGCTTATCTCCATTAAACAAGAACAAATATGTATACAGAAAATACAAATAAAACTACATTTATTTTAGAGTGGTTTTAATTTTCTGAAGGACACTGACACAAACTTTGTGCTTTATATATTAAATTAATGATTACAAATTTACATGCACTTGCATGTGGAGACTGTTTACTTGAATAATATTATATAATCATTTCATTTCTGTCCATTTAGTATCAATGGGGTGAAAATTGAGCGATGAATTGACCTTTTCACTCTTTCTAAGGTAGCTTAAGTTTTGGGTTGGTTTTCCTATTTAGGTTAAGAAACAATTATGCTGAACTAAATCAATTTTTATTACTTTCTGTCCTGAAGCTGTTACCAAAACTTTTTGCTTTGAGAATTGTTTACAAATTTCTGTTGACATACAGGTTAGAAACAAAATCTGCATCAGTAACTTTACTTGACAATAAAACTTCATGAATACTTAAATTATGCACAGGACAAATGCAGGTCACAAACTACTATTTTTAAAATGTTTCAGTTTTTAATACAAATTTGTCACAAAGAAAATTTTTACATTTAAGCAAAAATTACTTTCACTGTGGTCAATGGAAGAACATTGCAGTTGCTCATCTATCTGGTGTTAAACTTCATTTACTAAATCTCCCCCCCCCTTCTTATAGCCTTCATAATTCAGTACTAAAGATAGTCTTGAAATTTACATGTTATAAGATTTTAGGCAATTTTTACTTTTATGTCATTAATTTGCTATGCAAGGTGACAAATTGAAAACTATAGTATTAAACAATTTTAAATCTGCAATTTTCTATAATTTGGATTTGAGTTTTTTCTTTTTATATATAAACTGATAGTGCCCATCTGGATTCTTGATTTTTTAAGACTTCAGTTAAGGAGAGAATGTCTTTGTGCATAATACAGTTCCACTCCTTACTTCAAAGAATGGTGTCCTTGTCTGTCATTCCTTAAAATACTCTTGAAATTTTGATTTCCTTCAAATCTAGAATTGTCTTCACATCAATTTTAAAGACTTGTTTAGTTAACTTTAATTAGTCTCACTATCACCATCTTTTTAATTAAAAAAAACTACATACAGTCCATTTGTCAGTCTTCATCTTGGTGGTTTAACTAGTTTTACTTGGATTAAAATTTCTTAATGCAAATGACCTGGATGCTATATAAGAAACATTGACTTATTCAATGTGACAGAATCGTCCAGTGCATTTTTCAGATTTGTATAAATGTGAATTGAAACTACTCCCAAAAATAGTTTGAAGGGTTTACATTCCAGGTTCTTCAAATTGGAAGTATCATGCTTAATGGCTGACAATAACAATTTATGCTCAGAACTCTTCTCTTGCCTATATTAAATGACAGTGTTAATTTTCTCTTGTCATTGCAAACTTTTGTATTAAGATTTTGAATAAAATTGGGTCATTGTTTACACAAATTATCTACTTTATGTATACAACTTTTTTTTTTCTTTTCTTTTTTCTTTATACAAATAAGTAATGCTAAATGGTTCAGTTTAAGAAACGCTTGAACATGCTTATCATTTTGTTCTATCTTTTAAGCAACTTCCTAATTCTTAGTTAATAATTCTTGGAAAAGAATTGTTGCTTTTTAGTCTTCCAGGATATTGAAAGGTTTATTAAATTCTAAGATGGAAAATATGCAGTGTGTTAAATTTGTTCTAACCTATTAACAAATTTTCAGGATATATCTATAAAATATGCTGTATGAATTTGGTTTTCATTTAACAGTATTAAAACTTGTGATTTAAGTGGAGGTTGGTTAATCATATTGTAAACATGTATAATAGTACAGTTCTGTTTATATAATCTGAAAATATTGTAAAGTAGCATTGGAAGAAGTGACTTTATCAAAAACTGAAAATATTGGCAGGATAAGAGCAAAAATAATTAACAATCTCCGGAAAAGGTTTAGGGGAAAATGGGGACTTGAAGCTGGTGTTGTAAATTTAAACAAAAAGATGCAGAATATTGGTCAGACATGAAAGCAAAGAAGCTATTTTCTCACAAAGAAAAATAAGTTCGGTAAAGTACAGAGTGGTCTGAAAGACTTGTACATAATATACTTTTCTACTTCAGATGGCTGACAGGTTAAGATTACAAGGGGTGTGGGGTGAAGACTTTCATGTCACCCTGTACATTAAAACTTCTCAACATTTCATTTTTACTGAGGAATGTTGAGCTGTATTGGTTAGCAGGTTCAATCCTGGAAGTGGTCAACTAACATTACTTAGAAGATGGAGGTGTGCTTTTGGTTAATAATGCAGGCAGTCGAATTATTTCGGTGTTAATAGTTCAAGATTATCAGAAAATTGTCGGAATTTTTGTTTTTGTCATAAGCTGTAACCTAGAACATGTTCATGCAAGACAATGCTCTTTCATTTTAAACTGTTATCCATCTTCCCAAAAAGGTCTTAAAGACATCAAATTTTATAGGACAACTGTAACTTCTTGATATCTTAATTCGGTGGAAAATTAGAAACCATAGCTGAGGGAAAATTGTTCATGGAAATATTTATGGGGAAAACCAAAACAGTTGCTGGTAATGTTACTTGAAATAGTAAAGATTTCAATAGGTGAAACCCAAGAAACACCTTAACATATAAATAAAATAACGTCATACTTAAGCTTCATGATTCTTTTGAAAATTATGAAAGAAAGTTTGTCTTTGTCTTGTGGGCATTTTTCGTCTGATAGTGTACATTTGTATAATTTGAAGATGGTACAGGTGTTTGTGTAGGATTGAAAGACATGTATGCCTGTGGCTGTAACCTATTTTGGATTCTTTAAGTATAGGTTTTATGAAGGTTTGTGATTGAAAATGTTTGGCATGTTTTTATCA
This sequence comes from Acanthosepion lycidas, assembly GCA_963932145.1. Classification (NCBI taxonomy): domain Eukaryota; kingdom Metazoa; phylum Mollusca; class Cephalopoda; order Sepiida; family Sepiidae; genus Acanthosepion; species Acanthosepion lycidas. Next base: position 73,146,572 of record OZ010589.1, read on the forward strand.
ATTTGGTGGTTCATGGTCAATTTGCCCTGCAATTTCTTGCATTCTGTTATCTAAATTTCAAAACATTTTTGTATTTCAGCAACCATAGTGTTTTTCTTTTTCAATATGAGCAAGGCAAATGTTCAAGGTTTACAATTTCTATGAAGCTCTATCTTTATCAGTCTGAACTGACATATTTTTGCTTGGAACTGAAAACTGAAGATTAAATTTGTCTTAACCTTAATTTATGATACTGTCAGTGATCTGAGCTCTACATTTAAAAACGATTACATCTTTTTTTTTGTTTTTTATAGCTCGGTAGAAATTAGCCTGAAGTTAGAAAGTTTGGGCAAATGCAAGTTGAAAGGAGACAAAACCATAAACACTTTGCATTATTTACTACTTACCTTTCCACTGCATCTTTTTTTTTTTTTTTTTTTTTTTTTTTTTTCTTTCCAGGGTTCCTCTACTGAATTTCAGTCATGGTCATTTTCTGTTGCCATAGCAGGGTATGACAACACTCCCTGCTAAATTCAGAAAAAAAACAAATGTAACATAAAAGGAAGTGTATTGTAAATGTAAGGGAGTGAAAAGTAAATGTGTTGTAAATGTAACAGTGGGGTTCTAAATCGCACACACCAATGTTTATAGGATTTGTTCCTGCCACTTCATTTTCTGTTGCCATGCTTGAATTGTAGAATCTTGTTTAGCTGGGTATTGCCAGCATGAAATTTTGCAGACAGCTTTTTTTTTTTTTTTTTTTTTTTTTCTCTCCCTTGAACAGAAGGTGGTCATATCCTCCCCAAGAATATTTACATGTGAGCCAATATAAGAAACCTGACTGGAATTAGGACTTGGCTCTTTGTTTTCTCATTCCAAGATTCCATCCATGATAGCACCAGTACATCCAAACTTACTCCATCTGGTATTCCCAAACAGTCACTGACCAGGCTCAATGTTGCTTAACTTCAATAATTGAACCAGTTTAAACATATGGCTGTAAGCTATATAGTTAAAAATAAAATTCTTTACATTTCTATGAAGTACACCGTTTTCAAGTAATTTGCTAACCTGAGGTTTGATAACAGAAAGCAATGCTTGAAATTAAGCTAAAACTAGTTTAATGTGCAATCATTGATGGCTACAATACTTAATTGCCTTGTCTTCTGCACAAGTGAACAAGGATTTCTATCTTGGCAATTAACTGTATTGTCAAATATAAAGAACTTTGCTTTGTAAATTCATTAAGTTAATATGAAGTGGTGGGACTTAACCTGATCACATTTTCTTAGTAATGAGATTTTGTATTAACAAGAGGTATGCCCCCTGTTGACCTATCTCCTTACAAAGGATAGGTCAATCTGTATGTTGTATTTTTTATTTTATTTTTCTCAAATATATTCATTTTTATTATAAAACACTTTCTACCATTGTATCCTCTGGCCTTTTTCAGGTGTCAGCAGTACACAGTAACCTTCCTGGAATTTTGAACTGAACCATTTACTTGATCAACTGAGAGGTAAATTGCTCCCATTTCACTATGCAAGGCTGGTGGGTACTACCCACTGACCAGAGCAGGCCAAGTCTGATTAGAAGCCCTGGGCAGTGCTTTGTGACCAACATAATCTTAACTTTTTTTTTATGATGTTGAATGCTGCAAAACTGTTTGATTTAAGATGAAATAACCTATTATGATGTATCTAATTTGTATTATACATTGTATTTTCAATTTTTCTAGTTGAATTCTTCACCTATATGGCATTATGATCCATAACTGTACACAATCGGGTTACAATAAAACTCGATATTTTCTATGAATACTGCCTTATGAAAATTGTAGAATAGGGAACCATGAGACACCTGGACCAGCCCTAGAACTATCATAATTAATCTCGAATCTTTTGACCTTTTTATTGTTTGTGTTCCTTAAACTGAACCAGGGTATATAATTTTTTATTACCTGATTGAACTCTGCTACCAGGAAACCAAGTTTTAAAACGCTCGGATTCCTCACCTCAAAATCCCAGCATAAATTGCTGTAAGGTTTGTTTTTGAATTGGGGTTGGGAAGCATTTCCAACAAGGATGTTACTGTTTGTCAATCCTAAAAGTGAATGAGAAACTTTTTGAAAAAAAACTCTTCTCCCTAAAACATTTTTTGTTATCTTTGGAAGCTTTTTATTAGTGACCTATGTTTTTGTTACATCACAAGCTTAAGTATAGGCTACAGGCTATCTTACATAAAATACTTATTTAGTGCTGAATGCACTGTTCAGGTGTACTGTCTACTGCAACAATGCATAACAATTTAAAATATGCATGCAAGACACTTTTTTTTTTTTTTTTTTTTTTTTTTTTTTTTGCTCAGGGCTTGTATTAGAGAGAATCTTGGTTACAAGCCACTTCGACATTTTTTTTTTTTTTTTCTTATAATCTGCTTATCTTGTGTGGTTGCTATTCAAATATCTTTGTATTCTTCTAGATGTATTCAATAAAGTTGGCATAAATGTACTCGGAGAATAGACATCTTAACACAAATTGCATGTATCAAGTTGAAAACACAATCCTTCCCCCCACCCCCAAGACTAAAAGGAATTAGGGCAGAAGAACATTCCAGTTTGTCAAGATCTTTATCAAATTAGATACCTTCCTCTAGTTCTTCAAATCCCCAAATTATTCTAATCCATAATTTATAATCAGGATTTTTATTTTTTCTTAAAGTTGGGCTTCTTTCAAGTGTAATCTGAAAGTCCTGTCTGTAAGTTGTCATCTTCAAAACAAACGAGCATAATTTTATTGCATCTGTGTATCTATTGTGAGAATTGATTTCCTTTTTGGTTTTTGTCATAACCAAGGAAATGTCTAATCAATAAGAGTTGAAAACACCAGGTTTCTGTTATATCGTCAAGAGTTACGAATAAGCTTTTCAAGTCTTTAAAGCCTACGTCATTATTCAGGCATTGGCTACTCCTTGATGTCTAATAAACTTTGAACTTTGCTTAGCTGTGGATGAAAGGTAATTACCTTACTCAAAAATCACTAAGCAGAGTGTTTCTGCCTCTTCCAATTCAGTCAACTTAACATGTAGTAATTCAGATTTAATTGATTATAAACCATTTGCTGGTAATGAGGTAAATTCTTGTAATTTAGCAGAGGAAAATTTACTATAAATCTGACCAACCTGAATTTGTCTGCTATTTCTCATAGCAAGCAACCATTTTAAACTATTGATGCACTTTATCCATGATCAGGGCCAGTCCAAGAATCTGATACCCCTCCAAACCTGATACAGCCCCCCCGATCCCCACTTGCATCTCAATTTTCATAATTTTTTTTTTTTTTTTTTTTTTTTTTTTTTTTAATACCTAATTATGTACAATAAAAGATCACATGCAACCTAGGTGAACAAATTCAATTAAAAAACTGAAAATAAATACATTGTATCTAAATACAAATTAGATGTCATAATAGCTCATTCCATAAACTGATTTGTTGCAAATTTTTTTTTTCTGAAGTTCACTAATTTTAACTTTCAACATTATGGATAAATGCTTAATTTTATATAGTCTCTTTTTTTTTTTTTTTTTTTTTAATTCGGGACATAAAAATCTACAAATTTTTCATCCTTTTTAATAGTCAGTTGTGCTTAGTTTAATTTGTAATGTATAGAAATGTAGGTAGAAAAAAAAAGCAAATGTTAAGATCACAAATGTCTTAAAGCATTGTGCAGGGATCCCAATCAAGCTTGCCTCTGTTTGGTGGTAGCATGCACCGGTCTTGCCCATGATTGACTTAACAGGTTCTAAATGATCACCTTTCAAGGTGATGTTTTTGCCAATTATTGAAATTGCCATGCATATTATTGAATAAACTTCTAAAACTATTACACTGATACAGCTTCATATGATTGACATTTAAATCTTATCGGTCATCTGTTTAAAGATGGATAAGATTTAGATGTCATCACAAACATTTAAGTATCATTTAAAGATTTTAGAATATGACCTTAACACTTAAGTTTGGTCATTTTAAGTAATGAGGAAAAAAAATTATCTACATTAATTTTCATATTAAATAAAAATAAGTTAATACAGTATTTTAGTGGTGACTTATCCAAAATACTTCCTATTTTATTGAATGTTAATTGCTAAAAACATCAAAAGGAAAGATCAGTTAACAAAACTAATAGCTTATGAATGAAAATTATACATTAGGCTGCATGTAAATATAATTCAAATGTCAAGACCTTAGATGTTTTCATGTAAATGATTTTTTTTTTTTTTTTTTTTTTTTTATGGCTCTATTTTCTTTTCAAAACTTCATGTGAAAAGCCTTAAATAAAAACCTATTTAATAGCTCAATAGGTAGGTGTACCTTGCTCTGAGGCTTGTGAACTGCCAGTTTATCATTTATGATTTAGTTAAAAAAATCTTATTTCTCTATACAAATGTCATGTAAACATGGCAAACTCTAAGTCTAAGAGTATTGACCAAGTTTTAACATGAAAACTGAAACAAAACGCTCTTATTTATTCAATTTCAGTTGGTAATTTTTTTTTTTTTTCTCGTACTGTCGCCATACTTGTTACTGGTGTTGCCATATTTTAAAAGATTTAGCAACATTGATCAAAGATTTCCTCCCTGACCTAAAAGTCTCGGGGGGGGGGGGATCATAATACTAACTTGAATAATTATACCAATGTTTGTGTGGCTGGTGTTCATTTTAAATGGGTACCTCCACTATTTCAGCATAGCTTTTCAATACCTAAAGCTTAAAATGAATTTTTAAAAATGAAAAAAATCTTGAAGCTTTCATTTTAGCTTTAATTGAAAGCTAAATGATTAAATTTACTATTTCCAGTAAGTAAAATATTCTGGTGTTATTTCACATAAAAATTTATATAGATTGGAATGTCTAACTTAATTTTGATTTCTTTTAAAATTTTCTTAAAAGCAGTTATTTTCTTAATTTTAAGAAATTTGTAAACAATGAATTTATCAATTTTAAAATTCTTTCAAAAAATATTTGACACGTTATTTGAGTAAAATTAGAATATTTAAAGTTAAGTTAACCTGATTTGAAATATTGTAGCATAAAAAAGTAATATACAACCATTTATTTAATGATTGGTCCTGCTGAGGCAATAATGGATAGCCGATGAGTGACAAAGCAATGACAGCTAGTATGGCTGGCTAGAATTGATACAAAACTTAAATCCAAGGGAATGCATTTTTTTTGGTTTTTAACTATCTAGCAATTTTTACAAATGAACATTTTCTGCAATTATCTAATTATTAACCTTTCGGAAATACTTAAGGTAAAAATAAAAATTTGAAATGCTATAAAATTTTCTTAATCATTTTCTCTCTAAAGAGACAAAACTTTGAGATCACGTGACCATTTCAAAATAATGTCACATTTAGACTTTCATAGATGAAAATAGGGAACAAATTAAGTAAAAAAAAATAAATAAATAAATAAAAATAAAATAAAAAACTTTATTCTAAAAATAGAATAGTGTAAGTGTTTATTAAACTCTTGAATTTTGGATTCATAAATTTCGTTTCCACTTAATTACTATATCACATCCAGAAAATAGCCTAATACAGAATTTCACATTATTTTAAACTATTATAAATTATAATTAAAACGTGGAAAAAAAAAAAAAAAAAAAAAAAAAAAATTTGTAAAAATTCATTCATCTGAAAAATTTTATTTCTTCCATGTCCTTAATGTAACTTTTTTTACAAAAGTAATTAAAACCTTTAAATTAATGTCTGGTTTATTGCAGTCATCATTTTTTCAATTCAGAGTAGTTAGAATAGTGCAAGTTTGAAAAAAAGATTAGGCAATTTATATTCTCCAAGGAGTCCTACATTTTAATGAATAAAAAAAAAAAAAAAAAAAAATTCAGGAAATAAAAAGGTTTCTTGGTTAATTTCATGAAATTAAGTGGGGGGTGGTAACACATTTTCAAAAAAATTTCAAAAAATAATTAAATACTTGGTCTTTCAACTTAACAACCATTTTGACAATAATACTTTATTTTTAATTTTGTGGCCTTTTCATTACACTCTGCTGTCTTCCCACGAAGTGCAGGTACCCAATTTTAAAGATCAAAAAAACTGAACTTAAAATTATTTCTTGTAGCCTTCATCTTTGTGTTTTTTTTTTTTTTTTTTTTTTTTTTTTGCAATTGTCTAAATAAACTGAATTGAAAATAAGTGCATCATGATTAATAAAGATTTTTGTCTTTACATAGATTCTATTTTGCTATCTATTCATGCATATAAAACTGATATTCACTTAAATAAAATGAGCAGAAGGCCTACATGAGATGAGACTTCATAATTTATTTAAAATGGAATTGATTTCTGCAGCGCCTGATTATATGTAAGTGAAAGTTAGGTTTTGAATTGACAGCCATGCAAGCTCTAGTCTTAATGTTTAACAATGTAAAATACTTCAGCATTAAAAGAAAATGTAACTTTCAAAAGATAATTATCAAAGTACAAAATGGTTCTATCAAATACTTTTCTCTTCCAGATAATCTTCAGGATAAAACTTATTGGAAGACAAACCAGTAAGTTATTAATTTAAATTAACATTTGAGAAAAATGTCTATACAGGGTGCAGCAGAAATACCTCCCACATAATGGTAAGATATTATCTAGATGAAGACCCCATTCCCACCAATGTCTTATATGGATGGTATTTCTGCCACATCCTGTAACTTTTAATTCTCAACATAGCAATGATTGTTAATGCAAATTCAGAAAATTTCCAGAACTTGGAATGTTTTTGGTATTATGTCTCTTCAAAGAAATTCTCCCAAGCCTGCAGTTTTTGTTTTTTCTCATGTAAATTGAATTTTTTACGTTGTTCCAAATACAAATGTACTGATTTGATATTGGGGAGGCAGGTGTTAAGTGGGAATAAAAAAAAATCAGCTCTGCTCTCTGGAACCATCAATTTTGGTATAAATCCCCCTCCCCTTCCATCCTTCTGGTGGAGTGAGGGGAAGCAATATTTCTACCTGTATTCAATCTATCAGATATATTGAAGCGTTACCTGAGTGACATTTAATTTGTGTGTGTGTGTGTGTGTGTGTGTGTGATCTCAAAGAAACCATTTATACAAAGAATTAAATAGCAATATGTAATTTGATTTAATGGCAAAATAACTTAGCTAACAAGACTTAATGAGATATTAACTCTCTCTTAAGTCAGATGGAACACAGAGTACTTTCAACAATTTCAAATTGCACATCTTCAGAGTGCAATTTCCCCCATATATAGGCAAACACTAAGACAAAATGTGTAGACCAAAAGGTGTTTGTGTTAGTTTTGTTTTTGGGTTTTTTGGGTTTTTTTTCCATTTATTGAGAGTTAAATGTGTTTTGGAGCATACAATGCTAGAGTTCTTCAAATCAATCAAATGAAAATTTTAAAGTTATAAATCCACAATTTTCATTATTTAAAATGAAATGGACTTGAGTATAATCTAATTATAGAAAATACCCTAGTTTTTCACAGAATTTAAGATTCTGATTATCACTGTATTGCAAATATATTAGTGTGCCGCTTATATTTTATATCAAAGTTATACAAAGAATTAGCAATATTAGTGATTAATGGTGAAATCATTTTGCTAACAAAACTTAATTAGACCTTAATTTCCTATCAATTCCTTGAATAATAATCACATTAGCATTGCTATTTAATTCTCTGTATAAATTTTTTCTTTGATATAAAGTGTAAGGTGCATGGTGTATTTATATATTTTCTGTAAATAATATCCAGTAGTTTCAGTAAAGATGTTTGTTTGTACCCGTGTTAAATGCTATACTTTTATGGTGTTTTAATATTAATTTCAAGAATTTGTAGGCACTTTACAATATTTGTTGTTGGTTAGCAATTTTCATATTTCAGCATATATAAGTTCATAGCATGATATTTAGAGAGATATGTAACATGGCTGGAGCATGTTGTAGAGGTATGAATTTAGGATTCCTCTTCCAGCTGGACCTTGATACATGAAAGATTGTACAAAAAATGAAAAGAATCCCAAAATTTTTCTCAAAAGAATTTCTGCTGTATATAATGGCATGTTATATAAAAAGGTGGATGGCTGAGTGGTTAGAACTTTCACATATGTCACATTTTAGTTAGAATTTTAGCATTTTTTTTTTTTTTTTTTTTTTTTCTCTCCAAGAAGGTAACTTCTTTATGCTATCAGTCTAGGGAGGCATTCTCACCATGTGGCATAGTTAGAAAAAGCCTGAAAACTCGCTGGTTTGGCCCAAGCCTTGTTATTAAAATCAAATAGACTGAATTGTTTGTTTTACATCAAATTCAGAAATTTGAAAGTTAATTGTACAGAACATTTGTTTGCTTCAGACAGGACATTTATCTATACTGGATATGTAGAATATAATATATAATACTAGGTATCCTTCTTTTGGGAGTCTACAAGTTTGCACTAATGACCTTTTTGACAACATTCTTATAGAATGACAAATCCTTTTTCTATACTTAACTGTATTCACTTTTCATGAACTTAGATGTTTTGTAAAAATGTAAGTTGATTTTAAAATCTTATCCTATTAGCTTTTTCCTTCAATCTTCAAATTTTCCAAAGCTATTCTAAAGTGTTCCTATCTCTTCTATATTTGAAAGAAAATCAATCAGGGTTTCAATTTTAACTTGATTTCAAAGTCACTGTTACATCTGGTACAAGTTTTGTTTTGTGTGTAATTGATGTCTAGGGTTGACTATTTTCAAATTTTTAATGCTGAGCTTGAAAATATTAAATACTGAAATGTTATGCATGTAATATGTTAGTTCATAGCACACATATTATTATAAATGCAAAAAAATCAGTACTAATGCATAAGGGTGAGCAATGAATAAAAATAATTCTTGACCACTTTGACATCACAATGGGATCACTAGACTCAGCTAGCCTTCTGACCCTTTATAGGGCTTTTTATATTATACAATCTCACAGCATATTGTGAAATTAATATAACTAACATTGGATTATACCAAGACAATGGACTTGAGTTTATAAAGAACTATACAAACTTTAAAATCGATAAAATTAGAAAGATATTATATAGAGAATTTAAATGCCTGAACTTAAAAATTACTGTAAGCACAAAATTGAAAAAGGGTGAACTTCCTTGATATAACATTTAATGAAAAATGTATACATGCCTTATAAAAACCCAATACTAATCCTTTGTTTGTACACTCTAAATGTAATCAGCCTCCATCTATAACTAAGCATATACCTTTTATCTATTAAAGAGAATAAGTACAAATTCAGCAAATAAGATTTTCTATGATTATTTTCTATAATAAAGCTCTAAAAGATAGTTCTGGGCTTTTGTAGCCACTAACTTGCATAAAAATGGAAAGTAGAAAAAAAACAGAAGTAGAAAAGTAATTTGATATACACCCCCATAAAACCAAATGGTAAAGAACAAATTAGGACAAAAATTCCTTGCATTAATCATTAAACATTTTCCTAAAGATAGTAAACTCTGTATTATTTTCAATAAAAATACCCTAAAATTAAGTTACAGCTGTACTGAAAACTTGGAAAAAATTAAGAAACTAACATAATGCTAATATTTTAAATAAACACTTAGACCAAAGAAATTTAGATAATATAATGAAGATAAACAAAAATTATAAAACTGCAGAAATCCTCATAACTGTCCTCTTAAGAAATGTTGCACTGAATTATTAGTGTACCAATGCAATCTCATCTATTGAGGATCCAGACAATGTAAAAGTCTATTGCATGCACATGACAGGAGTTCAAGAAGCAGTTCAACCAACATCAAAGTTCCTTTTAGGATAAATAAATACCAAAATTGGACATCCCTATAGAAATATTTCTAGCATTTAAAAGAAACCAATAAAACACCTACTGTGAAATGGAAATTAATAAAAGCTAGAATATGTAGGTCATTAAATGACCAATGTCATTTGTACATGCATGAGAAACTGTATATTATCAGGTTTATAAAAAATAAATTTTCTTAAAGAAATGAAATGGCTATTCTTTACCAACATTGTCAAAAATTTTCCTTAAATGTTTTAAAAAAAAAAAAAAAAAAAAAAGCTGATAAATGAAATGTACATATTTATATTTGATATTAATAATTTTAAATAATTTAATTCTTAGATTTTTGTTTTAAAATTTTTTTTTTTTTTGTTTGTTTGTTTGTTTAGAAACAGTGCAAAAACACTACTTTAACATAGAGATAGTCTATTTCAAGCTGTTCTGTGTGCAGCTATTGTCAGCCCCTAAGTGTCTCTCTGAGCATTGTTTTAAGTTTATTTTCAATGTTGGTCCTCCTCTGGTAGATGTCTTGTTAATGAGACTGGGTTTGTTAGCAATTGGTAGAGCATAAGATATCTTATCCCAGGGGAAGCAGTCTAGGGTTGGAGTTTATGACCAGAACCTTTTTGTTGTTCATAGTTTAATATCAGTTCCTACTATGTGGTGTTTCTTATACAGGCCCTGATTGTTTTTCTGGGATTCACAGTAAACAAATTTTGTACTACGGGTGTCCAATATTAAGTGATGGGGGGGGATTTAAACTTAGACCCATTAAGATAAATGTAAATTAAGTTCTACATTTATAGATTGTGGGTAATACCTGAGCACCTAATGGAATAAATTGTGCTGTCCAACACACTTGTGTACATATCTTCATATATATATGTATATTTACATGTTCATGCATACATGCCACTATACATACAAATACACCCCAATCTATAATTTGGAATTTTTTTTCTATGTTTACATTTCATCATTAGTTCTCTCCATTGATTTAATAGTTTGCATTGATTTTGATATGTTATAATCCTGATTTCCCCCCACTGCTAAACATACCTTGTTGCACCTCTCCCTAAAACTATTGGGATGTTCATGAAACTTATTTGAGGATTCAGAGCCTTTTTCTTTCAATTCCCAAGATTTTTTTTTTTTTTTTTTTTTTTTTTTTTTTTTTTTTAAAGGGCTGTTAGGTGTTTTAATTTGGATTGGTGAATGAATGTCTGTATTGATTCTCTTTTTAAATTCTCCTGCAGAAATGCTGATGTAAATATTATGGTTTGTTGTATTTTCTTTAGGGAGTAATGGTTTCCTGGTATACTACCCTAGTGTATCTGCACTTGCCCTTTATTGGGCAGTTTTCCTTAATTCTACAATTACAGAGGGTTTCCATGTTAGATTTTTTTTTTTTTTTTTTTTTTTTTTCTCTCTATTGAATTTACTTAAAATGTAATTGTTATGGGAATTAATAATTTTGTACATATCAGTGCAGGAATAGCAAATTTTGACTTATTTCCTGTTGAATATATGTTGTTGTGGTTGGTTGTTTGTTTGGTGGTGGTTGTCATTGTCAACAAGTGTTGAGTAATTAGGTTTAGGAAGTACTGTCAGCTGTTGATACTTTACTTACAGCTTGTAGAAGGTGAGAGGAATTGAACAAGGTGATTTTTCTTTACCTATTTTTACACCTACATTCAAGTTTTTGTGTATCGGTTTTACTAATGGTGATTGCATAAGACAGTTTACTTCTGAAACCACTTTTGGAGGGCCTTTTCATATAGTTAAGTTTTATTAAAGATTTCTTTTCATTGGACAATAGTTAACTAATCCTGGTGCAAACAGTAGTGGGTATTTGTCTTAGGATTGCACTGGTGTGGTTAAAACTGATATTAAGTTAGGTTTCATTCTCTTTATGGTAAGGTTTAATGGTCTTATTAAGATTAAGGGTGATATCTAGGTAGTTAACTACTTTAAGGTTAGAGGAAATCTTAATTTGAAGATGTAGGAATTTGACGATCCTGATAATTTTTTTTTTTTTTTTTTTTTTTTTTCACTGTTAGTGGACTATGAGGATGAGTCAGTCATCCTGATACAGCCCTATTAGTTCCAGTCTTACAATTCTAAGAACATCTAAAATATAAAAACTTAAGTGATTGAGAAATAGAAGTCAATTATATCAAACTTAACAAATGTTACTTTCTTTATTCTTCATGTTAGTGAATCATTTAATAGTGTCAGACGAATCCTTCCAAAGGTTAGTACTGGTTGTGATTATTTTTAATTGCCTTTTGTGAAATAAGGCCTAGTTTTTTTTGTTTGTTTGTTTTTTTTTTTTGTTTGTTTGTTTTTTTTTTTTTTTGTTTGTTTTTTTTTTTTGTTTGTTTGTTTTGTTTGTTTGTTTGTTTGTTTGTTTTTTTTTTTTGTTTGTTTGTTTTTTTTTTTTGTTTGTTTGTTTTTTTTTGTTTGTTTGTTTGTTTTTGTTTGTTTGTTTGTTTGTTTTTGTTTGTTTGTTTGTTTGTTTGTTTTTTTTTTTTTTTTTTTTTTTTTTTTTTTATTAGTCTAGATTGTGTTCTGTTTATGGTCCTTAAATAAAATGTAGGCATCTTTAGTGTGGATCTTTTCCACTCTATCTACAATATTTAACTTTTTGGCTATGTTGGTGATCTCTATTTTGGACATCCTATTGTGTTTGTGTTTATTTTGTCCATAAGGATTTTGTGGTAGTTTGAGGGATTACATTTTTAGATATTTTTGATTTATTGGCTCTTACCCAAATGTCTTTGAAGTTTGTAATTGTCTTTGTAAAGTTCTGTCTTGTTGAACTTTTTTTTTTTTTTTTTTTTTTTTTTTTTTTTTTTTTTAACTGTCAAACAAGTCCCTTTCAAAAGGATCCAGGAATTTACAGGGTCATGGAGTCTTTTAGATTTAAGGTTACCTGTTTCTAATTTGTCTCTGGGGGGGGGGGTTAAGGTAGAAAACGCTTTCCATCGTAAACTCTTTACAAAGTTCATGATTTTATCCATGAGGGATATGTTGAAGGAATGTAGAGATGGGTACAGAATGTTTTTTAGGGTGTAATTTGAACAGAACTTGTCCATGATGGTTGGTTGTAGAGGCCTCTGGAATTCCAATTGGATTAATCCTGAGAGCTTGACTATTTACAATAGGAGCAAAATAGTACAGGTAATTGATGAGTTTGGATATAATCCAGGTGGAGCCTAGTAATATTAATCATTACAACTGTGTGTGTGATAAACTTTTTTCTTTTTTTTTTTTTTTTATTCAAATGTAAAAATAATTTGACCATTGCACTTTGTAACTGCCATAAAATAAATGTTACTTAATTGTACTCTTAATGCCCAAAACAATGTCTGTTTATTTTTTCTTTTTTTTCTTTTCACAGAATAAATCAAGATGGTGGCTGGTTGTGGTAATAATGTGCTCAAGTATATTCTACTTTTCTTGAACTTCCTGGTTTTTGTAAGTTCAATTTACTTAATGTGAATTTTTGTCCTTATCCTATTAGACAACTTCATTGCTCTTCTGTAAATGTTTACAAGATGAACACATACATACAGACTAATATTGGGTGAACATTAGTATGAATTTTTTTTTGTTTTAAATGTAAAATAAACCATTTTTAATTTTGTAGATGTTTTAGTCATGTTTCTTTAATGAATACTTAACACAGTAGTTAAAAAAAAAAAAAAAAAAAAAAATCTAAAATCTCAAGGCATTTTTAAATACTAGTTGTAAAGATTATAATTTGGATACTTCCTACTATTGCTTTTACCTAAGAACACTCATTTTGCTGTACATTTAAAGGGAGATTATTCAAAATAAAAAAAAAATTGACTTTAAGTCAGAATAGTTCAAACTTTTTAATAAAAATAAAAAAAAAATAAAAAAAATTCACTTTCATATTAAACCAGTCAATTTGATGACAGTATATTTCCAAGGTATTTTTCAGCCAAACTTTGAAAATGTTATATATTCCTGAAGTTGGTTTTCAATGAGGCAGATCCAGAACTATGAATAATTACTCGTACATGGCTTACTTTGAATTTATAAACATTTAATTTTCTTTTTAGAATAGATATTTTGTATTTATTTTATTTATGTAATATTTTAATTTTATTTTATTTTTATTTTTTTTTTTTTTTTTTTTTTTTTTTTTTTTACTCAAGGTGATGTCCTTGATTGGAGTCATTGTAAGTTTAGTGTTCATCCTCGAACCAGGAACTTTAGAAAAGGCAGGGACTTTCGTAAAAGAGTTCAATGATATAAATAATGTGCTGTCACCACAGTCGGTACGTCTTGGTCTTTATGTGATTCTGGGTGCCAGTGTTGTGATCCTCATCATCTCTTTCCTGGGTTGCTGTGGGGCATGGAAGGAAATCAAATTCCTGCTTGGCTTGGTAAGTTGGTTTACAAAATTTTCTTAATTCTTGATCTGAAGTTGCAAATGTTTGCTATTGGGTGTTAATTTCTCTGCATGTTTGATTGTATAAGACTAGTTCTTTGTACTAATACTAGTGTTTATTCAGTTTTGCAAGTTGTTAGGCTGGAATGAAAGTGTTTTTAATTCCATTTTGACCAATTTTTGAGGGTTTCTTGTCGAATCAATTACCTTTTTGTCAGACATACTACCACCTTCTTGTGTAGATGTCTCACTTGGTACTTATCAAAAGCAAAAAAAAATTCTCCAACATCAAAAGTAGTTCTAAAAAGTACAGCTTTTATGGATTCTATTAAGATTTTTATGAAATGCTTAATCTCAGCAATTCAATTTCATATTTCCGTAAATATCACTACAGTGTGTCTTTTACTTTGTAAACAATGACTGCTAAAACTGTCAAGTAATTTGTTTGAAAGTCTTACTTATGACATATTTTCTTTTTTTTTTTTTTTTTTTTTTTTTTTCTACAGTATGCTATAATATTACTGATTATCCTCATTGTTGAAGTTGCTGCTTTTATTTTGGCTATTGTCTTCAAAAACAAGGTAATTGTAAATCTTTTATTTGTAAATATTAAATTTGTCTTGATGTAATGCAGACTTTCCTTTTATTTTGTAATATATTGTCTAATATAGTCTTTAATTTTCTTTTCAGGTTGAGAGTAAATTGAAGGAAGGCCTGCAAAAAGCAAGATCTGAAAACTCTACTGTATATGGGGATTTTGAGAAACTTGTAAGTGTCCACAAATAGGAAAACTAAACTGACACTTTCATTGAAAACTCATTTTCACATAAATAACCTTCATATTGACTTCTGTAGAAATTCTTCCTGGTCTATGATAGCAAATTTACAGAGTAATCTCGACTGATTTACAGAGTAATCTCGACTGATTTACAGAGTAATCTCGACTGATTTACAGAGTAATCTCGACTGATTTACAGAGTAATCTCGACTGATTTACAGAGTAATCTCGACTGATTTACAGAGTAATCTCGACTGATTTACAGAGTAATCTCGACTGATTTACAGAGTAATCTCGACTGATTTACAGAGTAATCTCGACTGATTTACAGAGTAATCTCGACTGATTTACAGAGTAATCTCGACTGATTTACAGAGTAATCTCGACTGATTTACAGAGTAATCTCGACTGATTTACAGAGTAATCTCGACTGATTTACAGAGTAATCTCGACTGATTTACAGAGTAATCTCGACTGATTTACAGAGTAATCTCGACTGATTTACAGAGTAATCTCGACTGATTTACAGAGTAATCTCGACTGATTTACAGAGTAATCTCGACTGATTTACAGAGTAATCTCGACTGATTTACAGAGTAATCTCGACTGATTTACAGAGTAATCTCGACTGATTTACAGAGTAATCTCGACTGATTTACAGAGTAATCTCGACTGATTTACAGAGTAATCTCGACTGATTTACAGAGTAATCTCGACTGATTTACAGAGTAATCTCGACTGATTTACAGAGTAATCTCGACTGATTTACAGAGTAATCTCGACTGATTTACAGAGTAATCTCGACTGATTTACAGAGTAATCTCGACTGATTTACAGAGTAATCTCGACTGATTTACAGAGTAATCTCGACTGATTTACAGAGTAATCTCGACTGATTTACAGAGTAATCTCGACTGATTTACAGAGTAATCTCGACTGATTTACAGAGTAATCTCGACTGATTTACAGAGTAATCTCGACTGATTTACAGAGTAATCTCGACTGATTTACAGAGTAATCTCGACTGATTTACAGAGTAATCTCGACTGATTTACAGAGTAATCTCGACTGATTTACAGAGTAATCTCGACTGATTTACAGAGTAATCTCGACTGATTTACAGAGTAATCTCGACTGATTTACAGAGTAATCTCGACTGATTTACAGAGTAATCTCGACTGATTTACAGAGTAATCTCGACTGATTTACAGAGTAATCTCGACTGATTTACAGAGTAATCTCGACTGATTTACAGAGTAATCTCGACTGATTTACAGAGTAATCTCGACTGATTTACAGAGTAATCTCGACTGATTTACAGAGTAATCTCGACTGATTTACAGAGTAATCTCGACTGATTTACAGAGTAATCTCGACTGATTTACAGAGTAATCTCGACTGATTTACAGAGTAATCTCGACTGATTTACAGAGTAATCTCGACTGATTTACAGAGTAATCTCGACTGATTTACAGAGTAATCTCGACTGATTTACAGAGTAATCTCGACTGATTTACAGAGTAATCTCGACTGATTTACAGAGTAATCTCGACTGATTTACAGAGTAATCTCGACTGATTTTTTTTTTTTTTAAATGCACAATTTTTTTTTTTTTTTTTTTTTTTTTTTTTTCTACTGGATATGTGTAATCTTTATTTTAATTAATTTTAAATGAAGCTTGATATAATATACAGTCAATACTCAATTTGCAACTTGAAATAATTTTTTCCCCTTTAATTTGTAGGTGGAATGTTGTGGTGTTAAAGATGGAGATAAATGTGTAAACTCTGTAAGTTTCAATTTAAAAATTATGCATTTGTATGTTCTGTGTTGATAATTGACATTCAGTTGACCTCCTCTGTACCAGTTCATAGTTGATTTAAAAAAAATTTTTTTCTTTCTTTTTTCATGCCAAGCAAAGTACAAATGCTTACGCAATGAGAATACAGAAATTTATTGATAACAATTGCCATTGCATTTAAATTTTTGAAGATCAAAGTTGACTGGAAAGCCAGAAGAGTTCCATAGCAAGAAAAAGTATTGTAATAGAACTTGTGTAGAAATTTCAGCTATGGATCTTGCCACCAATCTAGTACTGTGCTTAAATTCAGTTTAAGCACCAAAAAGGAAAGCCCATCAGGTCAATTATGATGAAAATACTTATAGAAAAGGCACAGGGAAGCCATGTTATTGTTATGGGGAAAGTGACTAACACGTCGGACCCATAATACTGCAGATTCTTCCTTGTATTTTACTGAGAATCCCTGAATACATAGATGTGCAAGAGAAATTATAGTGAGAAAAATTGTCTAGCATGACATTGAACAAACTTTTGAAGAAGCAAACCTAGAATTGATTCAGTATAATCGTTACACATCCTGTCAGTGGAAAACATTAGCCCAATAACCATTTAGGTCTATTGGTATCCTCAACATTGTTGGTCGTATCACTCTAGCCATCTTGAAGTCTGTTGGGAGATATATACACGCTCACCTGCACTCATTTTCACAAGTTAATTCATCTTGGTTGCATCTCTTCCACTGAACCAGAGTATGACTTTTCTTCACTTACTTTAATATGGGACTGAATTCACTGCTGTCAGGTAACTAGATCTGTATTTATACACAGCCATGTTTGTAAGGCCTGAACCTAATTTTGTTTTGCCTCTTTAACTAAATGGAAGTATTGTAATAGAAACGACTAAGATGAAGGCATTAGTAAATGTATGTTAAATTTTTATCTTGAAACATAAATCATTGTTTTGCTATGCTTACATTATGTGTGCATTATGGCTAAGTAATCTGTCAGTCATGTCCCATGCGTGATATATGCTTAGGCGATCATGTATTTTTCGATACATGACTGATGAGGTAGTTTTGTTTGTTTTTTTTTTTTTTTTTTTTTTTTTTTTTTTTTTTTTTTCCCCCCCCTGCAGTAGGTTCCCATTTCTTTCTACAGTAGACAAGTTACCATCCAAGGCTATAGAACCCAGTCTGTCCTGCTATTTACCCATAGCTGGGGGAGAAGGATTCATAGCTTTCACAAGGGTATTAGCATGTAAGTGAATATAACGGATTTGATTGGAATTCGACTTCAGCTCTCGGCTTCCTCAATCTGAGCCATGATACATGACCCATCATAAACTTGAAACCTTTAAAATATGTACACACATGTTACCATGTTGCAGAGATTTCTGGTCTTGCAATTATGTAAAATCTATTTTTCTTCCATTTAAAAAGTTAATTCTTTGCTTTTTCCTTTGCACAGACCTATTGAAAGAAAATAGGTTCTTAACTTTATCCCTAAACTGTGTTCATATCCAAACTATTTGAGACCTCATTTTTTTTCCTTTTCTCCAGGTTGACTTAAAGTTCAAGATTGGCTGTTACAACAAAGTTATTGAACTTGTCAAAAGCTTCTATACAATTGTCTTGGCAGTTAGTGTGATCACAGTTATCATTGAGGTAAGAAACACTTTTTCAGAAATATTTTTTTTTTTTTTTTTTTTTTTTTTTTTTTTAAATTTGGATAAGTTGTTAAATAAAAATTGTCTTGTAAAATTTTGTATTTACTTTGCAAAAATTTGTTTAAATTAGTTTCAGTTATTTACTTGTTACTCCAAACCCTACAGACGGATGTGTAGGGATAGAAACTTGCATATATGTATAAAGATTTATGTAAAAAAAAAAAAAAAAAAACTTTGAAAATATTCTTGAATTTACTTATATATAGCAATCAACACCATCACTTGACAAGACACCAGAAGTGTTCAAACAAAATGACTATTTTTGTAGTAATGTTATAACATGCTTATGTTATAAATTTTTGAATGTGTGCATGGTCAGATCAAAGCTAAAACTTGTCTTAGACCTTTTTCATATCTAACCTTTTGCTCTAGTTGGAAATGAGTTTTTATTGCTCTGATAGGAAATATTAACATTTTATAAAGTTGTGACAGACCATAAAGTTAATCTTGTTCATTTCTTTTTACTTCTAGATTCTGCTAATATCCTTCTCCTGTTGTCTTTGTTCTAACATTGGGGAGAAGACTGTCTGAGGCACAAATTTACATAAGCAGGAGAAAAAAAAAAATCTTTTTTTTTTTTTTCTTTTTCTTTTTCTTTATTTCATTTGACTTTGGCAAAATATCATCTTTTTGCCCATTTTTATAAAATAAAAAAAAAAAAACAAAACATTGTCCTTTCCACTGTAAATGTTTATAATCAGCTTTATAACTTGAGCCCCTTTTTCTGACCTTTTTTTTTTTTTTTTTTTTTTTTTTATTCAAATTCTAAATGCTCTATTGACTAAACTTTAATTTTGAAATGTTTTCATTTTTACACTACATAGTATTTTTTTTTTTTTTCCTTTTATGATCCACTGAAATCCTTTAAATTGTAATTTTGTCTTCAAATAAAATATCTGGATTTGTGTTTCTGTTTTTTTTTTTTTTTTTTTTTTTTTTTTTTTTTTTTTTTGTAAACCAAATTGGTTACATCCACCACCACTGTTCAGAACCTGAACTACTGCCAAAGAGGCTCCATGCCTAGAGAGAAGATTGGGCTTTAGAAGTATCTCTCTCATTGCTCTATCGCTATTACCATGGCAAGGTCCTGCCATGCCACTTACATAGTAGACTTGCATAGTAGCAAACCACCCATATTTCCTGTATTCCATCTCGCAGCTCATTCTTGCAAGCTACTACCCCATGGAAGACTGCCAAGGGGCTGTTCTCCCCCCCCCCCAATCACTACAATCACAACCTGTTCAAGTATAGTTAACTGTTATCTTTCCCTCCTATCCATATGCACTACCCAGTGGTATAAATCTCTACCTTGAGTGGACCCTGGGTCTTGTAGAGGGTAAACCTTACTGTGTGTTTGGGGGGGGGTTGAGACATTTGTCTTAACCCCATCTCACTGGCTATAAAATGCAATTACATCCCCCACCCTTATATAACAATTGATAAAAGAATTTGTCTTCAAAACAAGGCAAACTCAAGAAGAAGATGCAAGGAGTTACTGAGAAGGTCCCCTTCTTACATTCTCTATTAAGGAAAACTGATAAAAGGACAAAAGTTAATGATTGATCTTCAAAAACTTAAATGCGATATCAAAATTGTCAAGTGTGATGAAAGTGTTAATGTCGTTACATCTAGCCATTTCAACTATAAAATGACCTAAAAGTTAACCTTACTGCCAATCTAGTACTATGCTTAAATTCATAAAGTTTAGGCACCACAGGAAAGTTCATGAGAAGAATTACCATGAAAGTATTTATAGAAAAGACAGGGAAGCTATGCTACAGCAGTGGAAAGTGACTGGAGCTGATATGTCAGAACCAATAAAATACAAAGAATCTCTAATGTTATCTAGAATATTTAGATATATAGCAAGAGCACCAAACCTGATGTGGCAGCAATATTCAAAGCACGGATATATTTACAGTGTTACCTCATAGACCAGCTGCAGCGGAAGAACACATAGTAACATTCACAGAAAATTAAACATATATATATATGATTTCTTAAATATATTTTTTTGTACAATTGGAATCCATATACTATTAGTTAATGATCATTTTCACTCGCAAATTTAAAATAGGACTTGCTTGGATTATACCAATGGATTACTACCTGTTGGTTTGTATTTAATACATTTTTAGGAAACATTAGAAATTGTCTCAATTACTACTGCTACCATACTAAGTGGCAAAGTCTCCAAACCTGCTAACGCATTTACCACACCCTTATGCTACTCTAGTGAGAGATTAAAATGTTGTCTCCCTGTGACAAAAAAAAAAGTAGCAATAAAAATTAATTATAAATATCCATGAGAATAGAAACGGTCATGTGATCTGACATGAAACATTGTTAGACAGGAAAGTTCATCTTCCTCTTTTTGTTTGTTATAGTAACAAGATGCACAATTTCAGGTTTGTAACAACCAGACAGATAAGTACAAAATTTATATTGTTTTTGGTACCCAATCTTTTGCATGTAGATATATGCAAACTTTGTATTAAGAATAAGTGTTTTTATATGAAGACTTTTGTTCAAACTTTCATATATTTATGTTGTCATGTTTGATACACCTTAAACTAGGCCTGTTATATATTTCTGCACAACACTACTTAGCAGTGGCGGCTTGTGGCTAAAATTAGTGGGGGTGCTGCTTCAGAAAATTTTTAGCCATTGTTGTAATATTGTGTAAGATGAAACGAACACATAAAAAGAAAATTTATACACAAACTTGATAAAATCCTAAACGAAAAAATTGTTTTACTTATAAGTTGTTATAGTTCAAGCTTGATCTATTCTTCTTGTTTTACTTTCAGCAAAAAGGTTAATAATTTTCTCCTTGATTCCTGGATGACTGTTGATGAAATTTTTCTCCCTTGAAAGCACTGCAAGTGCATTTAGTCTTTCAGGATTCATAGTGCTCCTTAGAAAAGTTTTTCTTTTCAGTGTGGAAAAGCAGTTAAAGGATTTTTATCAGTTTCATAATTTCACTAAGAACACAATCTAGATTACTTTCCAAAATAAATTTCAGCAGTTCATTTAATTTACAATATTCATGCATATCTGCTCTACAATAGAATACTTTTATTTCAGTTTCAAGTTTTTTTCTTTTTTTTTTTAATCATGGGATAAGCTTCAGTCAGTAGTACAATCTTTTCTGTAGCTAATCTTGATTAGACAAACTTTTTACAACTGCCTTAGTTTAGTCATTCTCTTTGATTCTAAATAAAATCTCTTCTGTAGCCAGTTCCTTCTTAAAACTAAGGAAGCTTTTCTTGTTTTAACAATTTAACAACTACGTGTTCAGTGGAAAAATATCTGTCCATGATATCACTACATATGCAGTCTCACATTTTCCTTCCTTCTGCCCTTGAAGGATTCTCACAGTACTTGGAGTTGCTTATTTCTAAAATAGCAGTTTTGAAATCTGTTATATTCATTGACTTTAAACACACTAATTTCTCAAGATTGCATTTGGTTGTAAATTACTCTAACATGATGAAAAAGATCTAACAATACATAAAATTATTCAGGTATTGTAAAATTCCCGTTGCTTCTGCAATGGTTTGATCTGCATTTGATGTTGACTGAATTTCAGTAAGACAGCCTTTTTAAAGGCTGCAAATTTTCATGAACTCTTTTTCGAGTCCGTAT
The DNA here is from genome assembly GCA_963932145.1 of Acanthosepion lycidas. NCBI lineage: Eukaryota > Metazoa > Mollusca > Cephalopoda > Sepiida > Sepiidae > Acanthosepion > Acanthosepion lycidas. The sequence continues at coordinate 73,168,780 of OZ010589.1, forward strand.
GTTAAAGTTTCACATTGTAGAGAATGGATGTGGAATGCTGACATCCATATGCTTTTTGAGAATTGATACATGTAGTGATCTTGAGAAGAATGTTAGAATAGCCAAAATGTTAGAGAAAAATATTCTTGCATTCTATATAATACCTGCTATATTTCTCATTATTAAATTAAGTCAATGTACGTAATGGTGAATGAAATATGTGCTAATATAAACCGCTTTTACTTTTGCTTGAACTCCTCCTTTTTTGCCTTTCATGACATTTGCACCTTCAAATGTCAGCTATCGATTTTTTTTTTTTTTTTTTTTTTTTTTTTTTTTTTTTTTTTTGTCCATTTCCTTGAAGAATTATCTCTAATTGTTCTAGAAGATGTTTGGATATGCCATCTGCAGTTTGATTTTTCTGGAATAAAGAGTCCCCAAAAATGCTCAAATATTTTTTTCATTCAACATTTACTGTAGAACAATGACCATTTGATTGTGTTCTGAAACATCTGTTGTCATCAACCATGATGGTTACAAATGAAGCTTCCCTAATTTCTGTCCTTATCTCCTCATGTTATATTTCTTGTCTGCCACTCATAACCTTGTCTAGGATTATATTTCAAACTACATTTTACCATTATCAAATCCCCCCTTATTATTATTATTATTATTATTATTATTATTATTATAATATTTTTTTAAGATTATTTTGAATTTAGTGTAGGTCAGACACAATTGGTTAATCAGTGTAAACCCACAAGTCTCATTTTAATTTTTATTTGTTATCTGCTTTTGAAATTTAAAAATAATTTTTTTACTCGCCAGTTATTTGCCATCCCCTGAAGAAGCACAACTAGTGCTGAAACATGAAAGCTATTGTGTAGAGATTTTTAACATGTTTGTGTTTTAATCTCATACAATAAATATATATATATATACACACACGCACATACTGTCAAGAGGACTCCAATATACTCTTTTCTTTCCTTATTAAATATTCTCTTTTTGACTTCATGCATTCTGTCAAAAAGCATATTTTCTCTCCTTTTTTTATGCAGAATTCTCATAATTGTCACATAATAATTTTATAACTTGTTTGTGATTATAGGACTTTGAACATAAGTTTGGAATGAAATTAGTCAGAAATTTGACTAGACATATAGCAAGAAATTACAATCTAGTACAACATCAAATTATTCTCATTGCCTTCATATGCATTTGGTAAGCAGGCAGTTACACTAGGTTTCTTCCCTAGAACTGTCACTCTTTAGAACATCCTCCTGAGGGGATGCTTCTTTTAGTCTAAGGTCAATTGAAATCTATCCTACATATTCTCATAATATGCTTCTCTTCCTCCTCCCCTTACAACAATCTGATTCCCTAACCTTCTAACTTGAGAGTAGCTCTTGAGCCTTGTATTAGGTGAACAATTGTTTAAAAAAACAAACTTCATAAAGGTTGAACTGTGGTTTCTATATTAGGTACTACGCTCAATCTAGGGGAGACAACAGTGTTAATTCTCATATCGACCAAAAGAGAATTTAGGAAAATTGCAAAAATAAGTATTCTAGAACAATAGAATTTAAATTGATAGCATGTTTGCATTGTCATCGATTCCGGAAAACATCACCAGAAAGGGTTTAAAATACAAGACGACGCTTACTGCAGATAAGTTAGTCTTTCAGCATTGTGCCAGATTCAGTGAAGTTGAAAACATTTATTTTATCTGATATACAGAAAGGAAGAAATAGGAATGACTTGGAATTAAATGTCAACTAATTTTATTGAAACTCCACCAGAATAACGGCGCTTTGAAGTTAACTTGAATAAGTTACCAGTCCAACACAGGCGCAACTTAAAGTTTTCTAATATCATACTCACTGCAGTTATATGATGGGGATTCAAATTCATTGCAAATTTCTTCATTTTGACCAAGGAGCCTAATGTATGAGAAAGTCATTTGAACTCTCATCATTTCTTTTTTTTGAACTTAGAATAAAATAGCAATTCTCCTTTACAATTGTTGAAAATTGTCTTTTTAAAATACTTTTAAAAGATTTCTTTGATCTTTACATCAAAAGTGGACCGATTGGATTAAATTTAAGTTTGTTTTTTTTCATTATTTATTAGGTTGGTGCAAAAATAATGACGTAATAATGTCGTTTTTTTACGTTAAAAAATACATCAAAAAACGACATTATTACGTCATTATTTTGGCACCAACCTAATAACACTTTCTAACCATTTTTACAATGATACATTAAAATGAAAATGTAGTTGCATTTATTTACTTATAATAATTTTATTATTATTATGATGCCAGTTAAGATATTTTTGTTCTTTCAATACCGTCACAGAAATCATAAAAGTATTCATGTTTTTTAAACTTGAATGAATCTTAGAAATACACAATCTTGATTAGATAAACTTTTTACAACTGCCTTAATTTAAAGTCATTCTCTTGGACTCTAAATAAAATTTTATTTTGTACTTATTATTACCTATAATATAAATATTATATACATATAAATTATAATTTGGTAAAACAAATGAATTTCATACTTTTAAATTATAAAATGTATTATGTTATAAGTTGACCAATTTCAAACAGAATGAATTTTTTTAATGTAGCACAATCTTCAATATCTGTCTATATTTCTGAGATGAGGTATTGTAACTATTTACATTGTTTGACTTATTGTCCTCATCTACTCCTGTGGACTAAATAAAGGTTTTGGTTTGAAATTCCAACAATATCATCTAAGAAGTCCAGAGCATACTATGGCCAAAACATCAGGAATGGGACAATAAAGATGTGGACAATAGTCCAAACAATGTAAATAGAGTAAACAACACAATCTTAAAGAAAAAAAAAAACATTTATCACTCTGTATGTGACTTAATTTGTTGTACAAAAAGTTTATCCTTTCACTGAAGGTGACTCTGATCCCTAAACAATAGTGTGCTTGAATTTCATAGGAAGGTGACTCTGATCCCTAAACAATAGTGTGCTTGAATTTCATAGTTATGTTGTCATATCCTGCTATGGCAACAGGAAATAACTAAATGAAATTAAAGTAGAATTTATTCAGCTTCTTTATATAAAAATTGCAAATTGTTTAAAAATTTATTTAAAATCATCTTGCAAAATATTATCCTTCTAATATCTGTAATAAGGTTTATTTACATTTTAATACCTTTCAACTAGCTCACACATTAAAATTACTTTTATGTACCAAGTCAGATGCTTAAAACTGACTACACGAAAGATACATAAGACACATGTCAAAAGAAAGAAGAAAAAATTAATTTCCTGCCTTTCAAGATGCTAATACTGTGTGTACATACAAGCCAATGTCTTGGATTTTTAGTTTTTTGCCAAACTAAGTAATTTATTTCTTATCCAATCACATTTTAACCTCTTCCCCTTCACATCACTTATGTGCAAATATCCTTTAGAAAGGTATAAATCCATCTCCTCCTCAGTTAAGGGTAAATAGCAGTAGAGACTGGCTCCTATAGCCTTGGGTGGCAATCTGTTTATAAGGACAACTCTGAATTCAAAATCTGAGTGGTAAAGTGATTAGCAACAAAACCAGTTCTTTCACCAGACCAGGGCACAAAAAAGAGCTGTTAAAGGCAGATGAACTCCTCAGTGTCAACAGCCATCCATCCCAACTATAGGTTAAATAGCTTCACCAACCTGCAATTGATTAAACATGGTGAGTTTGGCTATACCTCTGAGGATGTGGTCAATCAGAAAAAGCTTCTCCAACAGGAGTTAGAAGGATTTGAATTAGTTCTTGTACTTTGAGATTCCATTTTAATGATTTCATGGTTATTTATTAAGTTCATAGAACACCATAAATGTTACTGGAGGAAGGAAGCCTTATTGAGGATCACATGATACACAATTGCAACAGTCAGCTTACTAGCCATGATAAGGTGTACATAAGAAAAGGTGATTTTATTGATATTTTCACAATTTCTGTCTAATGAGGATTAAAGCCTTGGTTAGTGAATTTGGTAGCATAGCAATTGTAATCCCAGGACCAATTATTGCAAAGTACTCAGTCCCAATAAAAACAGGATTAGCAATAACTGAGCAGTACTAAAAAGACATTTGACCAAGATGAGATCTCTATACATGGACAGTGGAATGAGAAGCACCTATCCTGGTAGATTGCATAAAGAGTTCTGTTTGAAAATTTTCCAAAGGTTATCCAGAATGACAAAGACCTGAAGAAGGCCAGAGGCAAAATCTTGTGATTGTAACAACAATGATGAGGATATTAGCTGTAAATAATATTTTGCACCTATTCATATTACATTTAGAACATTATGACTAGAAGAGACATCATATTTTTACAAAAAGATGCTGAAAAGTTTTGGGCTCAACCAAGAAGCCCTACTAAAAAAAGTTTTATCAGATTTCAGGAAGTGGGCCAGGCCATAAAATTTCTCAGTAGCTCCTGTAGATAGAAGTTTAAATAAATGTATATAATTAACTAATAAATTAATACCCTCTATAAAATCCTAAGAGTGCTCACTTAAGGGATTTTTAGGTATCTCCCTTTTTCCACATGCATTATCTTTGGTGGCTTTGTAGATACAGTCACTAAATTTAGCTTAGTCTAAACAAGGTTACAATTTTGGGATATCAAATGAGATATAAATTCTGTTCACTAGTAGTCTTTTTTACAATCTTACATTCTTTGATTTAAAAAATGTTTTCAAATGATGCAGACAGATACCATTGCATTCTTTTAAGGAAGTCTCAATAACTTCAACAATTAAAAAAAGCAAATAGGCAAACATGGACCATCACACCCACAAAAAAACAGTGTCAAAAAGATGGCTTTTCCATTAACACTGCTAATAGTTTAACTACCTTCACTTCTCGGCAATGTTTATTGTTTTAAAAAGCAATTATTAGAATTGTAATAAAGCCTAAACCTATGGAAGTGAATGAAAAATAAAAAAATGGATAAATTCATTTTCATCATGTTTAGGTTTTATAATTCTAAGCAATGCTTAAGAAAAAAAAAAACACTGCCAAGGAGGGAGAGTAGTTAAAATAACTTGATGTTTGAAAAAGAGGAATCTTGTAAGCACTTAAACATGGGAAATGGAAGACCTAAATTATATGATATTGGTTTGAGGAGTGAAGAACTAATGAATATCATGGGAGATAGAGAAGAATGAAAGAAAGTAATTAACGGTGTACAATTATCTTGAAATAAATAAGAATATGAATGGTCCCTTTCAAGGTAGACAATGAGCTTAGCAGCTTTTTACTTTACTATCATTACTTGAACAGAATTGTAAAGAATCTTTTTATATCTTCTCTATCAACTTTCTTAACATGCCTGTGATAGCATTCTTATCAAGATATTCAATTATGAGTCAAAGCACAAGAAAAGGTAGATTCACACTTGAACATAAATGACCTCAAATAGAATGTGAATTTTGTTTACTAATACCTATTTTTACTTCTAGTAAAAATTATACTATCCAATACCATAAATAGATTTCCTGAGATGCCAAAAGTCATGGAATTGGAGCCCAGTATTATGTAGGGCCTCTTCTAGCTTTGTAAAGTGCAGAAACTCAATGTGGCATTGCTTCTACAAATAGTTGGAAGACTTCACGAGAGATGTTGAGCCATAGTTTTTGACAGCTCTCTACAACTTCCTGGTACTTGTAGATACAAGATCTTGTATATGAATCCCATAAATGCTTGACTGGCTGATGTCAGGTGAACATGGTGGCACACACCTTTCATTTGAAGTTTTCAAAATGCTTCTCAAACCAATTCTGTGTAACTTGGGCCAGATGACATGGTGTAATAACCCATCATTGTTGGGGTGCATATAGTTCATAAATGGGTGCAAATGGTCATGAAGCGGTGCATCATAGCAGTTACCAGTCAATGATGTGTTTAGATAAACACACCCCACACTATTATGGAACCATCACTAGCCTGTATAGTGCCTTGTTGAAAACTTGGGTTTATGGCCTCATGGAGTCTGCTGAAACCTGAACCCTACCATCAGCATGAAACAACTGGAACCATGTCTCATCAGACCAACCACACCATGACATTCTTCCAGGGTCCAATTAGCAATGTCATGAGCACAGATGATGCTCTGTATCCAATGTCATGGTATTAAGAGGGGCACCCAACCCATTGACCTTCTACTCCCATATCATGTGTGATGTATTAATAAATACAGAGTTAATTCCCTTGTAACTATTTATAGAGATCAATCACATTTCAATAAAGCAGCTACTACCAATCAGAGTCAGTTCTGTTACAAATAAGCACACAGTACATTTTGTCTCATCATTCACTATTACTCATTGGGAACATCATTAACATGACACATAACATCATGGCAACTAATGAACATTAAACTGATTTATTTATTGAATATATGTCTATTACTGTAGAGAATTTCAACCAGATGCCTCTGGTAATGATCATTAAGGACCTGTGGTTAGCCTCAATGCTGCCCAGGATTGGCACTAAAGCCTCCTATCAGGTATTCCTGATATACACATAACCCAGTAGATTTAAGGATATCAGATCTCTGCATAATTTTAGAAATGTAATGGCACCCACTATAATGCCCTGATAATTCAGCTTACAGCCATATCACATTGAAACACTGGTTTGATCATTGAGTTAAGCAATGTTGAGCCTTGTCAGTACCGAAATGGGTGACTGCTTGAGAATACCAGGTGCTGCAAACTTGGATGAGTGGGTGACGTAATAGATATCAACTTGGAATTGAAAATCAGAGAGCAGAGTTCCAATTCCAGTTTGCTTCATTATATTAACTTATGTGTAAATACCCTTGTGAAAGGTATGAATCCACCTCTTCTCCCCCCAGATATGGGCTAATTAGTATGACATGTATCAGTAAATTATTATTATTATCGCCAATAATTCTTACAATCTAAAAGTATTTTCTGGCTTTAATATTTTCTGACTTCAAGATAAGCAAAAATGAAAATAATTTCATTTTAACAGATATATTTACCAAAATTACACAAAAATATCTTAAAATACTAAAGAATAAATTTATTCAATAAAATCACCATTGATTTCAACCATAGCCACATGACTTTGGAATCTCCTGCAATTGTTCTGGACAATCTCCTTGTTTAAGTTGGTGAATGCTGCCATAGTTTTTTCCTTCAGTTCATCTTTGGTGTTACAAGGAGTTTTGTTGGTCTCTCACAAAACTGCCTCCCTTGCATAATAATCAAGTAGATTGCAGTCTGAGGAGTTAGGTAGCCAGATGTAAGGGATGATGTGGTTGCAGAAATTGTCTGACATCTATGACTGGGTTCTCCTGCTTGTGTGGCATGGTGCAGAGACCTGTTTCCAGACATAGGGTTTTCTAGCAGCCACTCTCTTGACCCAGGGCAACACTACCTCCTCAAGTCACTTGATATAGGCCTGAGTATTGTATCTGAGGTCCTGTAGGAAGATGAATGGAGGCATAATATCGCCATCACTAGTGATTACTCTAAACACCTTCGTAATCACCATTAGACTCATCCAACTCTTTCCATATCCTCTGCACTGTCCTCAGATTGACACCCAAACACTCCAAAATATTTGTATTGGAACTTCCAGCTAAAATGCCAAGGAGTATAGCATGCCGTTTCCAAATTTATGGCAGAGTGAATTGTGTCATGGTGTTCTTTTTCTCACAGATTTTGTACTATTCTGTGTAGTTGACAAAATCAAAAACAAAAAACATATGCATGAAATTAAAAATATAAAATGGCAACAATTTATCCATCCATTGCATCCTGTATATATATATATATATATATATATATATATGACTGGACAGTATTTTTCAAAGTTAATAAATAAACATTTTCCTTAAACAACCCTCTAAGATCTTCAACAAGAAAACAATTAAAATTAGCTATTCCTGTACCAGTAACATGGACAAAATTATCAACTCTCATAATAACTACATTTTAATTAATTTCTATGGGATAAACAACAAACCTGGCATTGAACCCTCCTGTAATTGTAGATACAAAGAAAGTTGATCAGTTGAGGGCAATGCAGATCTGCTAGGATTATATGCCAAGCATCCATTTCCCCCGAAGAAAATATGAAAAATTATAATGTTTACATTAGAATTTCTGTGGGGGAATGGAAACAGAGATTTTATAAAAGATTATACACAAATAATGTAAATAAATATATTACTATGAGTACTTCCTAAGCTTTATCAATGAGATTTAAGCAATTTAGTATATTGAAGTGATGTTTACAAAATTCTCTTAGGGTCAGATTTGTATTTTCGGTCACTTCAAAACACCTCTGAAACAAGACAACTTCATCAGAGCTGGCAGTTTCTCCATTACTCTGTGGATTCCAGTTCTCTTTTTAAATTTTACAAACTATCCTCAGCTTGCCTTAAGTGGATTTTCCTTTTCAGCAGACATGCCTGGTATTTTTCTGATAAGATCCACATACAGTGCCTTTGCCTTTGCACATGTAATATCTTCAGATACAGAATCACCTAGAGCTGCCTCTCATTCATCCACACCAACAACAACTACTTCTCAACATCTTCTAGGGCTTTTGAATGATCCTTGGTAATTATGCTAACTCTCTTGGCTACATTAAGTTCTTGTACTTTAGGATAGTGCAAATTGCTTATGCCGAAAGTCCATATAGATTGGCAAGGTCAGAAACACAGGTACCTTCTTCATGTTTCTGAATGATCTTCATTTGCATGAATATTTTTTCCCTCTTCTTAGTAGCAACCAGCTTCTTGGGTGACATCGTGGGTGACAAAAATTATCAAAAAAATTACCCACTAAAATTTATTGTAGATGTACAGTAATATTTACAGTAACACATTAAACTGTACAATACAGTAAATGTATGGGAACATGTAAAGGAACAAACTGCAGTGATGAAATCTACTTTACAAATCAACCTGAACTGGATGCATAGTTTATTTTACTGTGTAGTCTACATGCTGTACCTGCATTTTATTTTACTCTAATTATAAATTATTTTACATTTTTCTACTGTATTTTATTGATATCAATTTAAAATTATTCAATGATTATACACTGTATAGCAGATTAAAACACACTTTACATTATATAAACATTAAACAAAATGAATTCAGCATTGTCACATTTTGCCTACTTTTAATTCAATAAATTTTAATAAAATTTACATGTTACTATAATGTACATGTACTGTATTCATTACTGTACATAAGCTTTTGCACATTATTAATGTTTTTATGCTTACACTTAATATAATTACAAATATGTATACACTACAAAGGTTTATTCTACAAGATAACAAAGAGGACTGAGCAGGATGATGCAATGCTTGTATCATCACAATTATTAACAATAGTAATTTATATTTAATATTTTATTCTTGTTTAATAATTTTATTTAATAATTATATTTTTTATTTTATAATTATTTTACTTATTATAATATATGTATTATTATTTGTATATTATATATGTATTGTTTTTATTTTAATTTTTAATTTTAGATGTTACCTTTTTATTTACTCTTTCTTAAAAGTATTTTTTTAAATCTTCTCTAATTTTTAAATACCTTTAAGTAATTTACTTTATAAACTACATATTGATGTTTTTTCCTCTATTTTTTGCTAACATAGATTTGGGAGTTTTTTTTAAAAAAAAGGAGATAAGTATAATAAGTATAAGAAGTATAATTTTTGTTCTTTGATTTAGAACTAATATTTACTATTTTCTATTTTAATTTTTAAAATTGTTTGCACTCATGTCTTTAATTTTATGATCCTGTTTCAATCTAAGTTGAGATGTTAATATTTTAAAATATAGGTCAAGGTTATTTTAACTGCCTTCTTGAACCAGGCACTCCTACTTTTCTTACCATGATATTGGGAGTTTATTTAAATTTATGTCTAGATTTTCATTGCAGCTTTCTTTTTTTTATTCTTCTTTTTCTTTTCCTTTTTCCTCTTCTTTTTCTTTTCTTTAAATGTTTAAATTCTGAGCTCCTATTTTATTTCTTCACACCTCTGAGTTGACAAGGTCTATAAGTAAGTCTTGTAGGCTGAAATAGCTATTTGAATGAGGTCATTTTGGATTTCTATTCTATGTAATTTATATGCTCTGTTATAATAAATACATTGAGCTCTTTTGGTGAATCAGTTTTAATATTTAAGTAAGTTACTTACATCAGAACAAGCTCAATGTTAGCTCATTTTTATTTCTACAACACCGCATTTAGCAAAAAACCATGAAAAAAAAATTTCAACACAAATTTTAAACTAAAAACTCCTATTTTGAAGCAATTTAATACAAACTTCACTCAATTGTAGCCAACAACAAGCTGATTGTTTAAGTTATTTAACTTGATAATTGAGTTATCTAGAGCCACAGCCTGAGTTTTGTCATTCTTATCTAAACCTTGATAGACAAATTCAGTGACATCTGTTAACATGTTGGTGATATACCTGGTAAAGCAGAAGCCATATTGTTTGTCCAAAAGGAGGCTGTGTGAAGTAAAATACTTATTATGTTGGTGCAAAAATAATGTCGTTTTCTCATATAGTAACATATGTGAGAAAACGACATTATTTTTGCACCAACCTAATATATATAATTTGGATCAATTATGGAACATTGTCTTTTCTCCATATTTCATTTTCTGATGTAACTTAAATAAAACTAAACAAATTAAATTTATAAATGTTTCCTATTTGTCCCTTATATATATACAGTGTAACCCGGATATAAGAGAGTTGCCGGGACCAGAGAAGAAGTCTCTTATACCTGGTTTCTCTTATATCCGGGTTTTGTCTAGTTTGTTTAGGTAAGTATGGCTCTAATTTGGGACCAGAGAAAATCTCTCTTATATCCGGGTCTCTTATATCCGGGTTACACTGTATATATATATTATTACTAATGTTCACCAAATATGAAACTCAATAGCTAATCAAGGTAGAGGGTTATGAAATGAGATGTGTGATATGAATGTAAGAGGAAGAATTAAGAAGTGAAGATTATGATATGTGTGATAGATAACAATTAACTCTGGACTTGAAGTGCTTGTGGAAGCATCCACACAGGAGTCTGTTCCACAAAGTGGCAGATCTTGGGAAGAAGCTGTCTAAAATCTGTCCTACCAATGGAATACAAAGGGAATGATGATGATGATGATTCTAATTTGTGTACATAGCAAGGTGGGGCTTCGCTATAAAAGTCTGAATTGATGGTTCCAAAGAATGGAATTCGTCTAAACATTTGCCATGGAAGTAACGATAGGATTGGCATGTTGCGTCTATGAGAAAGGGGTTGCAGGGTGGAAAATAAGTCATCCTCCACAAGGCTGCATAAATGATCTTGAACTCAGGTCAAGGCTGGAAAGAGAGTACCAGGCCACTCCAGCCCAGCAATATTCCATTTTTTTTGTCTGATCTGACTCTTGTATAGGTAGCACATGACAAGTGCAATCAAGTACTTTCTGGATTGGTATAAGGAGCCAAGCATTCCTGAGTCTCAATAGACGTTCAAATCAAGGAGCCTTATTGAGAGTGCAAGCATTCATGACAACTGGAGTAAATTCAGTGTCTGTTATATAGTCTTTGTGTTGTTTGGGTCTTTCTTTGGTTCACTGGAAGAAACAGACAAGCAACACAAGGCAAATAGACTAGAGAGAATTAACTAATAAATCTCCTAACCATAGAAAAAGAGGTGAAAACAAACTCCCTCCCCTGGCACAGTGGATTGAATAACAATTTAAAATTCCAAAGAGATTACCAAGTGTGACAGACACTTGAAGAAGGCCAGGGAATCTAAATCCAAATTCAAAGCCTACTCAGTCCTGTTGGAGGAACCTCTCCCTGATTGACCATGTCTTCAGAAGTATAGCTGTACTCATCATGCTTAGACAATTGCAAGTTGGTGAGGATATTCAACCCATATACGGCATCAATACCCAATTTTTGGTTTGATAAAGTATAAGAGGAGGAGTCAGGTGCTTTCTGGAGTGGTACCAACCATTTTTTCAGCTTTTTTAGTGAGAGATCATATACGTGAGTTCCATTTTAGGTCCGGGATGAACTGGAGTTCTAATAGATGTTCAAATAAAGGAGCCTTATTAAGAGTGCAAGCATTTACCATGATTGGAGTGATAATGAAATATTAGTTAATGTATCCCCAGTAACAAGGTATAATAAATTTTACCATTTTCCTTGTGATAATTGATACCACCGCTTAAAAATTATTAAAAGCTATCAGAGATGGTTGATACCATCAGGCATTTTTATCACTGTATCTTTGCAATTCTGAGTCCCTTATCATAAGGAGATCCAACATTTTCAATACAAAAACGTTTAATCTTTAAGTAGAATGTCTTTGAAAATGACACACCAAAAGAAGTGAAAACTGATAGTTTAATAAATAATGATGATGTATTAAAATAATGTCTATGAAATGGCTGGTGCTCTCCTGTCTAAGTGGAAGAAGTGCTGAAAAATAATAACTTGGACTTATATTTTTCTGATTAAGTGCTACCAATTCATTTGAAATATTCAGAGGAGTGCATTTTCCCCACCCAACATTTCAAATGAAGAATGAGCTCTCAAAACCAAAACAAGCAATAAAGTATTCTCTTTAGCCATAGAACCCATTGTACTCATTAAACATCAGTTACCTCCCCTTAAGATCAAGTAGGTATAAAAAGCACCCTTTAATATCTGTCAGTAGACATCTCCAGTTGCCTTGATCTATCCACTACCCTCCTCCTCATCCACTACCCTCCTCCTCATCCTTTCTTCTATCATTCCTACCTGATCTTGCTCTAAATTTTCTGTAACCCCTTGCATCCTAGTGGCTTCCCACCTTGCTTGGGGTGAAATGCTTAAAAAAAAAAAAAGAAAAAAAGTAGTCAAAGTAAAGTGAAATACAGCTTTGGTATAAGTTTATTCACTGGTTCTGTTTTTACTACACCCATTTCATCTGAACACCTGCAGTCATGAGGAAAATCAGTGTAATTTTCATTTCTCTGTTTCATTATTCACCATTTTAGTTAAATGACCCTTTTAAATATGTCTTTGTAGTTAAAACCAGTCAGTATTACTATATGCCCAAATCATGTGACCAAATTATGTTTTGCCATCACTCAACTACATTTAAAATCAATGTGTCTTTTTTGAGGAAGTATCACTGACCTTCTGTGCGTTAAGCAATACTGGTTAATATATTAGTTATTACTTCATAACACAGCTAGTCAAAAATAATTGCAGGGATAGGATGACTCAAATTGGCTGATTTTGGGTTATCAAACAATTTTTTCATTGTGATTCCAAATGTTATCAAGGCAAGTCAAGTCACTAAGATGCAAAGAGTGACTGAGTGCGAGAGAATATGAGAAAAAGAAAAATATTATTAAGTCGAGAGAACGATAAAAGAACAGGAATTAAGACAGAAGATAGTGATTGACATTGCACTTCAATTTTTGAAGACCAAAGTTGACTTGAAAGCAAAAAGCCAGAAGAGAGTTCTACAAATGAAAAGTGCAAAAGAAGAAACTGTTAGCAACTGTTTTCTATAAAAAAAAAATATAAAAATTCATAATTGCCTGGTCATAAAGTTATATTTCCAGAAATGGTGGTGAATCTACTCTGAAACTAATGAAGCTTAAGTTTCAGAGCCCCTAATTCCGGAGGAAACCCTGAGTGAATTTATCAACAAATCAATGTTATTTTTAAATATTTGTGATTAAAATAAGGCCATTTTAGTGATAGAATCATATGCCAATGGGTGTTGCTAATGTTAACCTTAGAAATACCCATTTCATATGACCTAAAAATTCTCCTGTAATCGGTCAAATTTCAAAATTTTCTTGAGTACTTGAGGCAACCAACTTCCAGTTATATAGGCTTGTTGAGGTCGCTAGAATCTATTCATAACCTATATTTTGAAAGTTGAATCTTCAAAAGGCCTCTCTCATATCTTTTCAAGTTTCAGGGCTTCCAAAATTTAGGTCAGCCACTGTCCACAAACCAATCAGAAACATTTCCAACAAGGATATTATGGTTTGGTGGGCTAATTAGAAACGGTCCCAACAAAGATATGAATAGGAACATGTCTTGTCTGATTTGCTTGCCAGACTATGACGTTCATATCTTGTTGGTATTAAATGATAATTTGAAGAAGAAAATGTGACTATCTGATAAGCATTACTATACCTAGTTTTATATGGTACTCTTGTTTATTATATAATTTTACTAAATTTGAAAACAAATAGCTTGATGAGACAAGAAACTTCACCAGCCTGGGATTTAAGTTTGATTAATTATATAGCTTATTTTAAAGTCAAAAAATATTTTTGGATTGTAAAAATTGTTAGAGATAATAATTATTATTATTATCTCTAACAATTTTTACTGTTACAAAACCTACTGTTTAACCTATAGCTGTTCAAGGTGGATTCATACTTTTCCCAAGGGTATTTGTGCATAAGTGAATATAATGAACCTGACTGGAACTGGACTGTTTTCCAATTGAGGGCCATTATCCATTATGACAGCTGCACATCCAAGCTTACAATACCTGGTATCCCCAAGTGGTTATCTGTGTAGATGTAGTGGACTGGGAGGAGAAGGTGAAAAGAAAACATGTGCATTTATATTTCCTGCTAGAAGAAGGTCTAGCTACAAGAAAAATGACGGACTCTAGTTGTGTCCAGACAAAGATGAAAGAAGACAAACAAGACCGATATATATATATATATATATATATATATATATATATATATATATATATATATATATATATAAACAAATATATGTATTAAACAAAACAATTTTACAGTGGATATAGACAATAATATTTGTATGTGTGTGTACACATTTGTTTGTCCTTTGGTAAGTGTTCGTATGTACATGTATGTTTTTAATGTTCATTGCGTCTTCTCAGAAGTGGGAAACGCTGTCTTTTGCGAGAGCTCACATTGTAGCAGTGTTCGCTGAAATGAAAAAAGAGGATTTACCTCACCTCCACACGAGGTGGGATGTGGCATGAGATCTGAAGGAAAAAGAAAATGAGGCAAGGAGTCACCCAGTATTTATAGTATAAGGAGAATGACCCCTAGTGACAATTACAGAACTAATGGAGGAGCTAACTCTGACATAGGTAGTGACCATGCTGGACCTTGCTTAAATTCAATGATCATTTGGGTACCAATGCCAAATTTAAGTTTGAACCTTAGACATTATGTCACTACTCTGCAGAGACAACTCTATAGTTTCTTTTATTCATAAGTCAGTAATAAGCATGCATATTTATTTGTTTTTACTTTTTAATTTTTTAAAAGATTTTACTTTTTACCAATGACAACAAATGTGGTTCATAGTGTTTCGTAGAAATTGATTTTTAATAAGCAGTCCTTTACTTACTACTACCTACACATCACATGGACGGTAACATTTTTTTTCAAGTTTGGGGCCTTTTTCATCATGGTATGCTCTTTTTCAGCGAATTAGTGGAGAAATTTAATTAACAAAGTTTGATACAGGTTTTTTTTTTTTTTTTTTGCAATCATTTGAAATTAAAAAAATTCTGTCACACCTTAAAATTTTACTAATTAAAAAAGTTCATGAATATTTGTTGCGTTTGTTTTTTTTTACTGAAAATTAAATACTTATTTTCTTCTTTTTCAAACAAAATTATTATTTTGTTTATATATTTTGATTTAAACTTGGTTTTAAAAAAAGCGTTTATGAATGTTTTATAAAAAAAAGAAAAAAAAAAGATGGGGATCTGTATTGTACACTTAAATCCAGAGACTGAAGTGAAGACTCTGAAGAGACATCACGTACTTAGTCAAGCACTCAAAAAGAAAAGTGTTTACTGTTCCATGTTTGAAAAAGTAAAGTAGATCCAATAGATTACTAGTATATTATTACTAAAAAATTTAGTAGTAGTGATAGCAATCTATTCAATTGGAATTGGATCTACAATCATTTTCAGTTAAATTAAAATCTACCTATTCTTTTTCGACTTGGAAGCCACTGACGATGAGTGTTGAAGTGCTCGAGGGTGGGAGAAATTAAGTGTGGCAGCAGCAATAATGGAAAGGAGGCGTGTGGAAAGTGCAACTTTATTTTCATTATCCAATTGACACAGGTAGAAAAATGGCTAAAGAGAACACTAGCAGTAACTTTTTAAAATCTAAAGTCACGAAAAAAATCAGAATACGATAAGAAAAAAAAAACATATCTAAAAGATACACAACTCAAATAAGTACTTAGTTTTAAAGAAAATAATTACAAAAGCCTCCTTCTTTACAATTATGTGAGAGGTGCATTTGAAAAAGCCAAAAAAAGGGCAACGTGCGAGATTTCCCTGATGATACAAATAATAAGTATTATATTTGGTTCCAAGTAATATGCACACGATTGTTACATATGTATTTCCTCTGTTTGGAATAAAATGAATTTATTGCTGTTATCTTCATCCTTTTGACATCACACATAAATTATGTAGACATTTCCCCCTCTCCAAAAGTAAACAATCAAAATGGCCGCCCCCAGTCACGTGATGGATTTTCGATCTCCCCCCACCTGCACACTTTCTGTTGGTTGCAAAATTAATGTTGACATGTTTTTCTCCTCCCTCAGCGTAATTTCTGAGGTGAACGTGATGTTCTGATTAAAAATTTGCAGACTTCTTCCTGATAGTTTTTTGTGTGCTCTATAGTAATTCTTTCAACAAATTTAGGAACGAAAAACTGATTTCTTTTGTTTTTACTTTTTAGAGAGGCAGAGTGAATGAGAAAGAAAGTAAAGAAATTCAATTCAATTCAGTTATATTCATTTTTTTTAAAAATTCTATTTAATTTCATTTTTATCGCATTATTTTATTCTATTTCATTGTAAAATTTACAATGTATTTGTCATATTATGTGTGCCAGACAGGGGATATTTTCTTTAAGTTTTACTTTTCTCGGGTGTGCAGGGGGCCGGTAAAATTACACTTTAAATTTAAAATTTTAATTAAAAAAACAAACAAAAAATGGAGCGTCTACTACTTTATGAGTAACGTTTGTTTGATTGTCAGTCTCACTCTCTTTTCTCTTGTTATCGATTGTAAATGTATTGTACTGAAAATGAAATAATAATTCTGCTGCTTTGCTTCTTCCTCATCCATGTCGAACTACACACGATAGGTAGAGATAACGTAACTCACCTGGAACTTCAGTTAAAACTAAAAGTTCCCACGAGGCTTTAAGTTTAGAAGCTAATACATCGTGGGAAAATCTTTCACATTTCTTACAAAATCACTTAATTTTGGGCGCACTTCACCAGACAGCCGACCTTTAAGGATATATCACCTGCACGTGTATTTTTTGGGGGGGATATACACATTTCTTTTTAATGAAGCAATAAAAGTTGCTTTAAAAAAACAAGCCATATTTTTCTCGTTCATTTTATTATTGAAATAATAAGTCAGAATTTTCTTCATGATTGTTTTAAGTCAACATGCCTAAACAATAAACAGGCACCTGGTTTATTGTTTGTTTATTTTTGAATTGTCCAGTAAAGTGTAGATCAAAATCTGCCTTCTCTGGGAGTTCACGTTTCGGGTTTTTTTTTACAACAGATATCCATCCCAGTGGTTCACTAACTGGTATTTAGGCACGACATCACTCACTTATAAATTTACATGTAGCACGTATTTACAAATTTGACTCTAATAAATAATTCAGTAACTTTGAAATTGAACCCATGTGTTATTGATTTGTTATTACTTCTTAACTTACAAAAGAAGGGACTGTAACGTTGATATTTTTGAACTGTGGTTAAACAACAAAATGAAATCCAATTCTCATGTCCACCACATTAACAAGACTCGTTCAACTCATCAGCTTTAATTTTTTTTTCATTATGGTTGAAGATTGTATTCTTTGTTTACACTCCCGTGGAAGATGCTGATTGTAATCACCGGGAGGGGAGGGGAGAAAAAGAAAATTACATAAAAATTGATTTTATTTTTTAGAAAACATTTTTTTCTTAAAACTTTTGAGCGAAATTTTACTGTTTTCCACAAAGTTGAAAACAAATATAAAATAAAAAAAATAAAATAAAAATAACACATGCAAACTGAAAATCCGAAATCGTCTTTGAAATTCTCATCCGAAGCTTGAAAATTTCTGCTGTGCATTTTTTTTTTGCTACAATAATAAAAGCAGTTTTCTTTCCTCTCCAACATTCAGCTTCGGTCTACTTGGAAAACGTCAAGCAAAAAGAAAGATTGAGTCGGGGATCGAACTCACTAGGAATTTGCTTTAAAAAAATAGTTTCCTGTTTATGCAATTGATTAATTTTAATCAAAGAAATAAAAACTAGTTGTTTTGTAGTATATCTTGTTAATTTTTTTTCGCATCACCGATAATTATGATTTCGATCCTCAACAATCGTAGCCTTGGGTTAAAAAAAAAAAAAAAAAAAAGTGATGGTTAGTTTGTTTGTTCCTATGAATATTTTTTTTTTATTTTACCTACTTTTTTGAAAAACCCATTTCCAACAACACAAACATTCATCATCCCAAATCAGAAAGTTAAATGAATGCTTCGTTTTCATTAATCAAGGTGAATTTATATGAAAAAAAGAAGCATTTCATTTTTTTTGTTACTGTGCGTGACTACATGGCGTTTTAAGTCAAACACGCTGACTTGCATTTTTTTTTTTTGTTTGTTTCGCTTTTTACGTTTTTACTCTTTATACTTGTAAAAATTAAAAATAAATAAAAGGATGTCTTATTCGTGTGCGAGACAGTAAGAATAGTGACAATTCAAGCTTTATTATTCAGTGCTCTGTAAACGAAGCCATGTGCCAGACGATAGTGCAATAATAAAAATAATGAAGATCGGTGATACTGAACAGGAACACCTTGTAGAATTGCACGATTTAAAAAAGACAAAAAGAAAGCAAGCTTTCTTTTTAATTCTCGATCACGTTTCGACCGATGGATTCTTCCCGTCTTGTTTTTTTCTTCGTGTCGTCGCAAATGTTAATTTTTCTAAATTAAATGAGTATGGATTAAAAAAAAAAAAAAGACTGGAATCAAAATTCTATGCATCTGCACACTACACACCTCATATTTTTTATTCATAATCATCCATCAGTCAAAATGAAGAAATAGTCGAATAAAAAATAAATGTTCTTTTAATAATAATGTGTTTTATAATATTTGCAATATAAAGAAAATAAAAATTCAAGTTTTCATATTTTTTTCATTTAAAAATCTATTGTAACTGTCACACTCAAGTTCAACTGTCTTACTCTTAGTCTTACTTGACGTTGAATTTAAAATAAATTGTACTTGACTTGCATCTTACTCGAGTTACGCACTACAACGAAAATTTGTCAGAGTGAAAATAAAATATTAAATTTTTATTATTTAATTTTTTTAACAAAAACATTTCCAGTGATGGGATTTAATGAGTAATATTTTTAATTTCGTTTTGATCAGCTTCACGTTTTCGAATCCGAGGAGAGGCACCAGTGCACCCCAATTTTGTTGTCATTTACTAAAAAAAAATTAATGACTTGAAAGATTTATGATAATAAACGACATAACAAGGCGCCGTTATTTGGCTGTATACTTCGTAAGCATCAATATGTCTGAACCCTGAAATCGAAGAACAGGAAGCTTCTTTTTTTTTTGTGGAAGGAGGAGGAAGTGGGTGAGGTTGAACAAGAGTTACGGCCCTTGTCGTAATTGTCGCTGGCTAACATGGCCGACACAGAGCGACGACCCACGGAGTACACTACTGGTACGGCCAGCCATAATAACAATAATAAACAACAAGCTGATCGTCAGCCAGTTGGTAATAACAACAGAAGACCGACCGTTGTACCTTTTCCAATCAAAAGAAGTAAACCGAAACCAGAAATATGCGAAAACAGATCGCCCTTGTTTCCTGCCTACTCCAACAAGTCAGACGTTTGTCATACTTCTATTAATAATACGAATAACAATCTAACAAGCCCGGCTCCTGCGACCAAAGCGGCAGCTTCATTGTCGACAACATCGTCAATAAATACAGATTCTACAAATAATGGTCAGTAGTATGTTTAGATATCTTATAAAAGTACTGATTTAGTGAAAAGTAAAATGTTTGCTTAAAAATGAAAGCAATGGAAAGTGAAAAAGCATATAGGGCAAAAAAAAAAAGATTCGGTGGTAAAACGTGGAGAAAAATATTTAAAGTAAATAAAGAGAAAATGGTAAATTTCGATTTTTAGCAAAGACAGTTTTTATTTGCAGTTTTTATATTTTAGATGCCATCTTAATTAAAACGCAATCGTTTTTTTTTTTTTTTTTTTTAATTAGGCTTGTCTTGAAATAGTTTTCTAAAAAATTATAAATAAATAAAATTAAATAAAAAAGTTTATTTTTTTTTCCTTTTTTAAACCGTAAACGTGAATCACGATTTGTCTTGTTTTGTCCATTTTCAATTGTATTTTGTTATTTTTTTCTTTTTTACGAACAGCATTTTTAAACTTTTTAAAGACGATTATTAAAAAAAATATTTTTTTTAATTTTTTTCAACTTAAATCGATATTTTAATTACTTGAATTATTGTGCTAATTATTTCCTGATTTGTTTTTAATGTAAGTTTTTAATAAAAATTCGATTTTTTAAATCTCGGTTATCTGTTCAATTTTTTAAAGCTTTCAAAATTATCTTGCTAACCTTTCCATGTATAAAGATCGATTTATTTATCGATTAAAAAGTAAACTAAACACATCTTACTTGAGAATAAAATATAATAATTATGTATTTTCTAAATGTGCTGTTTTGTTGGACACGCCTAAAAATTAAGTTTTTTTGTTAGTAATAATGTACTCTTAAAAGCAAAAAAATTGATTTCAGGGAATAATTGATCAAAAGAAAAATAATTTTTTTATTTGGGTTTTTTTTTTTTTTTTTTTTTTTTTTTTTTTTTTTTGAGATTAATGAAAAAAAATCGAAATTTAAAAAAAAAAAAAAGTTTTTTTGTTTAGTTTTGTTTTTTTAAACAAATAACTTAAAAAAAAAAAAAAAAAAAAAAAAACTACATTCGAACAGAAAACCCGGCAAATGAACGTCACGATTTCCACTTTTTTTAACTTTCCGATTGCATTTTTAATTTAATATTTTTATTGCATTAATCTTTTTTCCTAACTTATCACATTTCAAAATCCACCTCGATACTTTTTAGCTGAATTTCATAATCTGTTTGCAGCTTGCTTTATTAAAAATAAAAAATGGACGAAATAAATAACTAACTGGGTATCATGGGGTAGGGGGGTGGAGAGCATAAGTAAGTCATTTTTGGTAAGAAATTCCATTTGATAAATAAATCATAAATGCCAATTTAATTATTTATCTAAATATCATGTCATATTCTTTTCTCAATTTTCATGCTTTGTAACTTTTGAACATTTTTATCGAAAGATATCGCAATTATAAGTCCAGGTAAATTGGCCACATCAATAACTTCATCATTTTCTTTTTCTGTTCGACTCCGTGACTCTAAGACTGAGGAAAAGTCACGTTGTCCTATTTTTCATCTTCATCTTTTGTGTGTCTTAAATGTGCCTGACAACAACATTGAGCAGCAGCCTCACCGTCACGAAAATATATGTCGAGTGTTGAAAAATACAAATAAATAATAACCAAATAAATTTTAAAATTTCATCCATCGTAAATAAATAATAATATCAAAGTAAAAATTAATCATTATGTCCAGTGGAAAAAGTAGCATTTGCAACCTTAATTCAAAACATTGATTTTCGACAAACGCGTTTTCCGTTTTTTTTTCTTTTTCTTTCCTTTTCATTTTATTTTTCTTGTATAAGAAAATTTTCAGTAAACAAAGAATAGCTTCTGCTTCTTATCTTTAAATAAAAACATCGATTTTATTCTAGTCTTTATGCGGAAAGTGAAAATAAAAAGAATACATATACTGATCAAATTAAAAAAAGAAAAGAATACTTATTTTTACAATGCCTGAAGAAAATTCTATTTTGTTTGAAAAAAATAAAAAAATAGTGTTCATGATGATTTTCTATTTTGTTTTATTTAAAAAAAAATTCCTTTTGGTGTCATGAAAGTTGACAGTTTATAAACTTTATATTTTTGAGTCTGCTTGTTTCAATCTCAAACAAAAATAGTCTGCAAGTCAACAGATCATGATTGTTGGTAAAGAAAAATTGGTTTGATGTAGCTGACATTCTCAGCGTCATTTATTGTATGCTATTATTCGTGTATTGATTTCAACTTTCATTTAAAATGTATGCACAGCTAGAATTATGTACCAAGTACCAATAAAATTCAGTAACCAGACTCAGGCAAGAAGAAAAACCTTAAAAATATGAAGAAGAAATCGTTGCAAAATAATATAATGTTCTGTGAATCGAATATCCAATTATTTAGTTAATTATTATTATTATCAATAAATCTGATGAATTCTGACATTTTTTAAGTTTTGAATAAAATAAAATTTCAGATTATAATTGTCGTTTCCTGGCCAAGTCATGTTTAAACTCGAAAATCAATATTTAAATTGAGCTCGTGCCTACCATTTCAAAATATGTGATTTTCAAAAACAAAAATATTACCTTCCAGTTTTTTTTTGTTTTTTTTTTTAAGATAAACATATTTTTTTCAGTTTACTGAATTGTTTAAGAAGAATTTGTAAATTGTATTTTGCTTCGTTAAAACCAGATGCTCATGAAGTACAAAACATTTGTTGCTGTTAGGGAAATGAATATTATAATTGATTCGTTTGCTTTTTTATCTGGAGTCTATCATGTTTCTTAGCATATTAATATCTCAATTCATTTTGTAAGTTTGTTTTACTCCCTTTAAAAGAGAAAAGTGAAATTTGTTGGCTTCAAGGGGAAAATGTAGCAATTTTAAAGTTTGTCATGTTTTTTTTAGGTTTGACAAGAACTATCTTACATTTCATGTGAAAAAAAATGAACAAGAAACGCAAATAAACCTGGGGAAAATAGTTCTTTATTATTATTTAATTTTATTTGATGTAATTTTTACTTTACACTTCATCATCATACTTCTTTTTGGTTAGGTCTAAGAAAGTTTGGTTGCACATTTTTTCTATGTTTATCAGTGCCTACTTCCATAAAATAACCAAATTAAGAACTTTTTTAACCTACTAAGCAACTTGGGACTGATTTGTAAACAGAAAAATCTCTTTTATTTCTTATTTTTTTCAGTCAATGAGCAAAGAAATATTTCAAGAAATATGTAATTATATATATATATATATATATATATATATATATATATGATGTGTGTGTGTGGCTGTTTTCAAAATTCTGTAGTGTAAATTATTAACCAAAATGAATCAAAATGCAATAATTACTGTAATTCCCAATACCTTTAGTTATATTGCTTCTTACTGAGTAAAATTATTTGAAACTAAGTGCTGTTTATAATGCAAGCAGTATTTTTTGTTACTTTCACGAAATAAATGTCAAAAAAATCTCTTTTCTATTTTTTTTTCTTATGTAAAATTTTTCAAGTAGGTTGTCAAATATTTTCAACTTCATTTTTTTTTTTTTTTAGATTTCAGAGAACTATGCTATTTGTGTGTGATTGGAATGTGCAAACTTTTATAAAACAATTCTTTTAAAATTTATTCATAGATAAAATATAAGTAAACATTTGATAAAGTGTGCTGATTTGTTTTTTTTTCTTGTTTGAGCTAATAGATGTTTTCTCAAGACATATCTGTGACAGATGCTCAGCATATGGGAAAGAGTGGTGATAACTTGTCAGTTTTTCCTTTCCCCTCAAAAACATCAAAGACGATTAAAAGTGTTGTTAATATTAAAATCCAGAATAAGCATGCTTATCTAACTCAAAAGTACTTATAAAGTACTTTCTATCTATTTTGTAAATGTAATCAGCTATAAAGTTGCAGATTTTTAGTTTTTTAATATTATCTATCTACCTACCTACCTACCTACCTAATAAATAAATAAATATATATATATATATATATATATATATATATATATATATATATATATAATGTACTGTTACATCATAATTACTTGCATATTTAACACACAAAAAAAACATTTCAGTTGATTTATAATTCAATTTGGGTTTATATTTTTATGCACATAAAATATGAAAAAACTGAAATAAAAATTCTCTTAACTACTGCAATTGTTACAATCTCATTGCCTATTGCAACTGTTATTTTGCATTTTACTATGGCAAATTTTAAATCCTTGTGGATTGTTGATTACAAGAATCAGGATGCAAATCAAATTTTATTGGTTCATCACATATTACAATGAAACCAACCTTTCCATTTTCATTGTTTCAAAATTGATATTTTGGAAAATGATTTATTTTACAAGAATTTTTTTTTTTTTTTTTTTTTTTTGCAATAAAAAAAAATCAGAATTAACTACAAATCTCATTTGGTTGAACCATTTAAAAAAAAATTATATCTGCATGTTTTATTATTTAACTGTAAAATATAATTTTCATTACATAGTTAAAATTGTTTTAGGTAAATTTAAGAAGTCACTAACATTCCAAAGTATGCAATTTTCATGTTTTTAATTCCTTGCAGAGATGAAGTTAACAAATGAATGCACTAAAATTCATTTCTTGGCACAAATGAACTTAAAAGCATTTTTAGAAATAACATGTCATAGGACTATATAGAATTCTGGAAATATCTAAATACCAATATGCCATAAAACATTTAGTTATTCAATAATTTTCTTATAACATTTCAAAAACAACAATAATGGTTTTTCTATAAAACAAGATTTGATCAAAGTTAATGTATAAAATAGTTTTATAATGTTGAATGTTCTTCATTGTACCTCTGTGAAATTACAATTTTTATTCAAATGTTGTTTTGTCCTAACAAATATTCTTAATTTTCACTATTCCTTATTTTCAGATTTTTAAAAATCCAGCATATTCCATCAGTTCAAAAAATTATACTGTAATAGAAAATTTCCTTTATAAAAAAGTGAATTATTGTTGTCAAATGTTTTATATATTCACCCAGTTTTATATATAAAGTGTTCTTTCCCTGTTAACTTGAAATTTTTATACATTGGCATTGCATATCTTAGTATTCAGTTATTATTTTATTTTCCATGTAATAAGAATCTCATCTAAAATCAGGCTTTCTTCTCAATCAGATCTATTCATAGATTTATTTGTATTGTTGAGACTGAAAACAATCTGTAAAATTATAAGCAAAAATAGGTCCTGGAAATATGATCATCAAGACCAAAAGAGAAATTATTTTTCTTTTCTTCTTTTATTTTTTTTTTTTTTTTTTTTAAATGAATATATTAATTCTATAAAGATCCTTTAACATTCTGATTTGGCAGAAAATAGTAGTTGCTGTATGAATCTCTCTTGACCAAACCAACAATTCTTGGCTTTAGATTTTATCATCAAATGCCTTTATTGGAAAACATGCTTCCACTTTACAGTGATAATGGGTATGTAACTGACTCTATATGCAGTTGCATGGGAATCAATTAAGAACCTCTTTTGAATCTGAAGGACTAATCTATCTATTCACTATTATCATTGATTATTAAAACTGTTTGGCAGATAATATTAGACGATAAAAATCTGCCGATTCTTTAAAAAAAAAAAATTCTATCCCAAACAAATTATTCAGAACTTGTAATTTTCTCTACAAAAACAATATTAGATTTCTTATAAAATATGCATTTTTAGATAATTATTTTATATTTATTTCCTAGAATAATTACCTCTTAGATTCTAAATTACTCTTTGTTTTTTGTTTGAATTTTTAATTCTGCTAGAGGTTGGGAAAGAACACTGAATATACTTTAGATATGAAGATATGTTATTCTGTTTACCTTGGAGAAAGAAAATTGTAATCTTGTAGATGTTTGCAAGATTTATATTGTTGGAAGAAAATCCTAAGATTAAATTGTTTCTTCTGGAAACAGGGAATTTTGAAATTCAGACCATAATGAAAAAATTTTCTTTTGATTGTTAGTGAAATGATTTTCTTTCAGAAGATCAAAATCTTTATTCTTTATTTAAATATTTCTCAATTGATAGATAATCTCATCTTCATTGTGTACTCTGTACATTTTTCTTCAGTGTTCAATGTTATGCCATATATTTTTTTTCTGTTTTATTGTTATGTTCCTTGCTCAAGAAGACTTGACAGTTTAATACCCTCATTTATTCTAACGCCAGTTAAATTTTTTTTATTGTCACTAATCAATTTCCATGGTATAGCTAAAAATGAAAAATCTCACCATTTAAGTTTTAGAACAAGGTGGGACACATACAACCAAAAATTTTGATCTCGATAAACAGTTATTCCTTTTTAATGTAAATAGAAATCTTTTACAAGAAAAAAAAGGACAATCTGATTTTAAAAATTGATTCTGTTCTTGAACAATTTCACTATTTTTTGTAACTGATGTTCCATGTAACTGGATTTCATTGTATTCACAAAGCAAGTTTAAACTTATGATTTATATCCTTTACAGTCACATTTGATGTTTCAGATGAGGACCATTTCTTATAAATAGAATTGCCTTTTAGCATTCATACTGTTAAGATATTTTTTAAATTTATTTTATGTAGGAATAATAACTTAATTGAGTATTTTCTTTCTTTTTTTACTTAGATATTCTCTATCACAATCATAATTAACTTTTACTATCTTTCAAGATTTAATTTCATTTAATTTATTTACATAGAACAAATTTCAGTTTTTAAAAAAAATTAAATTTTTCAAAATTTTCATGACTGTTAGGATTTTAATTTTGGGAGTTGACACATCAACAATAACATTATATTTTTAGAATGACATTTAATTTTCAGCATTGAAAAAAATATATTTAAAATACATTTGGTGCTTTAAAAAATTTGCCTTGCAAAGGCATTTCTTTCTACCAAATATTGTAATGAATGATAAAGTTAAGAAATTTTAACTTAATGAAAAATTCTAACATAATGAGTAAGTGAATAAATATAAGGCATTATTTCAGTAATTCAGAAATTAATTAGAAAATCTAAGTTATGATCTTTTATAAAAATAAATTTATTTATTCATACAGACATTTCCAAAATAGCTTTCTTTTTTTTTTCTTCTCACCAAACTGTATCAAATATAAAGAGGAAGATGCTATATTGTTTTCTATTTAAGAAAACCTGGCTCAACCTCCTTTTTTAGAAAACATCTCATTTTATGGTCTTATTGTTCTTTTTGCTATTAAAGCTGGTTTCTATAATGTCAGATATCATTCTCTAAAGCTATATGTTTCCTCCTCCTCTTTAAAATGCTCATTGAAGCTTGGTCTGCTTGTCTAATGGATGGCTTTTGCCGTGTATAAAGCAACCATAGATTTAATGCTTAATTGTGTGAGCTGCTATGTAACAGCCACCATACTGGCCACAGCAGCAGGTGTGAGACAATCAGTGCTTGCATGGTCTCTTTCGTATCCATTTAGATGGGATCGAGCAGTGATTATATCATTATGCTATTGCCTTGTCACTCTAGCACTCACTGTCTTTACCATCCTCTTTCACTTTCTCTCATTTCATTGCAGTATTTATCATCTTCCTTCTTTCTTTTTCCTTACTGAATTTATCATTTTTATTTGCTGATTTCTTTTTTAAGTTCTTTTTTTTCTTTTTTGTCCAGAACAACAATTTTTTAAAAAATTCTTAACTTAAAATACTGTAAAATATTTCTTTGTAATATCTTATGTATCTGTACCTTTTTGGCTGCTGGAATTTATTGATAGAGTTGAGTAGATGAAAATATGGCATCAGTGAATTGGGAAACTGTTTGATAAATCAATAAAACATTAAGACTCCAAGCTGACAATCAGAGCAAAGAAAATCAGATTAGCAATGATATATTTACAAGATTCTCTCTGCTGAAATAGACTGCTGCATTAGTAATTGAACTGTTCTTTATAGCCATAACACAAAACCTGATACATACATATTTGGTTTAATTTTGTATTGCTCTTACTGCTTTATCTTTCTGTAAGACTATTTCATTTTTTTTTTTTTTACTTTTAACTTAGGAAGTCTCTTTTATTCATTTATTTTGAATTTGGCTTGGTGACAAATCTGAATTGCTTATATTTTATAGACTACAGTATCAAAATTTTTTCATTTAAATCTTAGATTTAAATTGGATTTTTAATTAGGTCTGTCAGATCTAACTTTATTTTAAGTCAATGTAAAAAAAATCTCATGTATGAAAAATTAACATTTGTAAAAGTAAGACTCTATTTAGTATCTGGTTACACTATTTTCACAGTTACTGGACAGTAATTCTTTCTTAAGTACAAAATACTTGTTTTCTTTTGTTTTAAAATGAATAGTATTTTAAGGATATTTAACTGACTGGTACTATGCCATTACCCAATGTCCTGGCATCAGTTTAAATTGATGCATTATTGTTCCATATGTCTAAACTATAATTTTGAAAAGTGAAAATATAATTGAAATATGCTAGAAAATTTCAAAGTTTTCATCTGAAATTATGAATTTAAGTAAAATGTCCACTATATATAGACAACAATATAGCCACTAAGGCACAAAGAGTTACTGAGTGAGAGAATATGAGAAAAAGTAACACTATCAAGGAGAGAGAATAATAAAAGAACTGGAATTAAGAAGATAATGATTGAGATTGCATTTAAATTGAAGATAAAAATTGACTGGAAAGCAAGAAGCTAGGAAAAAGTTTCACAAGCGAGAAGTGTGAGAGAAGAAACTATTAGCATAGAACTTATTCTTACATCTAGCCATTTCAATTGTAAAATGATGAGACCTTACTGCCAGTTTAGTACTGTGCTTATATTCATAAAATTTAGGGACCATAGAGGAAAGTTCATGAGAACAATTACCATGAAAGTATTTATAGAAAAGACTCAGGGAAGCTATGTTATGGCAGTGGGAAAGTGACTGGAACTGAGATGCCAGTTCAGGAACAATAACATTGCAGATACTTCTTTGTATTTTATCAAGAATCTCTAAAACAGGAGCATCAGACCAAATGTAGCATCAATATTCAAAGCCAGGATGAATGGTAGTTTTTATAAATATGTAACATAGATTCTGGAAAAATATGGATATCATGGAAAGATATGAAGAAAATAGTGTCATTTTAAACTGACACCATGAAGATATGGGTTAAATGATTTCTGAAGTTTGATAATTATTGTAATATTATTAAGACAAATGTATAAAATTAACTGGTGCTAGGTATAACCTAAAATCAATTTGAATAATAGGAATCATTGCAGCTGGTAAGATTTCCCTTGGGTTGTTCCTATTGGAAATACATTTTAATCAACTTCATTGTAAAAATTTTATTTACCTGTCAAATAAAACTATTTTTATAAGTTAATTGAAACGGAAGTTTTTTCTAAATCTCTTATCATTGTTGCATGTCTGAATTGAAATTATGACGGACATGTCTTTTGTATTATGTATAAGAAGTTTTCTATTGTGTATTTCCTTAAAATTATATTAAATGTTACATTTTAAATTCAGAGCATGTGTCAAAAATATTCTTTAAACAAAAAAGTAAATTAAAAAATACGTTAATAAAAAATAAAGCACATTGTTAAATATTTTGAAGAAAAAAAACAGCATAAATTCTTTTATTGGTGATATGTTTTTAATTTTCACAAAATAATGTGACTTTGATGTATTAAAACTATTTCACAAAATGATTTTCCTTATCTTCCAAGAACTGTATTTATCAGTAAAAACCCTGTTGAACTTCTTAAAATCTCAATATTCCAATGCTGTGGTTTAGTCTTCAATATTAATTAATGTAAAATTAAGAGTTTCTGGTTTTGTGAATATCTTGATAAATACATTTTGTGGTTATTTATTTTCTCTCTTATAGCTCATAAAAGTAAGTTTTTGCTCCCCTCAGAATGTTACCAAAATCATGAAAAGTTCACTTGTACAAAGCTTCAATTAGTGAATGTTTTCTGGTTTAGGACTCGGACCTATTACTTGCAAAATTATAGATTTTGTCCAATTAATCATCAGCTATCCAAAAAAAAAATGTGTATTCAATGAAGTAATAAATATTTCTAATTTTTTGTTCTTTTTAATATCAAGAATTGTCCTGAAATATATCATTTTAAGAAAGTTTCTGGAAAGTATGGTACCCCCTCCCTATGAAAATATTCTTGGTATTGCAATGAATGTTACTTCTACAATTGCTGCAGAAATATATCAGTACAAGTTTTTTACACTAAAATTGTGTTTTATGAAGATGTCTGTGCTGTTTCAAATGCTTTTTATTCTCTTTTCTTGAACAAACTCTATATTAATCAGTAGTATTTTAAAATTATGATTTCTTCCTGATAAGTATTATACATAAAGTGTAGCAACTTTAATTATAGTTCTGTTAAATAAGCAAAGCTCAGCCATCTTTTGCACTTGCTGTTATATTAATTTTATTTATATCTATACCACATTTCAATGTCACCCAACAAAATATATTAGATGTGCAAAGTGGAAAAAATAGCATATAAATGAGTTTAATCTTTTGCTGTTTGTTTCTATCTTGTGAATATGATATAACCAAAAAATTCTTCTGCCAGCCAACTTAGAAGTTTTTTTAAATCGTTTCACCCCAAGCAAGGCAATAGAGTCACTAAGATACTAGGGGGTTACTGAGTGTGAGATAATATGAGATAAAAAACAATGCTATTAAGGAGAGAGAATGATAAAAGAACAGGAATTAAGAAGACTGAAGATAACGATTGATATTACATTTAAACTTTTGAAGATCAAAATTGACTGGGAAGCAAGAAGCTGGAAGAGAGTTCCACAAATGAGAAGTGCAATAGAAGAAACTGTTAGCATAGAAAGTACAATTACATCTAACCATTTTAATCACTACCAATCTTGTACTATGCTTAAATTAATAAATTTCCATAGTGGAAAGTTCATGAGAACACTTACCATAAAAGTATTTATAAAAAAGGTACAGGGAAGCTATGTTATGCAGTGAGAAAGTGACTGAAGCTGAGATGCCAGATCAAGATTAGTAACCTTGCAGATTCTTATTTTTTTAACTTTATATCTTTTTAGTGCAATGAAGATCTTTGGTGCAACTAGATCCTGCTCAAAGTCTTTGCAAAAACTTATTGCTCATTTCCAAAATTTAAGTAGAAAAAGTTGTTTGTGAATAAATGTTTCTTTTTCTTAGAGGAGGTTGTTTAATGACAGCTGATTCTCTTGGTTTATTTTTTTATTCAACTGCATTCACTTGATTAATGTTTTATAAAACAAAACTGGTTAATGTAATTCTTAAAATAAACCAAACTAACATTTCAATTTTCTTAAAATCATTTTGGTGTAAATAATGTTTGCCTTATAATTACAGACCCAAAACTTGGCTGGCTTTCTAATCAGAGCTTCCCAAGTGAGAATGCTGTGGCCACGCTTGCACTGTCCACTCATATCAGTGCCGATTCAAGTGAAGAAGACAGTAGTAGCAATTCAAGTGAGAATGAGGATGATGGTTTGGATGAAGAAGAAGAGGGACCCTCAGAGAAGAAAGCAAAACTGACAGAAAGTGGAGAATATCAAAAGACAGGTAATTCAAAATGAAACAAATTCCTTAAGTTTTTTTTTTTTTTTTTTTTTTTTTTTTTTCCACTATTTATTTTATAAAATTTCTTTTCACTGTACACTTTTCAAGGTCAACAACAGTATTGCTGTATTTGCAGATAATTTTTAACTGAATATACTCTGAATATTTTTAAGTTTATGTTCAATTGAAATTCTTAGTTCTACATCCAGGTAACATTTTTGAAGAAAGAGGATTGAATAAGGCCACTAATTTTTATGTAATTTTTCTCATTTTTGTTCATAATTTGACATAGTGGATTAAATAAATACAGTTGAGAGAATCAGTTATGAAAAATGTTCATTTCATTCCAGTTCTAAATATATGGATAGTAATCATTTATTGAAGTGCTTCAACATAAAAATTTATTGTATTTTGTATTGGTTTTATAGTTGTTCCCTGATTCTTTTAAGAGCTTAACTTGAATATAATGTAGTCTGATTTTCAGCCCTTGGTCATTTTAGAAAGTTAAGGATACTGAAAATATTTTTCACTTGCTGTTATTGTGAATAGTATCAAGGAAACATTTATATTTTTTTTTAAATTAAAATTATTAATATATTAGCATAATTATCTAACAAATTTTTTTATGCCAGTAAATCCTATTGATTTTCTTAATTAGAAATTCTTTGTATACAGAAACTAAAGACAAAGGGATGAATTTCTGTTTCTTTTTTAGCTGATGGCAAAATGCAAAAAGAAGATCATTTGAAGGAAGACAACCATTTAGCAAAGAAGAAACACAAATCAAAGAAACATAAGCATCACAAGAAACACAAAAAGCATTCAAAGTCTATAGAAAACAGAGATGGCAGTGCTGGAAAGTAAGTCCTATTGTTTAAAGACTTCAAAATTCAACCATTTTTGAGGGTATCATTATTCTGATTTTTGGTCACCTGGTTGTCTAAAAATCCAGGTTGTTAATGAATAAAGAGGCTTTTTTTATTTTATTATGTGGAGTAAGTGTAATTGGCAAAATGCTCAACAGAATTGACAAATTTCTCAAACAATTGGAAAAGGAATAAAAATAACAGAGTCAAATAATACTAAGCAAACAATATATATGCAAGTCAAAAATAGCCAAAGCAACAGTAATAAGGCAGAAAGTTCACAAAGTAAGAATGGTTTTTACACGCAAAAGGAATACAGTCAAGTGATTGTAGTGTTCTGACTTCAAGACAATAAAGAACAAAAAAAGAAAATATGGTGGATGAAACTGAGAATTGGTCCATTTTTATTGGTTAATAAGAAATCCAAACATACATTTGTAGGATTTGTCTATAAATGTGGAGAGGGGGATGTTTTTAGCTGTCATTCCCAAGTGTTTGAAAACAATGTTATAAATGTTTTCTTTTTTTTAACTTTTCTATCAAGATTCTACTAAGTGTTTTTAAACACTGCATTGCTTTTATTCTTGATACATTTTTAACACTAAAAATAAATTCAGCAAGCAATAACTCAAAATGTTTTGATGAGTATTATCCACTTGCCATAATGTTACTTTTGAAAAATAAAATTTTATTTAAAAATGTTTTATTACCACTGAAAAAAAATTATAATCTTAAAATGTTATTATACCTAAGAAGACAATTGTTTTTGGATCTCTTCAAATCAGTGATGCTGTCTCATTTAAAACACAGATTCTTAAAATTAAGATTGGCATTTCACTCTCAAAACAACTTTTACATGAAATAAAAAAAAAAAAAAAAAAAAAAAGTGTCATTTAAAACAAAAACTGGATGATTTTGTGTTATTTCATGTAAAATATATTTTTTTTTCCTTTGTCAGAAGTAATCAAATGCTATAAATGAAAAATAAAATGTGTGTTAGGTACCATAACTATTTTTATTATTAATACTTTAAAACTTAAATTTGTTAAATCTAAATTCTTTTTTTTTTTTTTTCCTTACATAGAAAACTGAAGTGTTTTGACAAAATACAGGTATAAGAAATGTTTCCTCATTTCAGTAGGAAAGATTTAGAAAACACTGGTTATCTATTTTAAAGGCTGAAAAATATTGTCTTAAGAAAGAGACTCATCTTTATATGTTTACGTCATTTATCTGTTATATTAAATGGTACAGAAGAGACATTGGCCAAGATAACACCACCTTATATCTGCCAGGAAGATTCAGGAAATACATGTTGTCTATTGTAAAGGCTGAAGAATATTAGTTTAAGAAAGAGACTCCTTTTTTTTATATAATGTTTACAGCATTTATCTGTTATTTAACATGGCATAGAAGAGACGTGGTTCAAGATAATGATTCCTTATATCCACCAAGAACTTTCAGGAAATACTGGTTGTCTGTTGTAATAATGACTAAAGAATATCAGATTAAGAAAGAGGCCTCATCTTTATATAATGTTTACATCAACATGCTACTTTCTTAATTATACAACTGAATTTTATATAGTTTTTTTTTTTTATACTATTTGAATGTTTTGTGTCTCAAAAGTGATTTGAAATTAAAATCAGAATCATCATATCTTTGAAATGTAATTTTAGTAATTGTTTCAATTTATTTTTTGTAATTGAAGATGATCAAATAATCTTTTATTTTATTTTTTATTTTTTTTAAAGGAATCTGGTTGATTACATGAAAGAGATTCCAGGTAAAATCTTCATTGAAGACATTGATGGACTTAGAATAGAAGATGCCTTTCGAATTGACCGCAAATCAGACTCCAACATTTGGACTTATGGTTCTCTTTATAAACTTCACATCGCCAAGTACACAAGGTGCTGTAAATTTTGTCTTGGACTCTCAGATGACAATGCTCGGTGTTTGTTAAATAACCAAACTTCAAATGCAGAGGTGATGAAAAACATTCGCAGACGATATTTCAGTAAAGAGAACCTGAAATTGATTAATGTTGCCTCAGAGAACATCAAAGCTCTGGAGTTAGGCAACCAACAAGAAAACAATAAGGATCTCAGCAAAAACATTTTACTTTTCCATAATGAGTGTGAAAAGAACATAGTAAAGAGTGACATTGACCCCCATTCAATCCTAGACCAATCAACTGTGGCCTACCTTCAGGGTCACTCTGTGAATTCTGGTCCTTCAGCCAATTACACTGAAGAAACCAAAAATCCACTGTTGGAAAAAGTGGCTTACTATAACAAGGAATTACATGCTAACCCCCACAACATTGCCCTGTGGTTAGACTTTGTTTCATTCCAGGAGAATTTTCTTGAAAATTCTGGAGCACTTGGGCATAAAGAGAACTTGAGTCAGTCAGCCCGAAGTATTCTGGAAAAGAAAGTCTTGATCTTGGAAAAAGCCATTGAAGCTAACCCGGCATCCACTGACTTAAAAATAGCCCGATTAAAACTATGCCAGGACTTGTGGGAGCCACAGCGTGTTCTAGAGTCCTGGGAACGGTTTGTGTCAGCAAACACTGCAAATTCAAATCTGTGGAAAACTTACCTGTTATACATGCAGAGTTCATTGTCCTTGTTTAGTGTTTCCAAAGTGACTAAGCTCTACCACAAGTGCTTCAAGTGCCTGCTCGAAATTAGAAATACTACAACATCTCAGACTCAAGCAAATAAGTTAGACAAAGATTTATTAGGTAAGTTGAGCAACTTTAACCTTTTAGCATTCAACATGCTCAAACTTACCCCATAAATATCAGTGGTCAAAAAAGTTACATGACTTTCTGTGTTATTTGTGATGATGTCATCATATATTATTGCAGTGTATACAATGGGTGGGTTATGGAGGGTTGAACATTGAGAGCCAATATTTGGATTTGGGCAGGTTGAATGCTAAGAGTTAATCATTGATTGTCCTCTTATTTTTTTCTTTTCTTTTACATAAATAATTTAAGGTTAAAGTTACTTTTTTTGTCCTGTGAGTCATCTATACATGTATAGGTTATGCATTTTACAGCTTCCAAAAGCTATCATTTGCTTTGTTTTTTAATAGAATTTTCAAATGTGAATTCATTTCAGTATTGAACTATAAATGCTTGCTTACTCTGAATTTTTTTGCAATTTGAAGTCAGTTTTCATTCTGCCATTTACAAACTCACATACCAGATAAGTGTTAGTGTCTCTTGTCTCTCATCAGCAAGTTGCTACCTGCTGCAAGTTTAGTTTTTATAAAAGGTTTTGAATTTTTTTTTAACTAAATGTTCACCCAATACAAGGCCCAAGAGCCACTTAAGGCAGAGGGCTATTAAATAAAGTTTCTGTAGGAAGGGAAAGTAAGTGCAGAGTATAATAGGTAACAGTTGACAAGAGACTTAAAGAAGTTAAGATTGTAGTGTTTGGGAAAGCATCCTCTTGGAAGTTTGTTTCATAAAGTAGTGGCTCTTGAGAAGAAGCTATCCAAATGGAAATTCTTTCTTACCAACAGAGTGCAAAAGGAATGAGGATGGTTTGCCCTGTGTACATAGTATGGCAGGTTTTAACTGCAAAGGTCAGAAGTTGATACTAATGAATGTAGAATATTTTCCATGGAAATAGCAATAGAGTAGTGAGAGGTTTGTGATGTTGAATCTGTGGGAGAGAGGTTGTAGGGTGGAAAATATTTCATTACCTATGTAAATGCTTTTGAACTCAAGGCTGGAAAGAGAGGATTGGGCAGCTCCAAACTAGATATGGCAGCAATAGTTGCTTAAATTCCAAAACTACAGCGTAAAAATGGAAAACTGAAAAAATAAGTCAATTGAATACTAAATTTATAAACCGATCCATTTTAAAAAATTTATATTGATTAAGCGCTATTTCAGGTAGATTTTGTCATGTTTGTGCATTTATATCTGACTAGCCTCCTCTTATATATATATATATATATATATATATAGTGGTCTATTTTAAATACATTTAAAAGAGCTTTCTATTATTTGTCCAATTAATAGACAGTTTCACACATTTCAGTGTGATTTTGAAAATGGGCATTTATTATCCTTGAACTCTAATGAGCTCTATAGTTCTTTTTCATGCTTTTCAAAAGGAATATGTTGGAACCTAGAAGATAGAATTTACATCAGCATCTGGGAAAGAATTTAAAGAGATATACAAAATATTTGCTATCATTCAAATATGAAAGATATAGAAATCACACCAGTAATAGAATGGGATATAATAAAAAGGAAGAAGAAAACCAGTGGAAGAAATTGCAATCTGAGTTATTCTGTGTCAAATCAACAAAGGTCTGACCATCACTGACACAGATCTTTTTCAAATTTAGTATACTTATAGAGCTTCATGATAGAAATTGAATGGTACTTATTTTACATCTCTAGGTTAAAGAGTTCCAAGTTATGACGCTTTGACCCTTGCCAAAAAGATGAATTTTGCAAAATAGTCACAAAGTTTAATTATCAATATCTCAGTTGTTTTTCACTCACAAAGCTAAACTATATACTATTTTAAAGTACTTGGTTAGATCTAAAAGGTGATTTATTTATTTTTTGTTAAAAAGTCAAATTAGATAATTTGACCATTAATGTCTCAAAAAAATCCGTATCTTCATTTTTTTTTTTAATCTGACAACAGATTTGTCTGCTTTATGGCAAGATATGTACAAAATTTTTGTGGTGGACTTTTGACTGTGGCCTGAGTTACAAGGGTTTTACTGAGTTCAAAAAATTCAAAATGGCAGATTTTGGTATTTACCACTATATGCTAATATTTTCACATCTCCAAGTACGGTCAAATTGTATATCTTTAGAAAGCTCTTTGAATGCTGATTAATATTCACACAAGAACTATGATCATAAAATCAAGAGAATTTGTGTTATTTGTGGTTAATTGTTGACCAATTTGGTGGAAAATAACCTTATTTTCAGTTTTGTTTACATTTTTATTATACAACAAATAAATTTTTATATGAAAAAGTGTCATGAATTAATGTTAAGATAACATAACATAATATGAAAATATGCAACAAATAATGTTAATGATTAACAAATTTTTGTTGACATTTGACATGGTACATTAAATGCACAAAGCAATCAAATTTTCAGTATTTTTATATATATTTAAAAAATTAAGTTTTGATCCAAAGAAAGGGAGACATTAAAATGAATATTTAAAAAAAAAGATTCTTAACATTTACAAAGAAATTAACAAGCAAATTTATTTTTCTTGTTGGAGTACATGTTTAATTAGAAAATAAAAATTTGGATATGCAAAACATTGATTGTATCTTTATTTAAGGTTATTTCAAGAAATTCTCTTTCTGAAAATATTTGAAGCTTTTTACATCTCAATTTTCAAAATTTTCTAAGTTCTTCCAGTGTTAGTTAGTGGATTAACTAAACTAAGAATCGATAATAGAAAGATGGGGAAGGGCTCTTTGGTTGATAAAATGTCAATTTTACCTCTTCATTATCAGGATATTTTTCAAGAACACATCCTAACCATAATTCCTATCATAGATTGCTGTATCAAATCTCTTAATGTTTTCATGCTCTGTATTGTCCTGTTTTATAATTTTAACTATTTTTCTTTCATCCTGAGTTGACACTGTTTTTACTTCTACATCTTCCTGAGACACAGGAATAAAACTATGTAGGGTTTGGGTTCCTGTAATTGAGACATTTTTTTTTTTTAATCTATTTTCTAAGATTTCTGCTTCATTTGTCCATTCATTTATTGAAGAATACAAAATATTTTTGCCTGAAATGTTTTTTCTTGCATAATCAGACAACTGTTTTGGTGTCATTATTTGTTCATTATATGGTCACTGCAGGCTTGCTTTTGCTGCTAATCTCTTAATAGTGCCACCTAACCCATCATATGGTCCGTTCTCATGAGATGTAGCAAAAATGTGCCACTTTGCATCAATACCAAAGTCAACCATATAGTTGAAAAAAAATTGATAAAAATTTTTATGTGTAAGTGGCACGAGCAGAGAAATAAATCAGATTTTTTTTTTATTTTAAAATTAAGATTTTTTTTCAGTATTTCTACAAGTTTTATTTGGAACAAATGGATAGCTACTGTGTCATGCATAAGACACTCTGATGTAATTAGAATATTAATATGCTCCAGCTCTTTGTCATTTTTGTAATAACAGTCAAATGGATGTAATATGAGAATTATTCCAGTGAAAGCCTTGTGCAGTATTCTGAAAAATAAATAATTCTCATCAAAATCTGCAATAATTATGACTTCACCATTCATCAAAGGACTTTTCTTAGAACAAAATTTGGATTGTTCTTTGGCAATAAAATCAGGCTTTTTTCAAGGTCTGAAGACCTACACAAAAAGTTTCAATACATTCTTCTGTAGATTGATATGATTTGCAGTGTGCTTCTAACAGTTGATTTGTTGATAAAATCACCTATTAAATTTTTATTTAGAATTTCTTTTGTATATAAAACAAAATCCTCCATCAAATTGCTACAAGTTGAACAGTCACCCAAGTAGCAGTTAGAGGTTGCTTCATTGCATGTAACAGCAGCTATGCGTTGGTGGTAATCTGTTAAATGATATTGTTCATCTTGAATCAGTGTAGCAAGATGAGCTCCCACAATCATCATTCATATTTTGATGTATTGTACAGACACAGTGTGTTCCAGCACTACCTGCTTGGATACATTCTTTTGACAAATTTTGAAAAGCTAATTCTGTTTGTATTTTTTTTATTTAAATAATTGGTATGGCTCTTTCAGGTTACAGAGTGCAAGATACTTTTGTTCTTGAACTCTTCTACCATTCTTTAAGACGGTCTTATAGTCATTTTTTCCAGGCATCACTCTGTTAACGTCTGCATTCTTATAGAACAGCACACCTTTGTCAATTGTTTCTTGTGGAAATCTACTTTTTTGTATATTTGGTAGAGATAATATTCCTTGATCATTTACAGGTTTTTTGGCTTGTCTTATCATGTATGTTGTGGTGCCAAATTCTGTGGATACTTCAGCTTTTTGGAAGTATTCTTAAAATTTGTACTTTTTGGGATCTCTTTTCACAAGCTGAAAACTTATCTTTTAAATGTGTAATAATTGCACTT
Organism: Acanthosepion lycidas; assembly: GCA_963932145.1. Taxonomy (NCBI): domain Eukaryota; kingdom Metazoa; phylum Mollusca; class Cephalopoda; order Sepiida; family Sepiidae; genus Acanthosepion; species Acanthosepion lycidas. Next base: position 73,208,481 of record OZ010589.1, read on the forward strand.
TCATCAGGTCTTTTGTGCTCTTCTACACTGGTAGATTTTTGATGAGAAATTTGAGTCAGAATCAGTTTAATTTTCTTTGATACTGCTCCTTTAATTTTTCCTACTTTTTATTCCTCATAACTGGTTTCATTTTCAAGTTTTTGACACATTATTGGTAATTTACTAATCATTGACAGTGACTCATTAGGAAATTGCAATTCATTTTTAGTCTCTGCAAAAAAAGCTAGAAAGCTGTGGCTGGTCTTCAGCTGATGTTGAAGTACTTTCATGAAAACTCCAATTCTATTAATTTTATTCAACAACAGGTTTGCTTGATAATCTCTTTGTAATTGTTAAGTCTTTTATTAAATGTTCATTTCAATGTATCATTTTTCAGATCAAAACTTAATTTATTAAATATATATAAAACTATGGAAAATTTGATTGTTTTGTGCATTTAATGTACCATATCAACAATTTGTTAACCATTAACATAATTTCTTGCATATTTTCATATTATTTTATGTTATTTTAATATTAATTCATGACACTTTTTAAATAATTATTTTCATTCTTACTTTTTCTTATAAAAATCTATTTGTTGTAATAAAAATGTAAACAAAACCAAAAACAAGGTTATTTTCCACTGAATTGGTCAACATTTAACCACAAATAACACAAATTCTCTTGATTTTATGATCATAGTTATTATGTGATTATTAATCAGCATTCAAAGAGCTTTCTAATGATATACAACTTGAACATATTGAGAGATATGAAAATATTAGCATATAGTGGTAAATACCAAAATCTGCCATTTTGAATTTGGCCCAACTCAATAAAAACTTTGTAACTCAGGCCACAGTCAAAAGTCCACCACACAATTTTGTACATATCTTTCCATAAAGCAGACAAATTGGTTGTCAAAGTTTAAGATCAAGGTCAAATCATCTTATTTGACCTTTAAACAAAAAAAAAATAAATAAATCACCTTTTAGATCTAACCAAGTACTTTAAAATGGTATATAATTTAGCTTTGTGGGTAAGAAAACAACTGAGATATTGATAATTAAACTTTTTGTCTATTTTGTAAAATTCATCTTTTTGGCAAGAGTCAAAGTGTTATATCTTGGGAACCCTTTGACTGTAAGATGTAAAATAGGTATTATTTAATTTCTATCATAAAGCTCTATAAGCATACCAGATTTGAAAAAAAAATCTGTGTCAGCGATGGTCAGACCCTTGTTGATTTCACATGGAATGATTCATCTACGCATGGAGGAGAAACTGAAAATCCTAGAATGCGAATAGATTAATAAACAAATGGAGTTAAATTATTTCTAAATGTCATGGCATTGACACATTCTTTTGAAAAACATGATGAAAAAACTAGAGTTTGGGAGTTTTCCAAGGATAACAAATGCCCATTTTGAAAATTGCACTGTTCTATAAAAATTGAATGATTTTTATATATTTTTTATTTAATTTCTGTCTGAATTTCTAAGGATAAGGAGGTTACAACAACTGAAATGTGATAACAAGAAGAAAGATGAAGACATTAGTCCAAATATAGATAGTGTCAATAATTTTTTTTAATTGTTGTCATGTAAGAACACAATTTTTTTGGAAAAAATTTTTTTTACATTACTTATCACAGATTTAACATAGTTTACCATATTTTTTTTTTATAAGTGACAAAGAACTGGATATGAATATAATTTCTGATTTAACAATCACAAAAGGACAATTATAATCACTTTATAGCTTTTAATGTTACATGCGTCCTTCTAGCCTCTTAATTCACTATACAATTGTTGGAAATTTGAAAAAAATTACATTCTCAAACTTAATACTCACAACTTGGGATGAAACAAAGCCTTGGGAATTCTTAATGGTTATACTTTTTATAAAAATAACAACTAAGGCAACTGAATCTTTTTAAGTTAGATATGGCTTAGATTTGTATATTTTTGAAAATTTTATTATAAGTTTATATAAATATAAAGTGAACATTGAGGTCAGCACTCAGAGTTGACAGACTGTTTCATGCTAGACACAGTCATCAAGCCACATGTATTGGGTTTTTTCTTGACTATATATATGGGTCAGTGGTGCATTTCTAATGGTTATTTTAATAAGCAAAAATAATAAGAAAAAAAATAATCAATCCAAATAAATAAATAAAGTAAATAATAAACAAATTAACAAACCACTCCCACCAAAATAACCATTAGAATAGACTACAAAAATCAATCCAAAAATTGGACAAAAAAATAGATTTAATTACCTTCCCAGACCAAAACAAAGTACTAAATAAATGATCAAATTTTTACTACATTACTAAAACATCGAAAACTGAAAAGAATAAGTAAAATAAATAAACCACTCCCACCAAAATAACCATTAGAATGGACTACCTACAATGTACCACTGACCCATATATATAAATAGTCAAGATTGTGTCTAGCATGAAACAGTCTTTCACCTCTGAGTGTTGACTTCAATGTTCACTTTATATTTACATATGCTCTATCTCTCATATTGCGTAGTAAATATAGCACACCTTAAAACTATATTTCTTTATATAAATTATACAGCAAAAAATCCAAAATTACCTCATGAGGGTATACAGGTGGCTGACACTATTTTTCAGACACTTTATTTTTTCAAGTTTTAGGTAGCACAGGCAGTCTGTACTGTTTTAGTGTAATGGCAATAACATTTAAAAACTGTTTCAATACTACAAATGGAAAAGCAAAATTCAAATTAGAAGTATTTTTATTTTTTTACAAATTTTCACATTACTCAGGCGACAGTATTTTTCGGACATTGCAGAAACAATGGTAATAGTTTATGGCAGCACCCTTTTTTTCAATGACTTCTATCAGTCTATCTTCATAATGTTCATACATATTGATAATAACGTCTCTTTGTGTTTCTAACAGTCTATTTTTAGCATCTTGTATGCGCTGCCACAGTTCAGCCTCTCTGGTTATTTCTGACCCATCGTAAACAAGCTCTGCAAGCATTTACCATATGTTTTCAATTAAATTTAAGTCTGGACTTCTTGCAGGCCATTCCAGAGTAGTTATATTTGCTTCACACATCCAATTTTTCACTGATTTGGCCACATGGATGCTGCAGTTATCTTGCTACAAAATAAAATTACTTCCCATTTCTTTTTCTATGAGTGGTAGGGCTCTCTTTTCCAAAAGTTCTCTGTAGCTCAAGCTATTTTGATGTCCTTTTAACCACTTGAGCCACAAGTTTCCATTCAGAAATACCATACCCCAAACCATGACTCCTCCTCCTCCCATCTGTCTCTTGTTGAGAATAACAGGTTCACCTTTTCTCGACCATGTACACCACCCGTCAAAGCCATTGAACTTAAAACGTTTTTCATCAGTAAATATCACTTTCTTGAAGTCGACATGGTTTGTTATCCATCTTTTGACATTTCCCAGCCTTGCCTCCTTGTGTCTTCTCGTTCTTTTCTTGATTTTAGCATACTTAAGTCCAATTTCGTGTAGCTTTCTTTGTACAGTTCAAACACTGACATCAAGTTCACACTTCCCCTTTACTTTCTTCGCTGTCACCTTTTCTCCAGGTGATAACAACCTCATAACACTCCTCTTCATTCTTCTTTCTGTTCTCTTGGAAATTGTTTATTTTCTGTCCCCTTTTCTTCTTCTTCCACTCATAGTCTGTATTTAACATGTATTCAACTGTTGACTTCGGTAGCTTCATCTCAGCAGCGATCTTTCGGATGCTGAGCCTGTCTTCTCTCTTCTTTTGGACCAAACTGATGACTTCTTTTGAATGCATTCTTCTTCATGATTTTAATACATTTTCACAGTGAATGGTAAAGATACTCAAATCTAATGGTCAGGGTACAATTTACCTGCAGAAAATTTGCATATTGTAGACATTCGACGACTAAATTATTAAAAAACCCGGGATTTGTATCATGTCCGAAAAATAGTGTTGCCTAAGTTGAAGTAAAAATAAAGAAAACATGAAACCAAAGACAAACCCATCAATCAATGTTCATACCATTAATGGACAGTTACTGCTGAACTACCTACTCATCAACATAAAAGCTCTCGGCAGTAAAAAACACCTTTAAGCACACTTTTCAAAGTGTCCCAAAAATAGTGTCAGTCTCCTGTAGTCTATTTCAAACTGGCACAACCTTATGCCAGTCTTCTTCAACCCTAATGCTCTGTTATAATAAATACATTGGGCTCTCTCTGTGGATCAGTTTTAATATCTGATATTACTAGGATCCACCTGGATTATATATCAATGTATCTATTACCTGTACTATATATATATATATATATATATATATATATATAATTAGCATTATGCTACTATTATTATCATTTTATATTCATGCATATATTAATTCTATGTGCTTGTTGTATTCTTTTTTTTTTTTTTTTTGTTATTTTATATTCTCATATAAGTTCATTATCTGTACATGTCTTATATTTAAGTATGGACATTGATGTCAACACAGTCTATTTCATGCTTGAATGCAATTTTCACACCATCTCTTTATATTTACTCATTCTCTATCTTATATATTGAGCATGTTTACCCTATAAATATAGCATACCTTAATGTATGTAGAGGTAGGGGAGCAATTTTCCATTTTTAGGGAATTCTTTTTTTTTTCTGTTTTCTGTAAAGATTTGTTTTTGCTCCATTATAATACTTAGTGAGAAAATGAGCAAGTGTAACAATATATAGAAGTTATTAAAACAAGAAAATAAAAGGAAAATGAAAAATTTTACTAGATAGAATACCCACCCATTGGATAAGTTGCTCCTGTTTGATAGGGTTTCATACATCATATTTCAGCCCTTAATTTAACTTGATAAGTTTCTGGAACCACCCTTGAAATGTAATGCAAAAATCCTGAATAAGAATTAAGTGAAAGAGGCAAAACCTACAGAAAAGTAACCCCACAGATTACTAAAATAATTAAATAACTTTAGTAGCAATTTGTGACAGAACAGAAAATCTGCTCATATTGGCACTCTAAAATGCTGGAATACTGAAGGGATTTGGTAGGTCATCTTTGTGGTTTATATAAATTTGAAATTCTTCAGAGTTCAGTGAATGGATCTTGTAAATCTTTGTTGGCTGCAAAACTGCTAATGTCATGGCTAATACATGGCAGCTGTCTAGGATTGAACAGATGAACTGATTTGTAAAACTCATACACTGGATAAGTATCGAAGCATTTGTACAACTTTGAAAGTGCTGTACTGAATACTTCCTGCAAATTTGATGTAACCTTATTCTTCTCTAAGGTTTCTAGTTCAGACAGAGGACGAGCAGTTTCTAGATGTAAATTATGGTAGGATGCATGATACAGTTTACTATTATCTAATTCCAAAATTTAGTTTATTGCCAAACTATAGCTTTTCTCTTGCTTTGAAGAATCCTTCACAAAATTAAGCATGTGAAGAGTGATACATGAATTGGACCATGAATTCCATCAGGTTGCCACTGGAACAGGGTGGAGCTTCACTAGTTGTTGAGACAAGTAGGCTTCAAGCCATTTCAGATATTGCTGTTTTCGTCCAGGTTTATTGAAAGTATTGAACATTATTATTTTGCCAAATTGTTTTTATGGTCCTTTATAATAGTGACTATTCTAACAAAATCAACACTATGATGACAAAATTTGCAGAAAAGCATATATGCCTTCTGAAAATTGTTCCACTCTGGCTTATGCACAAATTTTAGGAACTGCAGTCATTCACCTTTGTTTCTTTTTTGGAGAAGGTCCATATTTTGAGGTTGTTTGTATATAAAGCAGCCTGTTGTTATTCTATGATAGATTTAAAAAAAAAAAAATCAATTTTATCAGTTCAGGCTTCCATTTTTCCATACAAATATGCCTTTTTTAATATATCTCTACAACCAAAATGTTGTGTGTGTGTGTGTGTGTATATATATATATATATATATAGCGAGAGAGAGAGAGAGAGAGTAGCTAATAGGTAATTTTTAAAAAGTTGTTTTGATTTTTTGGAAAAGGTTTTGTGTGCATTTACTTATTCATTACTGTAACAAAATTAAATATTTAACTCAAACTTACAAACTGGATGTTATAGTAAAATAAATATCTCATCTTCCAACGATATTTTTTTGTTTCACACGTAGTTAATTTTTTTTTTTTTTTTTTTTTTTTTTTTTTTTTAAGAACAAAAAAATTATCTTACTTGAATTCTTACAAAAAGTAAAACTAATTTGGGTTTTGAGTCTCTTTCCTTGTATTGGGTGCTGAATTGTATTTTGGTATTGTCCACTGATATTTTATGTTGATAGTTGTATTTTTGGTTGTTCATGTGCTGGTTGATATGTGCATCTTATATTTTCTAAATTTTGTTAAGGCTAATTTTAATTGTTCATCTGTCGCCCTCAACTTTCCCTGATCGTCAAAAAAGTCCAATACTGCAGCTGATCAATGAAGTGGTCGCTTCAATCCTGGGCCTGCCTTATCCCACATGATTTGATTTTGATCATAAAGAGACCAAGATATAATTATTGACAGCATACTTGTATTGGTCTGGTCCAAGCAGGGCAAAGGCACACAAGAAAACAGGAGAAAAACAAAAATAACATCCGAATAATGTAAAAATATATATACCATTTTTATATCCACTTGTTTGTATAATAGTTGGTTAAAAATGTAGAAGTTTGCATGCATTCAGTTCTTGACCTAACCTGTTTCTAATCGAATGTGACACTTTGGTGATTTTGGCAAAGTTTGTTTTGCTGATGTCGGAGGTCTTGTCTGCAAATAGTTATGTGTGTTGTCTCACATCTGGTAACTGGAATGAACTTCCAGGATGATCACTGCCTTCTTGCCTGGAGGCATTCATATTTATTGATGCTTGCCCAAAACTGGTGTGGGGGTGTGCGGTAGCTAGGTGTCTAGCATTTTTTCTACCTGTCACAAAGAACCCCTTCTCCATTGCCTGGGTTCCGGGAATTAATTACTTCCTAATTTGGAAGTCTCTCCCTTTTCTTGGTAATGGTCGTAGGCCTTAATCCACCCCCAAACGTCTTCCTTCCCTTCTTAGCATCTCCCACTAATACCCCTCTGTGGCGTGAGCAGCTCCTCCTCCTTCCTTGGTGTTTCCTCTGTGTCTGCTACTCCTCAATGGGTGCAGGCAGCTTCTTGACCTTTCTTGGTCTCTCTTCTGTGCCTGTGGGCAACTTCTCCATCTTTCTTGGTTTCTCACCTGTGCCTATCACCTTGACCACCCAGCAAAGACAAATTCCAAGTTCATTAATTAAAAGAATTATTATTCTGGGATCACCTCATAAGCGACTGTCACTAGCATTGGTTTTTCCTGGTTTTGGAGTTGAACAAAAAACAGATGGCCCTCTCTAATTCCAGAGACACTCTCCAAAGAAATACCTTTATCTCTATAATAAGTTTTTCCAAATCTTAACTGATTTCACAGCTAATGCCCATGATGATGGTCATCCATCAAATGTCAAAATTATCTACTATATATATAAAATTGAGTGTTGTTCTAACTAGTCGTCTAGTTCTTTTAGAAATTTTGGCTTTCTGGGGAAAAAAAATCTTCGATATTTCTCATGATAGTTTATTGGTATATTGTTCTTACTATCCAAAAACCTTATTCTTGGTAGTTTATTAATATATCCTTCTTGCTATTCAAAAACCTTATTATTCATAATAGTTTATTGGTCTCAAATAGGGTCACACATCAATGAACCACTTTCTCTTTTTTTTATGTGTTATGTCCTTTCAGGATGTATCAATCATGTCACTCTACAACTTGGTGTCTTTTGTTACTCTAAGTAAACTTTGAATTTTTACCAGCTATCTTTATCTTAATTCTGTTATCCATTCACACAAACTTATTAAGTATATTACTTACCATTCTCTCTTGCTTCTTTTGCCTTCAGAGTCTATCTTGATAGGTGTAAAATGCACAGAACTAGTTGCAAACCATTTGATCCCTTTGGTGATGGTCATGGTAACAGGAACAGGACTTTCAGCTATTCCATTCTTTCAAATCTACAGAGCAAGTATAGAACATATGCAGACCTTGCTAATTTCCCTGCAGACACACCCAGTAAACACAACACTTACAGACAACCCTGGAATGTGTTAATTTATATATATATATATATATATAAGACAACCTTACCCTTGTATTAGGTTGGTGCAAAATAATGTCGTTTTCTCACATAGTAACATATGTGAGAAAACGACATTATTTTTGCACCAACCTAATAGCTTTGTATGGTTATATCATTTTATGATATTTAAGATTACTATTGCTCTACAGACTAGGTATTAAAATTTGCTATATTTATAAGGGAAGATTGTCTAATATTAGGGATGGAGCATTTATAGATATAGACAGTTTGTACATAGGAATCAACACTCCATAGCGAATGTCAGTTTCACATATTAATTAAACATGTGAACCAGTAAATTACTGGAGATTAATATGTTCATGGTAAACGAAGTTTGCCAATAAAGTGCTCAATATTAAACATTTATATAACTGACGGGACTTAATATGTGTGCTAAAGTTTCCAAATTTTTATTTTTATTTAAAAACAGATTTTTATTGTGTATTAAATGTCTCATTCTCAAAGTGGATGCTAGGAACTGTGGCATATATATTAAAATAAAATTTGACATGTTATTGAATTTGTTTACAATCTTTGTAATGAACAGAAAAGAAAATGTGAAGTAATTGTAATTTTTACCAAGTTGCCTACTTTTGATGGCTGATAGAAGCAGGAAAAGAGACGAGCATCTCAGTAAATTAAGTTTTATTAACATTTCTGTTAATTAGCTTGTGAGAGTAAAGAATATATTTTGGACCCAAAATTCACCCCTAAATTTCCCACTATTTCATTTTTGAAGTGTTTGTCATGAAAGCATATTTTTTATTTGACACTCATTAAACTTTGTTTCCTTCATGCACATTCACTTTGTGGAAAGAGAAGTTGAACAGAATTACTTGTAGTATTGACATGTTTAAACTTTACTTTGGTTGGCAAAGAAGGGAATATTTTTTACTTCCGCTGCCATGTAAAGTTTCATTTTAAAGTAACATTTAAATCCACTTTTTAAACATTTTTAAGTTTCCAGAAACAAAATAATAATGTTTGAAATGTAAACAATTTGATGCTTGTTTTAGGAAAAGATAAACTTCTTGCATTCATGGCTTGCACATTCCTAGATGTTCTATGCAGAAAACATGATCATTCATAAATACCATTTCCACAGATTAGACCCAGGTTTGGCAATTTTTAATGATGACTATTTGAGTGAGAATACAGTCAGGTAGAGAGAATGATGACAGAAGCAATTCTTTTTCATTTTGCTTCAGTTTCTTTTGCTTACAATATATCAATATATTTTCTATTATTTTGCAGTCATATTTTCCTATTAGCATTTAGTAAGCTGAATATTTTGTGCAAAGCTGAATGAAATAAGATTGTGGTGAGCCAGCCTTTCAAGTGTATGGGGTGTTATTACTTTAAAAATCAGAATTAAATCCCACTAGAGAGAAAGATACAACTACTATTTTGACCACAAGTGATACAGTTACTTGATATTTATTTAAAATCAGAGACTATTATAATAAGATAATCAAAATTGGCTGTAGAGTATTTCATATGAGTCTTTTGAAGAGTGGATTTCTGTATGTTTAGACCAAAAATCCAATTCTTGACATACCATATATACTTGAATATAGTGCAAATTTTTATTATTTTTTATGCCAAAAATAGCGGGTAGCATTATACACAGGTAATTTTTTTTAAGAGGTTAAAAATCATGCATTTTCACTGAATGGTTGTACTAAGTTCATGCAAAAAAAATTCAGGGGTCACACTAACATGAAGTCTATATATATGGTACTCTTTGAGAAATACCAAAAAGGTTTTCTGTAAACTGAAGCTTCTGAAATTATAGTAAAAAAAAAAATGATTTCAGTTAAATGGGTTTTGTATTTTTCTTCTCTAATCATTGTTGATTTTTCATTTCCAATTCAAATATTACATTTTTCTTTTTCAGATGTGTTTGTCCAGTATTGCCATTTTTTGCTACAAGCTGGGTTCACTGAAAAAACTGTAGCATCTTTCCAAGCCCTGCTTGAATTCAACCTTTTCTTCCCTCCATCATTGGAGAAGGCCAGTCATAGTGATTGCATAGCTGTATTTGAAAGTTTCTGGGACAGTGGTGTTGGACGTTTTGGAGAGCCTGGAGCCCAAGGATGGAAGTATTGGGTAGAAAAAAAACAAACCACTTTAGACACTTCTTGTACTTCAGGTAAGTACTTTTGTTTGCTTAAAATCATTTCAAGTAAAAGAAGCCTGATTTTGAGAAACCAAAAAGAAAAAACAAACAATTTTGGTAACAAAACAAATAATATCAGAATATTATTGAAGGTAGCCAAGCAATTAATAAGAGGACAATTGTTATTTGAAAAATTTAGTAACAGGAAAATTCCATGTCAAATCATCCAGAAAAAAAATGTCATTCTTATCTCTCCAATTTTTCTGAAATTTTGTCCATGTGTTGATTATGTTAAAGTGAGAGAATCCCCAAAATTTGAGCTTCTATTTCCAAAAAATTGTCCAATTTACATCAATTTTTAGCTTTCCTCAGTTTTGGGGTTGCACAAAAAATCGTGACATTTTGTAATTTATTTTTGTCTGTAAAATTAGTTCTAGAGCCTCCCTACTCTTAAAAATTGGCCCAAGGAATCCAAAAATGCTTTAAAAAAAGCTCAAAATGAACCAATTTCAAGTTATTAATGGTTTTTGATTTTTTCATGGCAAGATCAATAGTGGGGAGAATCCACATGTGGCAATGTATCTATGACATTTTTTTTTTATTATTATATTACATATATTTGTACGAAAAGATAGTTTGGTTATTTCTTAGTTTGCTTAGAATAAAAACTACAAGATTAGTTAAAATTTTGTGCTTTTACGTTTTAAGTGTTTCTGTTCAACAATTGAATAAGGTCTGGATGGAGCAAAATAATTGTCAGAGTGAAATAGAAATAATTTTTTTGAAATAATATCTTGATTTGAGGGGTTCTTGACTTGTCTGTCTACCTAACAGCTCTGGGTGTTAGGGATTAAGGAATTACAACTGTGTTGGCTACAAGACCTGAAGAAGTCAAAAAGGCCTTGTAGCCAATAAAATTGTAGTTCATTTACCCTTAACTCCCTTACCTAATAATAGACTGACTAACTTTTTTCTAAGAATTGTGCACCTCTGCAAAATCCAAGCTAACTAAAGTTATGGACAAATTGAAAGATGACTTTTCACATGCTTACAATGTTGAAAAAAACTGAACTTACTGAAGAACCATGCACAAGTAATGATGATTGTTCAAAAGCTGATGAACTGGATCAATTGCATACAGCTATGATTGAGAAACTGAAGACTGCATCATTATCCTGAAAAGGTACAAATCTTGACTCTTTTATCTGATTTATGATCTCACTTGTTCTCAGCTAATTACTTCAATGTTTCTGAATACCTCATTCATACAGCTCAAGATTTGAAGAAGATAAAAGGTATAAAAGCAGTCCCAAATCCAAAGAGAGGCAAATCATTGTCACAGGATACAATCAATTTGATAACTGCATTTTATAATGATGATGATTTTAGCCAGCAGTTACCTGGTAGTAAAGACTATATAAGTATTGGGAACAAACAAAAACAACTGGTTTTGTGCAACTTTAAAGAGCTATATATTGCTTTTAAAGAAAGACATCCTGATATAAGATAGAATTCTCAAAATTCAGCTTATTGTGCCCAAATGGTGTGTCATTGCTGGCTCAAGTGGTACTCATTCAGTGTGTGTTTGTACACACCACTAGAAGGCAGTTCTTTTGGTGGATGCAATCAACTGGAACATAAAATACAGAGATTTTATCAGCAAGATGGTATGTGACCCATCAAACAGAATATGCATCACTGTGAAAAGTGCCCTGGATCTAATGCACTAATGGAATTCGTGAATGGGGAGCTTCATGAATTTAAGCCTGATGCTGAATTCCATTATTCACAATCAACTGACTACTCCACTTTGGTAATACTAACAACATGTGAGGAATACAGACAGATTCTAGTTGAGACAATTGATGCTTAAATGTCAGACTAAATATCTAAAAACAAAGAAAGAAAATTTAGCAAGAAATGAAGCCATTATTCTAAGTGATTTTGCAGAAGACTATCAATTTATAATTCAGGATGATGTTCAAGGGTATCATTGGAATAAATTGTATTGCCTTATACCTCTGATAGTAATTTACTTCATTAACAATCATGGTGTTCTCTCCCATGATTCTCTGTTCTTTGTTTCAGATGATAACAACCATGACTCAGCTTTTGTTTATGAAGTACAAAGATTAACAACTGAGTACATTAACAAATATCCTGGTATTGAAAAAACTATTATTTTTCTGATGGTTGTGCTGGGCAATACAAAATTTACAAAAATCTCATTAATTTATGTCACCATAAGCAGGATTTCCAACTTGACATTGAGTGGATTTTCTTTGCAACAAGACATGGTAAGTCACCATGTGATGGAATTGGAGGTTTTGTCAAGAGACATGTTGCCAAAAAAGTCTACAGATGTCATTAAGGAATCAAATTCTTGATTATAATGCATTCCTAGATGTTTTTAGGATAGATCTTTCCGGGATTCAAGTTGTTTACATTGAGCAGTCTCATATGTTGTCTGTTCAAGATCAAATGATAGAACACTTTGAAATAGGTAAGACTATTCCTGGAACAAGGAGCAGTCATCATTCCATTCCAATGTCAATGACAATAGTTTCTCACAAGCAAAGAAGATGTACTATATACATTTGATTTTTGCAAGGATGAACCAAACATGATTGTACCAAATGTATCTTCATATGTAAGCTGTGTTTATGATTCTGTTTGGTGGATAGGCTTAGTTAAGATGATGAGTGCAGAACATGGTAATGTTGAAATCCAGTTTTTACATCCACATGGTCCATGGAAAACATTTAACTGGCCTTCAAGGTATGACATTTGTACCACTAAATAAAGTTTTATATGAAATTTCACCTCCAAAATCAGCAACTGCTACTGGAAGATCTTACAAGCTTTCGGATGAGGATTTCATTAAGATAATAGCAGCATTTACAAGTTTCCAGTCAATGACTGCTTGATTCATTTTCTAGGATTCTACACATATACACACCACCTATTATTTGTATATAAATTATTGATGTGTTTTATTTCATGTAAACATTTTTTAGACAAGAAGTGCTTTTTATTTAATCGCAAATAATTAAAAATTGATAATTGAAGGAATAAGATTTGGTCCTAACACCAATGTTATTTCATTATTAAAGATATTTGTATATTTACATAATTTTATAAGAATTTTGATCTCCCATAACTTATATACATACTTTTAATATTTCTTTCATGTTTACAATAATGAAAGAATTATTCAAATTGAAGTTTTCTTACATAATGCTTTAGAGATTGAAAATTAATAAAATAAAGAATAAAGCAAATTTGTTTCATAATATTCACATTTGCATTATTCTCTATTAAAAAAAAGGTTTTATTGTGCTGTTGGTATATTTCAATACTATATTTTAAATTTCTGTAAATACTTTTTGTAGATAAACATGTTTGCTTTATCTGGTCTTTTTTTTTTCTATATTTTTATCATTTTGTTTCTCTCTCATTTTCAATTCCATAATGAAATGTGGTACAGATATTGAGCTTTGCATATTGAGAGAATTTTGCAGGCAATGATTGATACAAGAGACATGTATTGTGTCTATATTATTTTAAACATATCCAACTCCCAACCACTAACATAATACTGATCATTTCTATTCTGACAGTTATTTTGCTCCTTATAGAACCTATTTAATGGCTGAACAGAAACACTTAAAACATAAAAGTGCAAAATTTTAACTAATGCTGTAGCTTTTATTCTGAGCAAACTAAGAAATAACCAAACTATTTTTTTTGGTACAAATAATGTAAAATAAAAAGTAACAAAAGAAATTATCATAGATGCGCTGCCACATGGGGATTCTTCTTCCTAGGGATCTTGCTATGAAAAAATCAGAAATCTTTTTTTTAATAGCATTCTTGGATTCCTTGGACTCAAAAGCTTTTCTGAGTCAAGTTTTAGGAGTAAGGAAGCTCTAGAGCTAATTTTACAAACAAAAATAGATTATGAAATGTGAATTTTTGTGTAACCCTAAAACTGGGGAAAACTAAAAATTGATGTATTAGGTTGGTGCAAAAATAATGACGTAATAATGTCGTTTTTTGACGTATTTTTTAATGTCAAAAACGACATTATTACGTCTTTATTTTTGCACGAACCTAATAAATTGGACAATTTTTGGAATTAGAAGCTCAAATTTTAGGGATTCTCTTACTTTAACATAGTCAACACACATGGACAACATTTCAGCAAAATTGAAGAGGTAAGGGTGACATGCCTTGGATGATTTGACATGGAATGACCCAACAGCTTTCTAGAATATGAATTAAACACTTCATTATTATTTAGTAGATTTTTAATAACTCATTGATTTTGAGAGAAAAATGTTTTGCTAAAGAAGCTTTATGGTAGTTTGTGTAACTTAGAAAAATATCATCATATTACCTACAAAAAAAAAAAAAATGACAGAATTATTTAAATATGGATCCAGTCTTGTGTTGAAGATCAGAGTATCGATGCAATTTAATCTTGGTGCTTGTTTGTCTAGGATCAGTGTAGCAATTGTATGTTCTCTGAAAAGTTTTGAACACAAAATATATACATGTTATATAGGTAGATATTAATATGTCTTTACATAAATAATGAGTAAAAAAGAAAAATTGAGGTGGATGGGAAGACTGACATGTTTGAATTTCAATGATATAATTTAAAATCTTTTGTTTTTAAGAAATACAAACAGACACACTGTAGGAGTTTTCTTAAATAAATTCTAAACAAATATTCTCTTTAAATAAAATCTCTGGTTATAGACAGTTTTTGCCAATTATAAAACATCCTTTCTCATTAGACTAGCATGAGGCATGTGAGTGGCTAGCATCCATATTTCTATATCAAAATAATATCTCATCATTAAACCTGCCTTAGTCATATGGGGTGTTTTATTACCCCCCACCAAAAAATTTTTAACATACTCATAATTAGTAGTTAGCAACTTGTTTCTTTTTCTGCCCCCACTACTCTCTTGATTCAGTGAAAGTGTGTAGCACAGGTGTAACTCAGCTGTTGTGAGAGGGAGTGCTAGGGGGACTGTCCATTTTTCAGAAATCCAAGATGACAAATGTAGGGTTAAACAGAATAGGTTAGGATCACAACTGATAAATATATTAAGTCACATTCTTCTTGAGAAGAAAACTTTAATGTTTCATACACTAATTGCAGTTTGTGATCTTTGAAAGTATTGAACTGGTGATTTGAATAGATTTATTTAATAGTCTATCAGTCTTTAAAATGGCTTGGTGGAAATATTAATTATATTCATGAGAATGAAAAAAAAAAAGATTCTTTGTGAGATATTGTATTTCCTTTCTTGCTACGTAGACTGTTAAACTTCTCTTAAAATTGATAACCTTAAAATTTTGACACTGGTAATGTTTACATTTTGTTTTCACTTTAGTTCAAGTTGACCAAATTGAAGAGGACATTATCTCTCAAAACAAACCCCAATGGAAAACCTGGTTAGAAATTGAGCATCTTCGTGAATCTGTGCACTGTTTGCCTTGGAGACCAGACACCAATGCGGATGAAACACTTGAAGATTGTGAAGACCTTGATCGGCTGGTGCTCTTTGATGACATTGCTCCTGTTTTATTCATGTTTCACAACAAGAAACTCAATTTAATGCTGCTCATTCATTCACTCTATTTGCTTGGGGTGCAAAAGGATAAAGAACATTTACTTCTCCTCAGTTTCCTTGACCAATGGTGCCTCTCCCCACTGACACTTGTTAACAACCCACATTATAACACCTTGTTGACTGATATTGCTGTTACACCTATCAGTGGAAGCAAGCCTACTCATGATTTGCTCAAGAAATTTATTGATTGCATTTTCCAGCAAGCTCTACAGGTATACCTATCTTTATGTACTTGTAATCTTATTAAAGAAAAATATGTGCTCTCTGGCAGAATTTGAACCTGTGCACCCTTGGCAGGAGTTCCATGGCTGACTTGGTCTAATGCACATCAGATCTAACAGTGGTTTCTCCTGCCTAGAGGAACACAGGTTCAAATCCTGACAGAAAGCACATATTTTTTTTTAATAAGATTTCTTGAATATTCAGTTCAACAAACAAAAATAAATATACTGTTTAATAAATAAACATATATATACTGTTTAATAATTATAAATAAATAATAATAAATAAACAAATATCTACACAAATATGGGCATTCACTAAAAATAACACACACACACATATATATATATATATATATATATATATATATATATATATAAAGAACATTTACAGGCTTACGGCCACCTCACATTGAAACACCAGTTCCCATATAATCACTGAAGTTTAGCAATGTAGAGTTGGGTCAGTACCTAGATGGGTGACTATTTGGGAATACCGGGTGCTGTAATGAATAGTAGCTCAGAATTGTTAATCAGAGAGCAGAGTTCCAATTTCCATTGAGTTCATTATATTCAATTATATTCAAATACCCTTGGAAAAGTTATGAATACACCTCTTTTCATACCCCCCCCCCTCACCAGCCAGGTGTTAATTAGTAATATTTTTTTTATCTCTCAACCATTATTATCTCAAAAAAAAAAAAAAAAAAAAAAAAAAAGAGAGAAATTCTTATAATCTAAAAATGTTTTCTGGCTTTAAATAACCTGCAAATAGTTGATAAGCTGTAGAAAACAAATCAATCAATCAAAACAAGAATATTTACAGTACCTTTGTGGGTTTTTTTTATATACATACACACAAAAATGGTTGTCTTAAGTATTCCATCTATTTTGTACATTAATTAAAATTTTTGTTTCAGGTATTTACTGGTGAAGAAGCAATGGCCATCACGCTATTATGGATTCAACATCACTTGTCCCAGGTTCGTCAGTCCAGTGGTAACATTGATAAAAGTACCAGTAAGGATGTACGCAAGTTTGCCAAGTCTCTGCTGAAAGAGGGCCAAAACCGAAACAATTTAATTCTATGGAATGCCTTTGCTCGACTTGAGTGGGAGCTTGGCAAAGAAGAGGAGGCTCTGAATGTAGTAGAAACAGCATTAGTGATGCAAGCCGGAGACCTCCTCCATGTCAATAACCCATGGGAAGGAGCAGGAATCTGTGCCTTGTACCACACTTACATCGACATCCTTCTTGGGATGAAGGGTCATTTTGTCACTTGGTGGACAAGTAATGAGAACAGGCTTTCTCCAAACATGGGCAAATCACAATGGGCCCTAATTCACTTGGCTGAGGGTACCAAACTGAACAGTAAAAATTATACACTGATGACCATCTCCCCTACAATGGTACTAAAGACCAGAAAGAAACTGGGTGAGATACAGGAGCAAATATGGGACCAGTTCCGAAACTCATCTCCAGAAAATCTGACTGCACTAAGTTATTTCCTCATTGAATTTGTTGAATGCTTTGCTTTGTTTGAATACTGCTTTAGCCGTTTGACCATTGCTTTGTCCTTGCTGGACTCTATCCAGGATCAATGCAGTAAGCAACTCCACAAGAACAAAGGAGGCAGTCATAAAGAACTCTTGCCTTTCCTTGAAACTCCCTCAGGTATTTGGAATTTTAGTTTTCATCACATTGCAAAATGTTCATTTTAATAACATTCTTTTAATTTCAAGCATTATTATAATAGGCATACAGATTACCATATATACTCAGCTGGTGTATAAGCCGACTTCATGTATAGTGCAACCCCGGAATATTTTTGCATGAATTTTAACCCCTCCAGAAAAAATTTACCTGTGTATAGTGTGACCCCCCCCCCACCTTTTTTTTTTTTTTTTTTTTTTTTTGCATAAAAATTTGATCATAAAAACTTGCACTATACTTGAGTAGAAATGATAGTCTTGTAGAAAAAGTTTTGAAAAAAAATTTTAAATAACAAAAATAACTTATCAAATGAATAAACTGGATAGCAAATTAATTGCAGACACTCAGTTTAAAATTTGATTAACATGAGAACCATTGTAGCTACATTTCGATTCTCTATTTAATGAATGTGACAACAGGGTTTTCTATCACCTCCAATCTCAATTCAAATGTTGGTTAACATTTCTTTGATAACTTGTGGCTCTTCTCCCCCATCAAATGTTTAACATAACATAAAAATTAAAAAGAGTATTTTTCACATTATGATTTTAACACCATTTTTCTTTCTTCTTTCATTGTAATTTTAGAAAAGCAGATAATGATTCACTGTGAGAAAGTAGCTGTTAAGTTGACTTTGTATCACATGCAGCACCATCCACAATCACTTCACTCCCTGAAACAACTGCTGAAAAAGGCTTTGAAGCAATACCCTTCAGAGCCCTACTTTCTGAAAGTCCTCATTCAGGCAGAACGAGGGTCATACCTGATGACCCACCTGCGACGATATTTTGACCATTGCTTGCTCTCAACCACTCTGGCTTCGCCTGTGATAATTTTATTTGCTGTACAAAATGAATTGGAACATAAAGCTAAAATGGAGGCACTGGCACAAACAGGTCTTATTCTTTTGTACAAATAAATTTTTTTTTGTTTCTAGTGAGGAAGAGGGTGTATTCATGTTAGAATTTGGCTGTGGCTAGTGGACATAATTTGTAATTGTTTTAAAATAAGAATTTCTCTTTATATTAATTAAAAAAAAAATAGTTGCATAAAAAGAAAAATGATATTGAATCCCAAAAACTTTTTGTACATGTGCAGAACTTAAATTTTAATCAAAAATTACTTGTTCTCAAATCTTAACCATCCTTTTATATTGTTTATCATTTTTTGAAGTTTGTTTCTTCTCACCACAATATAAATGTCCATTTTTCTAATTTAATTTCATAAATACAGAATGAATGTGACATTAATATTACAATTTTGTGTCTTTTTTTTCCAGGAGGTTACCAGTTGGCTGTGAATTCTGCAACCCTTAATCGCTTAAGGTCATTGTTTGAAAGAGGATTGACCTTACCAGAAATCCGAAATTGCCCCTTGATATGGCGCCTCTACATCTCTCTCGAAGTAAGAAACGTTTTGGTATTGACCTACATTTGGTAATCTTTTACTGCTGAGAATAGTTGCTGAGTTAAGCATTTCTCCAAAGAATGAGAAAATTTTCTGAATTTTACATTGTGACACAAGATCATCTTAAGAAATTCCCTCTTATATCTACAATCATGGGAAATTTCTGTTTTAAACTGCTTCAGTTTTCCAACTGCGTATACTTTGGAAGCTGATATTTTGGATTTTTTTTTTTTTTTTTTTTACTTCATCCAAACTTAAATATTCTAACAGAATGCTCCTCAAAGGAATTCTAGTCAATTTAGGCCTGATGATACCATGCAATGGAGTCCATGATGTTAGGGTGAGTGGAGTTACTCACCATATGAAGATGCTATAAATGAGATTACCATGGGAAATGAGAGAAAATGTTATTGAGTTGGAAACCCAAATAAAGAGAGCAAGGTGTTACCAGATTAATGAAATTGAAGTGCAATTTGTGTTTAGGTATACTAATAGACTCAACCAATGCCATGTGAACACATCACATGCCATTATGGTAGCATCACTAACCTGCATAGTACCTTGCTGGTGAGGGGGATTCATTATTACCTCATGTGATCTACACTAGGCTTTATCAGTCCTCCAGGGTTCGTCATGGTGCTAACGGACACCCTGGTGAGTTTTCTGTTCTCATTTTCCATGGAAGCTAAAGAACATGGAACTGACCTGCTGGATATACATCTAGTACCTCTTGTATTGAACGTAGATGTAATTTCAGCCACTAACACTTGTCCAGTAATGCTTTCCATCATGTATTTAGATTGAGGAATATCAAATGCCCTTACAATTTCAGAAATGGAATATCCTGCCTGGTACCCATGATCATACCCTGTTTGAATGCTGATAATTCATGTCACCATGCCATGAACAGCCTAGCTTATGTTCATACTGACTCACCAGATGTCAGAGCACAACTGATATAACCTGGGCATTTCCATGACACCACCTACTTTTACCTGCCATTGTATATTGGAATCAATTTTTGAATCAAAGAAATATTGTATTTTACATTTGGAATGAATTTAGTCTTGCTTATGTTATCTCAAAAAAATCTTTATTTAAACAGTATGAACATGGAGACCTGGAAAGAGCAACTGGAATCTACTACAGATCCTTGCAGCAATGTCCTTGGGCCAAGGTAGATTTTCTTGGAATCACTTTCCACATTGTTTTTTAGTCAGATATTGTACATATTTTGTTAGCAAACTTGTTAAAAATTAAAATCATGGGTAAAAATATTAAGTTCAGTCCTTATTCAAGTGTAGGGTAGATGAAGAAAAAAAAAATGATAGGTCTTATTTGAGAAATGTTGAATTTTTATTTTTATTACTATTATGGTAAATTTAGAATCAAGTTTCTTTCCAAATAATGTATTTCTTTCTAATTGAAACATTTTTGTATGGTTGTAGAAGAAAAGACATTTTTTTTTTAATTTCATTACTTAAGTGTGTTTTTCAATGGATTCTGATCTAATTTCATTATTTGTTACAGGCCCTTTATAAAGATGCTGTAGTAATGTTGGGGGATGATAAACTGCAGTACATTGTTGATCTGATGATGGAGAAAGAGATGCGAATCCAGATTCCTGTGGAAGAGATAGCCATTCTGCGTGGTGATGAAAGTGTCATGAAAGATCTCTAAACAAGAGATTTTTTGCAACTGGAGAAGAGACAATCATCAATAACCACACCTGACATCGCTTTTTTGAAGGGCAAAGCAGAATGTGTTCCTTGGCTAAACTGTTGTGATGGAAACTTTTTATAGGAAAGTAATATTAAAATTCTGGCTTGAGGAACCTGCTTTGTTGAAAAATATTCATGCTCACTTGTAAATATTAACATTTACATTTTTACATGCCTAAACCTCCCTGTCTTACTTTTCTGGATTCACTCAGTGTATATTTTAAGGATGGAATCATAGAATTAAACACTTAGAATTGGATTCTGCTTCATTCTTCACTTTACAAGCCAAATTTCTGCATGGCACGTCAGTTGCAAAAAAAAAGTTCTCAGAAAAGTTTCCAGTGCAAAACTGGATCTCAAAATTTCTTTTTACTTTTAATAAATGAATATTATGAAAATAACGAGAAAGAACTTAAAATCTTTCTTTCAAAAATGTTAATTAAACTGGAAAGCAGCCCTACATATGCACACCAGTTATTATATGAAAACTGTAGGGGCACCACATGTAAGGCAGTCACAGCAGTAGTGGTGTATCTAACACAAGATAACCTGACAGAGCTCATCTTGAGTTTGAATTCAATGTTTCCATTCTCTTAGACCAGTTGCCATTTTAAGTCAAGAGAGCTTTGGTCAGCCCAGCAAATTTAATCCAGTGTTGGAAGGAGAATAGATGGATTCATAGCTTTCCCAAGTGTAGTTGTGTGAAAGTGAACAGAATGAAATTGCTTTGCCCATTTCTCTTTCCAAGCTGCTAATCACTACACTACAAGCACATTCAAGAGAAATCTACAGCTATATATCAATAAATATACTAATATGTAGAATTACATGGAAAAAATAATGCATTTCAATAAACAGAATTAACAACCATTATATGATCAACACTTACAGGCACCAGTAAAATACCAAGGAGATTAAATTTGGTTTCATTTGAAAGAGAAATCAATTTACTTTCATATAAAATTAACTTATATTTGAGGTATATCAATTTAATTGCATTAACATCATATATACAACTTTTCAACAATTTAGTCAGGACTCCAGGGATTTAATAACTGAAATCGTTTAAGGGCTGACAGTTACTTTAAAGTTTAGTTGATTCCATCAACTTCAGTTGTAGAAGTTAGAATCACTACAGGATGGGATGTCAAGTATTAGGTTGATGCAAAAATAATATCGTTTTTTGACGTTAAAAACTACATCAAAAAAACGATATTATTTTTGCACCAACCTAATAGTTACAAATCAAAATAAGTAGGCACATTGACAAACTTATTTGCACTTTTTTAAAAGTTTTATTTAACACTATTTCAGTGATACAATCCAAGTGAGTCTAGTTATTGCAAATGTGTTTGATATTTCTATTACCATCTTCTTTTCTAATGTCTTCAAGACTAAGTTTCTCACCACAGTAAAAAAAAAAATCCATCTTTGTTTTTAATATTTAAAGTCAAATTCAGAAATGGTAATTTTTAGTAAATGTTTCTGAATTGTAAAAAAAATTATTTAAAAAATTTTTTTTAATAATAAAAGTTGATATAAAAATTTTAATAATCTAAATTACCCAAAAATAAGGCTGAAACTGGTCAGTCATGTCTTTATGGAATGAAATTGAAAAATATAATTTATCCGCAATATTCAAAAATAGGCTAATATTTCTGAGTAAAGACAAAATCCTTTAAATTCTCGAATGTAGAAAATGTCGATATTGTTCAGGCACAGCTTCATATAAACCTGAAGAAGAAAACAGAAGTTATAAGACAGTGTTTACTCTGTTCTAGCAGAAGTCTAAATTTCCATTTTCAAACAGAAATAGAAATTAAGTTGGGATTTATTGCAACACATTCATTTCCAAAGAGGGGTAGTTCTTTATTTACTTTATGTTCATATGTGAGGGATGGATGGGCAGATGGTGTTATGGTAATCAGGGAGCTATATGTTATATTCACTTTTGTGTAAGTGCCCTTGGAAAAGGTTATGACTATCACTTCTCCCTACAGCTATGAGTCAAATAGAGCAGACAGGGCTCTCTAGCTGTTGTTGGCAACTATAACCCCCCCTCCCCCTCGGAATTGTTAATGGGAGAGCCAAGTTCCAATTCCTGTTGGGTTTGTTATATTCACTTACACACAAATACCCTTGGGAAAGGTATAAATCCACCTCTTCTCCCCCACCACCTATGACACTTGTATCACTAAATCATTATCTCCAAAAAAAAAAAAAAAAAAAAAAAAAAAGATTTTCTGGTTTCAAATAACCTGCAAAGGGGTAATAAGCCATAGAAAACAAATCAACCAACCAACAACTAAATTCAAAAAGTCTATTTGCAGAAGTGGTGTGAACAGGTTTTATAATTCAGCCAATAAAAATTTCAATTTCTCTTCAGTCTACCCAGGGTTTCACAGTATTTGACTGCATTATACTGTCTGACTATGGGATATTTTCATGCGCAGCAGACATTTTGTATTCCAAAACAGGTACCATGAATTTCTTTACTGACTGCTTAACTTTGGAAACACTGTATCCTTTCAGGTAATGAAATCCACTTTTGTTTCGAGTACTGCACCTAAGTCTATCATCTATGATCATATGCTCCGAAAAGCATCCTTATATCATTCCAAATGTTGAAAAGAAATACCCATGCTCTGTAACTTTGATTCTTTAGTCAACTGTTTTGGGTCTCTGAGTCGAAATTTTACTCTTGGCATACAAAAATATTGTTTGTTTACTGTTTTATGGTGGCGCTCATTGTTTTCACATGACATAAACATGCATTTAATGTTTGGGCTGTTGCATAGCTCCCCGTTGTTTTGTACTTGGTTTTCTCACAGTTCTGGTCAACTTATGCCTATCTATACCTTGTTTTTTGAATATCTCTCGTACTTGTAAAATCTGTTAGTCATTAGGCATAAAACAAAACTGCTCATGAATTTACCAAATTGATGATTCAACTCCCAAATAAATCATTGATAACATCACTTTTTTTATTCATCTGACATGAATAACATGTGACTGAAGTTCTACACACTGGCTATCAATTGTTGAAAAAAAAAAAAAAGAAAAAAAATGAATCTTATTTCTTCATAACTAAAATCAAAACAGTTTTGGGAATCTGAGGTTCTTCAATAATTACAGGTAAGTCTTGATATGAACAGAATTAATAAAAGACAAAATTGTTCTTTTTTTCACTATGTTAAAGATGTAAGGAATTATGAACTAAATTGAAATCTTCCTATAAATACAATGTAAATATTTAGAAGCCTGTAAATAGGAAATGTGATAATTTTTCTTACCTCGTTTCTTTAATTCTGCTTCACTGAATAGTTTTGCATAATACCTCTAGGGAATAGAAAAACAAAAGAGAAGAATGTTTATTTCTCCCAAATTGCAAATATACTTGCACATTAATTTTATGAAATGTAGAGGGGCGTTATTTTCTGTAAAAATGGAACAGACTAATTGAAATGGAAATTTTCTTTTTTCTAACAAGTAGATTGGGGGTGCAAAACAAAATTTCGGCCTTTTGCTTTATCCTTTCTTTTTCTATCACACATGGTAATGATGGTGGGTGTGCAGTTTGTCATTTCAGAAAGCCAAATTTTACATATTAGACTTCTTTTTTTTTTTTAAGATTTTAATTTTATTTTCTTGTCTTAACATTTAAATATTATTACACTTTCTCACTAAGTATTATAATGAAACAAAAACAATTCTATACTGAAAACACAATTCCCTAAAACCTGAAATGGAAAATTGGTCCCTCTAGAAATGTTTGGACTGATTCCAGCCAAACTTTTAAGATTTTCATATGACTTAAATTAATTTTGCAAATGATTCAGAAGTGTAATTTGAATTCAGTTAATTATTTTATAGCTCTTGATTCATGTACAAGCAACTTTGAAATCCTAAAATCAATGCAATCTGGGAAGAATTTTGATCTGTTATGGTAAAATAAAGATAAGCAGTTAATATTTCTATCCAACTAGTTCAGATTAGAATTTTTCAATAGATTTTCTATTGTCTTAACTTACAGAGTTGGTATATTAGGCAATTCAAGTTTTGCTACTTTCCTTATTGAACCAAATCCAGTCATTTAGTGAAGTTCAATCCAAAATAGATCAGATTAGAGTTTTTGATTTTCTTCAATTAAAGAATGAAACTTTGAGAAAAGATAACATTATTTCAATGTTAAAATGTATTTATTATAATATAAATATTTTCATATATTTTTTTTCACATTTTTCTCCAATAAATCCAATCAATTAAATTTCATACAATGTCTTATATTAAGTATTAACTACAGAAGCTTTCCAAAACCAGTATAGATAGTGGCACAAATACATTGAGAAAATGAAGTTTTTGATTCAAAACATTTTATAAAATAAGTTTGAAAAATTAAAAGAATTTGTATAAGAAATGCAAAAGAAATTTGTTTAGTAAGATTACTATTTTTCTAATACATATTCAAGTGCCAATTAGTTTGGTAAATGTTAACAGAAATAATTATTGAGAAAATATCACCAATTAAAATATTTGTTGGGAAAAATTTTAATTTATGAATTGGAATAGAACACAATTTGCTGAAAATCACTCTCTAAAAATAATTTTGTATTTGATAGTGTTTGAATTGATCATAGGGAAACAAATTTTTATAAAATAAGTTCACAAGCTTTAACCAATTATTTTTTTTAACTCCAGAATTATTGTAAAACCAGGCAAGAATGCTGGAATCAAAAATATTTTGGTGTTTGCAGTTAAATGCAGATTTACCAAGATGTGAATTTGATTCGGTGTATTTTACCTGCCCAGTGTCACAGAGACATGTGACAATAGTGTGTCCTGGTCCTAACGTTTTTGCAACTTTCACAGCAGCAGCAACATTCAGCCCTGAAGAGGCTCCAACAAAGAACCCTTCTTCTCCCAAAAGCCGAAAGACCTGAATATGTACATAAGAGAATTTAATCACATAAAAAAAATTTTAAAAATTCATTTTATTTTTAAAATCATCTTTATGCAACACATGTTTGGACAAGGTAAAGTTATAAAAATTTCTATCAAAACTGAAACTTATTCAAAATAGGCAGCTAGATCAATTCCTAAGAAGCCAATTCTAAGCATTTGTTACTCAATAGACAAATACAGAAAAGGAGATGGTTTTAAAGTTACTGAATTTAATATATTTAAAAATAAAAAAAATATTGATGTATCTTCAGTGAACTAAACTACAGAACTTTTTTTTAATTCTTTGTTTAGTATCCAAAGTAGGAATATATTTAGACATTTGTCAATTTTCAATTTTTTGTTTCTGATTATATTGAATAGCCAGAATCTTGTCATCACTAAGTTTAGTTCTTTCCAGAAGAAATAAATTATTAAATTTTGATCTCCACCTGTTTTCTTCTCTGATCTCAAATCTGAAAGGGGTAGAACCCCCAAAATAAAAAAAAAAAAAAAACATTTTCCTATTACTTTTTATATTTTTGACATTTTTTGCGACAATAAATTCTTAAAAAAAAAAAAAAAAAAAAAAAATGATTATTTTTTTTAATCACTTTAGAGAAAAAAAATGTTACATCTTTCTTTTTCAGGGTGCCTTGTCATGGAGTAATGGTTAGCAAGAATGGTTGACCATTATAGAATACTGAGTTTGATTCTAACTGGGTGCCTCATATAAAGTTTATTAAATAACTCAACCAGAGCTTACATGTAGAATCAGTCAACCTGAAACTTTTTTTTTTTCAGTATAAAAATTAGATGGAAAAAAAACAAAAACTGATTTGATTAATTCATTTCAATATTTCATTAAAAATAAAATTTTAAAAAATTGGATTAAATTTTGTTTTTTGGAAAGCGATAAAAAAGTATTTTTCAACAGGTTAGTATTAATGAGTACATAACAATAGGACACCTAATAAAAAAAAAAAACTTTGTTAATTTTTTTTTTTTTTATCATTTTCTTGCTTAAACTTCAATCAGCAATTGAGAATTTTTTCTTAAATATTTAAAAAATGTAAATAATCAGTTATTTAAGATAGTGCAGTTTTTCTGTAATGCATTCTTCATCCTTTGCTTTTAAAGAATTGAAAACTTTTGTAAATTGAAAGCATTGAATGTTCGTTTTATTTTTCTTCCTCCTCAAAAAAAGTGAGGTGTCTTAGATACTTAAAACTTTGCTTACCATTTCAACAGTTTCATTGTCTGAAATAAGTAAGGCATCATCAACTGGAGCTCCTTGCATGTTTCCAGTAATTCGACCCTGACCAATTCCTTCTGTAATTGAATCACCTACTGATCTTTCAAGTTTACCATGTTTGAACCAGTTGTATACCACACTCCCCTGAAATTTAAAAAAAAGAAAGGAAATATTTAAAAACTCATCTAGAGAATTTGCACAGCTTATAATAAACAAAAAGCTTGTATCAAAAATTCAGTTTACATTTTTTTTTCTTTTTACAAATTCTCAGAGAGAGAAATCAATTCATTGTCAGCAGTTTTTACAATTTAAAATAAAAAATAAGTGAGGATTCCAACATCATATATTTAATAAATTTCTTTTGTAATATATATTTCCTACTGTTCACCCAATACAAGGTTACTTTAGAGCTACTGAATGAGGTATGTAATATGAATGTAAGTGGAGGTAGTAGGAAGTGAAGATTATAAAGATAAGGATAATGATTGATTCAAGGAGGTTTAGATTGTAATGTTCATGGAAGGACTCACACAAGAGTCTGTTCCACAAAGTAGCAGTTCTTCAGGGAAAAAACTCTGGAACTTCCTCCTTACAAAATGGAATATAGAGGAAATGATGGTAATTTGACAAACGAGATGTAAATGTCTGAACTTGTAAAACTAAAGAATGATGTTCATCTGAACATTTGCCATGGAAATAGTGATAGAGTAGCAATTGACTTGTGATGTTGTGTCTAGGAAAGAGGCTGCAGGTATATTTAATTTTGTTCAGTATAACTTTCTCAAATAAG
This sequence comes from Acanthosepion lycidas, assembly GCA_963932145.1. Lineage (NCBI taxonomy): Eukaryota > Metazoa > Mollusca > Cephalopoda > Sepiida > Sepiidae > Acanthosepion > Acanthosepion lycidas. Next base: position 73,236,471 of record OZ010589.1, read on the forward strand.
ATGCAAACGTTTCCCCCAACTTAATGATATATAAAACACTTTAACACATAACTACACCAAGATGAGCATCATTCATGTAGTTTTTAGTTCTCTTTTGACTGAAACATATTCATGTCGTTATCCCCCAAATTCTACAAAATACTAACAAATCTATTTACCAAAATTTTCATCAAAATTGCTTATGAGAAAATGATTTTCTTTGTTTAAAAATTAACAAAAGTTTTGTGAAATACCTAAATTTTTCCCATTTTTCAAATTTGTAAATAAAGGAAAATTTTAAAGTCAGTTTCTTAAACTTACAGGTGGATCTGCCAAAATGCTCTGAACATGAGGATTTTGTTCTTTGAGGTAAATTGATACACCTGAAATTAAAATAAAAGTTAAGCTATGCACAAAAGCTTTGAGACAATTTGAAAAATAAATAAAAAACAATTTTCATAGAATACCATTTTTAAATTTGTGTATGTTCTCATTTTTTTTTTTAAATTGTTTATTCTTTCTCTTTGTATTTTTCTCTGTATACAAGATTGGTGGTTCCTGTTGAATTTGTTAGACACCAGAATCAAGCCTTGCTTTAAAACCTGGAAGAGTTGGATACAGGATTCTAGGAAGGTGTGTGTATATATATATATAAATATGAAGACCTTAAAAATTTTCTTTTTGTTTCTTCCTGTCGTTCTCCATAGCTTAGTGGTAAAGCACACTATATATATAAAATCATACACACACATTTTATTACAAGATATTACATTCAAACCTGTATAAAACTACTACATAAATGTAGCAGTTTTACACCTGTTTGAATCTAATATTTTCTGTAATAAAGAATATTACTCTACTATTGGATTGTATTGAGCCCTATTTTAAATTAATGTTATGAACATTTGAATTTATATTTGATTCATTCTCATTTCATATGGAGATTATATATATATATATATATATATAGCGAGAGAGGAGAGGCACAGTGGAGTAATGGATAGCGACTCATATTGAGAAATTGGAAAGCTGAGTTTGAATTTCAGTCAAATCTATTGCATTCACTTGGGAAATGTATGAATCCTCTTCTTCTCTCCCCGGCTTTGGGTAAATAGCAGGACAAATGATTTGTGTGGGTAGTCTGGCTGTCAGTTTCTAGGAACAGAGTTGCTTGACCCTCATATGCCAAAATCAATGGGAGAATCCAATATATGTCCAGTTACTCTCATTTTCTGAGCACACCTGTCTGCTAGACTGGTTAGCCAATCCTGTTGCAGGTTCCTGCTCAAGCACATTTGTTTGTTAAACACACATAGTCTACTTGTGGTTTATACTGCACCTATGCTGAGTGGACCTTAGTTACAGTTTCTAGAAGATAGTGCATAATCTGTCATGATCAGCAGTTTGAACAATGCCAATATGTTCAAATCTTCTTTCACAAGCAGTTGCACAAGTCCAACCATCAACAGCTTCAAAATAATTATCTACCAAAATTCACTTACAAGCCTTGGGTCAATCTGTGGTATAGTTTTTAGGTACTTTCTAAAGGTGTTGCATGCTAAGATTGCCTCCCTCAGACTGATAACATTAAGAAGTCACCTTCCTGACATAATTCACCATGGTGAGTTTCAAACCTGGGGTTCATGATCGGAAAGCAAATGTTCTAACCACTTGGCTATCGTCATACACAATATATAAATTATTTCAGGTCATTTTTAAAATTGTAAATGGTAAAATATATATAAATTTTTGGTGGAGATATTTTTTAAAAATGTGTTGGAAGTATATATAAAATTGTTTAAAAATAGACTTGTGTGTATTTTAAACTTTTTTTTTTTTTTTATAAAAGCATTTTTTCACTCTACATGAATGTTGATGTGATTAGAAGTCTCTGTCTTTCTAAAGAGAGATTACTTGCTGTTATGCAAAACTAAATGGAAAGCAATATCAATTAGATTGATGCAAAAGATCACAGAATTTTTCCCCCAACCGGCCCCTTTATTTTATATAAATTCACAGAATTATTAAGCCATTAAAATATTTTCCATGGCTTTCTATGACCTAAAAACTGCCTTTCAGCAATTAAATTGTGTGTTTCATCATGAAAGAACATTTCCAGTTTTCATTCAATGAATTCTTTGAAGAATTTATCCATATCTGGAACTTTACTGAAATCGCTGCTCAGGCAAGAAGAGTTGCATGGAACAAAATAAGTGATAATCTGAATGTGATGGGTTTGACAAATATGACACATGTAGAAGAATTTCCTATTGTAGCTCCATGATTTTTTGCTGCATTACATTTGCGGTATTAGGACATGTTACCATGCAGCAACAAATTACCTGTCAACTTTATTTTCTCAAATACATCATTCAAATGACTCAATTGTTGACTGTAGCATGTCATTGGAACTACAGTACTGATGAGTCTGAAAGGTCTTGTTCAAATTGGTAATATTAGCATTTCCTTTGGAAATATTTGGCATTCATTGACCAAACAGCCAGTGTTACTTTAAGCTTTCCTTCATTCCCTGGGCATTAGGATAGGACCAAAGTGTAGTAAGTTTTCCTTACCTCTAATGGTAACATTAGTGTTTCTTTATAAGGAAACATTTGGCATTTGTTGATCAAGCAACCAGTGATGTGTTGGTTGTAATTTAGAAAATCTTTCTTAAAACAATTTTTCAAGAAAATAGTTTTCTCAAGTCATATAGATGTTATCTACTGTTCCAGCATTGAGGGGGAGGGTTTATAACCTCTTATTTGAAGTAGTGTGGAATATCAACATCCTCATTAAGTCATTATTTTCTCTTTGAGTTATATGTGATATCTATTTTAGCTATTGCTTAAAGTCCTCAAGTGATATGGTTTCTGTTGTCTGGAACAGTTATTTGTAATTCTGTAGTGCTGGTTCATAATACTTGAAGAAGGATGGTCTTTGCTAAGATTCACCAACTTCACTTGCTCAGAACCATTATCTAACAGAATGAATGAAAGGTAACATACAACAATGGGGATGAAGAGTCATTAATGTGAAAAGGAGGATTTATTTATACTTTCACCATGAATGATATACAAAAATGATTAGAGATCAACTTGGAATTCTCCTGCATACATAGGAGTTGGTACTGCATTGTAGTTGCAGAGAAAAGTCACCTGTGTATGAGCTTTATTGTGTAATAAGAGTAGAGGTTTTCATCATGTGCTGGTCTCAGCAGCTAATGTTAACATCAGACTCCTGGCACATCTATGGCTATCATTGTGTGCATAGGGCTTTAGTGGGTAGACAACTTTGGTGAGTACCTGACCAAAATGAGCAAGGGACAAGTAAATGACCATGGTAAATTGATGACAGTTTATATAATATTGGAGTGGCTAGAGAACAAACTGTTGGTTGGAACTGCATGGATCTTTTCTGATTGGTTAGAAAATATTTTTATTGTCAATTTTTCTTTTTTTGCCTTGGAATTGGATGCATGCATATATTAAGAAAATGGCGACATATCCTGAAGGCTAAAATGTTTTTGTGTCACATACTGTTTTTGCAGAAAAAAACAAAAACAAAAAATGCCTCCCCACTGAATGAAGTCAGTGAACTCATGTAAAAGAGTTACTTTTAAACAATTGTGGTTTAAGTGTCACTGAGTGGAATAGATTACGTAGAAAAATTGGCTAATCCATTTCCATGCTCCATAAATAGTAAACCATAATTGGTCCAACAAACTGCTATAAAAGTGATTGACTCCTATCTGAGAGAGAACCTTGTGAGTCAATATGTGAGGTTTCTCTTATCTCTCAGTTGTTTGTCTGTCTTCAGGCAGAGCATAACTAAAAAAAATGAGAGATGCCTGGTCCTGAGAAACAGTTGATTGTGACAGTACCTCCCTCATTGCACTAAAGAAGGGTGATCCATAGTAATACCAAAGCAAGAGCAATCTACAGATGTGGAGGCTGGGCAATTTCTGGACCTGGCCCAGGTGCACATGCTCCACACATTAAACTAACCTTGTGTCACATACCATCATGGTGGGTGGGGTAGCAAATAAATACGGGAACTTTGTGATGCTGCATGTCACTACAGAAGACTCTGTCTTTCTGAGAAATTGCATTTGTTCTTTTACAGTGGAGCCTGCCTAAAATCAAACCAGATTCTGTCATTTGGACAATGGCTGTCAAGGTGAGCATTTCTGTTTTTGTTCAAGTGAATGAGTTCCAACAGGCTACAACAAACATTGTCTAGTGACAGTGTGTTCAGGTTCCATCAAGTCATAGTAAAGAATTCCATTCAAAAGACATTAGGTTGAGATACTGTTGTAGCATACCTACAGACGATAATGGGTATGTCCCCATTCACATAAATACAGTAGTAAATACTGTATGTTGGTCTGCAGTTGAAGATTCATTGTGGAATTCACTTGACTCACTTCTAGCAGTTGGCTATTTTTTCACCACTAGAGAATCTTATATGTGTTTTTCTTGTCCTAAGTATTATCATTCATTACCACTCTTCGTGTGATTAATCTATTCAGTAACCTTCCCTAGGTTACAACAGATGCTGAAGATGGTTCAAGATATTTTTTCTATGATTTTCTTTCAACAAGTTCTTCATAATAAACCTGATTGTTCATCACCAGTGGACATCTTGTCCAAAAGTGTTTTCATATTCTTATTTTGAGCAAAAAGGGAAAGACAATTCTTAAAATGATGACTGATTAAGCAAATGAATAACAAAGTGGAAAAAATTCTGTCAAACATGTTTCATCCTCTAGAAGGACTTAATCAGACTAAAGTTATGTATTTTATATATGTGTAGGATAGAGAAGTTATGGGCACATAGCCAAGTGTTTAGAATGTTCACATTCTGAGAATGAGACCCAGGTTCGAATCTCACCCTGGTCGATTTGTCAGAAAGAAAACTTCCTGATGTTATTGGACTGGATTGAGGTCAATCCCAGCATGTGGCACCTTTGGAAAGTGCCTAAAAACCATACCACAAGTTGACCCAAGCCTTGTGAGTGAAATTGGGTAGACAGAACACTTGGGTGCTGTCGATAGCTGTGCTAGCACAAAGTCACAAGTCATCGTGGCTGAGGGCTTGAGTGTGCTGGCCTTGTTTAAATTGTTGATCACGCTAGATAACACGGTCTTTCCTAGAAACTGTAACTAAGGTCTGCTCAGCATAGTTGCAGTATAAACCACAGGTGGGCTCTGTGGGTGTTGAATAAACACAAATGCACCTGAGCAGTGTCTACAATAGGGATTGGCTAGCGGCCCTAATAGACAGGTATCCTCAAATATGAGTGGCCAGCTATGCTATACTACTACTATACTAGGATGGAGAAGCAAGCAGCAGTTATAATTATGTATCTGAAAAGGCTTTTTATGCAAATGTGCACATAAACTCTGATGGAATTTAAATTTGGCTCATCAGTTTCCAAGTCACTAGCAGTTACACTAGCCACATAGTCAAGCTACTTTTAGGGAGTCTCAGCTCGAGATTTTCTTTCAATTTGATTGTATTTAGTTAATCTCAAAAAGCACAAATTTATTTAATCTATGCTATAAAAAAACATTTTTAATGCTCTTATTTTGATATTTTATATCGTATTTTATATTCTTTTTTGAGGCGATTTGTTTTGTGAGCATGATGTGATGCACATAGCCCCATTTTTATTTTCGATTTTGCTTTCTTAGCATTCACAGCCAACCAACTTCTAGAGTGAATCAGAAAGTGATCTAATTTGAAGCAGAGTATAACAGCTCCCAATCATATTCAAATGTAGCGAGTGGATATGTATGGAAAGAACATAGGTATAGTGTTGGGAGTTGTTCATGGTTGTCCTTTTAGGATTTGTTTTAGGTAGTGCTCCTGTCATTTCACCAGATCTGAAATCTTGCAAGATGGAAGGTGGCAACTTCAATGCTGGTTGAGGATTCTGTAAACATGAAGGAAAGGAAAAAGTTTGTATAGTGAAGATGATTTAGTCACGGTATGAGGCAATGGACATGAGCACGACAGCTGGTTTCGTTTCTCATGTGAAGTACCATGTCATTTGTCTTGGTGATTTCAAAGTCAATTTGATTGCATTCAGTTAACTTCAGAAGCACAAAACCATTTTCATTCTGCTTGTTCTGGTATTCTGGAAAGTCTAGAAATCAATTCCAGAGAAACAAAAGGTTTCACATTTTCTAGTCATGCAAAAGTGAGAGGCAGTTCACTTCAGGTGAAGATGTTTAGGAAATAAACAGCTTTCAATAATAAATTAATGGAAGAATTTACTACCTGAAAATGTTCCTCCTGTGCCTGTTGAAAATGTCACTGCATCAACTTTGCCTTCTTAAAAAAAAAAAAAAAAAAAAAAGAAAATTGAAAATCACAAAAGGAAAATTCAAAGCAATCTTGAAGTTTCTCTGAAGTAATTGTTATAAAACTAAGCAAGCTCAAGCAGTTTTTTATGACAAAACTAAAGACATATTTTTTGTTAAATTTATCTAAGACAATGTAAAATGCCTTCCTTTTTTCGACAATTAAACATTGAAATTTCTTCTCTTATGTCTCAATTAAAACTTGTACAACAGGAAATTTACTAGCACATTTATTGGATGTTTAGTCAAAGGATTGTTTCAATATTTTTGATTTAATTACAAAAAGTGAATGATATGTACTTGTTTCTCTCCAGATTTCTGGCCCTGTTGTTTCGAGATGAGCAAGTCTGTTAGCTTGATTGTCAAATTGGTCAGTCCACACGGCATTCTCAATTGAAAGAGCATATCTCTTGGCCTGGAAAAAAAAATTACAGAGACACACACTTAGAATATTAAAAAAATTTGTTTTTCTGTTTGATGATTCAACAACCCAAAACTATAACCAAAGCTTTCTTAATTTGTCACTTTGATTGTAATTCTTGCCTAATTGGGATGTTGATAATCTGTGAAAACTTTAAAAAAAAAAAAAAAAAAAAAAAAAAGACTCATTTGATAGTATTGGAAATAGTTTCTGAAAAGGTGACCATTTCCCTCAAAGTATTAGTACCCATAAAAAATAACAGAATCATTTGCATATGGATCAGCAGCACTTCGGGCTAGGATCATGTTATTTGTGCACTCTGCTTTGAATCAAAGTGTTGTTCTTGACCCTCTACCTAAGATCAATGTGGTATCAGACTGCCTTTCTCCAGCCTTCAGGCTAGAATCAAAGCATCCCATTTTTTGTTGGTCTCCTAAAATCATGTGGGAAGCCTACCTGTGGATTTCAACCCTGTGGTCAGTGTAATATCTGTGCATTCTGTGCTGTGGTATAGCTGGAGTGTAAGGGGGCAGTCCACCCTGGGTAGGACTTTTGGTTTGAAGTGAGTTTCCAGAAAAAAAACAAAAAACAATAGCATAATTTCAATAATTTTTGCAAAAAAAGCAGCAATAAGGAAGAAGATAGGGTTCAAATGAAGCCAATTTGTCTTTGATATATAATATTCCTTGTTGTGTGCTTATTAAGATATAAAATACCTGGCATCATACAGGCATTAGATTCTGAGAAATGTATAAAAATATTAAAAATTGATGGGTGTACAAATAATTTTGTTGTTGACTATATATATATATATATATATATTCAGTTGTATGGATATGAGTTTTTGATCCCGAGTTTCTCACTTTTGTAGTCAGACAAACTTGTTCATTTTTTAAAATTGGTACTATTTGTTTGGCTATGTTTGGTGGTGAAGGGGGAATTTCCCTCCATGTCTGTTCAGAATGGCACTCACACACATAGACACATGCACATACAGGTGATAGATCTGAGAAGTGTCAAGACACCCCTATCCACTCCTTGTTGAAATGAACATCATCACACATAAAAAGCCACAGTGTTGACACCAAAATAGAATTAAAATTGCATATGCTAGTATGCCTGAGTACATGGATGTGTATCTGCACCTGGCCTTAGATTGTATGGGTACATTTGTGTGAACTAAAATGATAACGCCTGTATGTGTGTGGCTCTGTGAGAGTGCAATCACAAACAGACACAGAGGGAAATTCTATGTTTCTAAAATCTCAATCTAAACTCTGAAATTTTATTTACTATTTATTTTTTTTCTCATTAGGAGTAGTTTTGCCTATCGTCTAGTTCACACTCCTCCCTGGTCTTTTGAACAGGAGTAGTAGTTTATCCTTTGTTTCTTGTTTAGGATTTTCATTCTCTTTCACTCCCAGTAGCCCGTTGCATCTTAGTGGTATCACCTTGCTTAGCATTAAGTGATTGGAAAAATAAAAAAAAAAAAGTAAATAAAAATAAAAAAGAAGTGAATCTCTGAATAAACTCTATATGTATCAAAGAGAATTCCAACGTTCATTTCCATTGTAACTGCATAGTGGACTTTTCTCAAATTTTGTGCAAATCAATGCAAGCGAGAATGGAGACACAATGTGGAGATATTTGTCTGGTCAGTGAAAAGCTGAAAGTGGGACCTATTGTATGTCTGCAAATATTTTACCCCTTTTATCTTTTAAGGTGGGTCATGCTTTAATAGATTTTGTTTGTAGTATGGCATACACCTTACATAGGAAGGTTATTGGATACTATGGCGTTAATATATAAAGATAATTTTTTGCACAGATTTATAAATGACAGCAAACTGATGTGTTTGTTGTATTTGTTGCAGTTGAATATTCTTTACTCCTGTCTTTGCCCAAATAGTGACCATATAGTGCCATATGACCAATGAATGCCATAACCCATTTAGAGAATGTCAGTACCTTTGCTTTGTCTGCAGGTGTGAAAATCATGAAGGATAGTTTTACTCATTTGTAGTCAAAGCTGTCAAATTACCACCCTCTGATGATAATCATAAACAATGTATGATTTGAAAGCCTCTTACTCTTTCTCTTTGTACTTTCATATTGACAAGATGTTCTCTTCTCGCTCTATCGGCATGTAAGTACATCACAGACTCATGTCATTGCTTTGAACTCTTCACTACTTTAACTTCATTTCTCATTTTCCTTTTTGTGTATCATGTCTATTTAATATATTTATTTATACTTGTTTAAATTTCATGATTTTTTTTCCTTTATTTTTACCTGGACTCACAGGAATCTGCCAAATATTGTTGCAGTATAAATGTATCAGGAGCCATTAAATATTTATTGAAAAATGTCCATGCCTCACAATGAAAGTGATTATTTCCACAACAAAACAAGAGATAATTAGATTTTATGAGACTTAAAAAGTTTCAGACATTTTTGTGATTCTGCATTTGAAGGATTTCAATTTTAATGCTGTTTATCAAGAACTTCTTGCAGTTACACGACTACTTCATTTTTTTTTTTTAACTTTTTCTCAAACTTTGTGATCAGCAACATCAACAGAATCATTTCAAAACTTTTGTACTTTGCACTTAAAAAATTAGACTTAAAAGCAGCCAAAATTCATAATACATGCTTAAATATACCAAAATATTTTATAAATTTAATATTGTGATTAAGTTTTTTTTTGTTTTGTTTTTTCTTAAATAAAATAAGTGACTCTACCTGTTGATTGTAATGGTTTGAGTCTGTTAAGGCTACAGCAGGAACAGGGAAAAGTTCAACTCCAAGAAGCTGCAGCATATCAAATTTTTCCTAAAAAAATGTTAAGAAAAAAAAAAAATACAAAACAATATGTTCCTTACAAGATCAATAAGTTGCTGATTTGGAAATATCATTTACCAATTTTCCAAAAAGTAAATTCTATTTAAATAACATACAAAAATCAAAAACATAATGTGATATTTTTAACATTTAACAATCAAATATCTTATCCTAAATTACATATAGTTACAGGAAGTATAACTCAATGCCAAAAAGTGAACATGCCTTGTGTTACTAAAAAAAAAAAAAAAAAAAAAACAGAATATCTCATTTGTATATAGGAGAGATCAGGCTGCTTTTTAAGTCTTTGTTTCACTTGGGGGAACATTTTTACTTCCAGTATTTCAACTGGCAGAATTTTTTTCTCTTCTGCATTTGTGCCCACTTGGTCTCTTTCATTACTGGCATCATCATCGCTGTCTCCAGCATCTGTTTCCACTGGTTCAATAGGTGAATAATCTGGCTTGCATTGAAAAGCAGTGGCGAATCTGAGTTGTTTTCAGATGACTTATCACTGCCGTCAACTTCTGATGAAGCAGATCCCTGGCATGGGCAGAGGTCTCTGATACGGCATGGCGTTCCATTGATGAGAAATGAATGTGGGCCGTAGACCTGTGTTACTGTTCCTTTTTTGAATTGCATTGAACATGCACAGCTGTTTGAGGTTTCCTATAGCGCCACTAAACTTAAATAAAGTCAGGTAATGCTGACCTTCCATCCCAACCCTGCTTCAATTCTCTCACACATCCAACCATCCAGTTTTTCAATGGATTGGCACACTTTGCACTCTCCAACTACTACCTGAACAGCTGCTTTTGAGACCTCAGGGTGGATTTGTCATACAAAGTAAAAGGTGTTCTTCACACTGGGATGCCCAGTATGTCAATGGATGGCTTGAATGTGGGTTGATTCCTCCTCTTCCATAGATGCAGCACACACTGGTTCCTTTTTTTTTTCTAAACTGCAGCCAGTCAACGTTGAGGCACTCCAGTGAGCTGATTAGCTCAGTTTGCATGGGATATGATGAGCTCTATGTCAACAGTCAATTTACATTCCTCCACCAGTTCCTTGAATGTACTAAGCCGACATTTTATCAACATTTCTGTCACCACCTTCATATGCACCTGAGACTTTCCAAACAGCGTATTGGAAACCCATTGATGCACACATGTTGAATCAGTCTTCAGGTGCACCACAGTCGCTCTCCATTGCTGTGCCATGCTGATGCCTCTCAAGATCACATTGAGCTCTGCCAGGTTGGTATGCTTGTCTTCATGTTCTGGTCACAGACAACAGATATCTCCAAATAGTGATTCCCCACATTCCACAATGATTCCAGTGGCCAAGGAGCTTGCATCAACCCACACGGTAACTTCATGTCCATCAACACACCAATCATCTTGTGCTGGATCCTTCTGTACCAATCTTGTAATGATATCCGACAGCATCCAAGTCAGGGTGAATCTTGCACCTTATCGTCCCAGCCAGTTGTCACAGAGTTTGTGCACCATTTTATAAATGCAGTTGTGATGTGGAGCCAACCACATACTGGCAAATGTCCAGTCAACTTCCCAGGCAGGGAGAAGATGCTCCAATGTGTGAGCATGGTAGGTATCAGTTGGCGGTTACTCCCACAACTCTATTGCAATTTACTCTGCTCCTCCCAGGCACATAATCCCATTCTCTAAATGCTCTAGATTCTTATTTATCAGTTCGAATTGCTGAAGATGCACATGTACACATGAAACAGTGCATATACTTTCATTGACAAATATGTCATTGATGTATGAAGACATGGTCTTGTCCTGTGTGACCACAGTATTCACAATTGATCACATGATCAGCTCTGCCATGTTGAGCTCAAAACCCAAACAGGTGAGGCAATATCTTTGCCCATCTATCTGCACCGTTTGAAAGGGCCATAATGATTTGCTGACGTGGATCTGCAAATAGGCACAGCACAAATCCAACACAGCAACATCCAATCCTTCCTTTTGTGACACCCTCAATTTGTGCACGCAAACATTTGCATCCGTGGTATGCATGTCCATGTACTGATTGAGCTCCTGATAATCCATGACTGGACGGACCTTATTTTTGTTTTCCTGTAACACAGCCATTAGAGGGATCAGGCTCTTGGGAGGGCCCCAAGTTCATCCTCAGGATATGGAAGTAGCCAGCAATTATCCATCCAGATTCATTGTTCACGAGTATATTCCTCCTTGAGCGGCTTTTGTACTGGATATTCAGCTGTCTGGTTCTTCAATGCAGGTGGTGTCTGGTCACCAGACCACTTCCAAGACACAACTCGGATCTTCTTGTTCTGGTCATACTTTGCATGGAAATCAGATTCATTGATGGTGATGACTGCGCACAAAGGTCAGTCAAGTTGAGGAAAGTTCACAGTCCCATCACTGGACACACATGCTCCTCCCAACTTCTTAATAATATCAAATCCAAGCGCAGGTTGAAAACAAGCAATTTGTCTTCCACAACCAGAACCTCAACATCAATAGGGGGCCTGTTGCTCACATCAAGTTGAATATGTCCTACCCTAGAGCACTTGTTGGTCCTTTCACCAACAGTGAGCATGTCCACTTCCTTCCTCTTCCAAGTGCAACAAAGCGGTCTGCTTACGAGCGATCAAGAACAGCCTATGTCTCACAAAGCTGAGCTCCTGATTACATTGATGTTTACAGCAATTGCAGGTAGTTCCCCCTTCATATGGAGCTTGGGGAGTAGACTGGCACTGAGGCCTCTTCTGGATCATTTCCTGGGCAATTGTGGACTACATGCCCTACCATGTTGCACTTGTAACATCGCATCCGGGGTGTCCACCTTTCAGTATCCAATCCTTTGCAAAATGGTTGGGGCTGTTGCAATGATGGTGGAAGCTTCTTCGGCACATTCCTGTGTTGTTTGCACCACCAAGACTGCCAATCTCTCTTCCAGTATTTCATCTTTCATAATTGCTCATGCTTGAGTCAGTAGCTGATTGATAGACAACTCGTCCATCTAAGTTGAAGCATGAAGGAGGTGTTTAACTTGGTCTGGTAACCCTTGCTTGAATGTGCATGTCAAGCCATGGTCACTCGTTCTGCCAAACAGGATGGAAAGTTTTTGTAACTCTACCAGATAGACATCCACTGACTCTCTGGGATGGAGCCATCACTCAGTAAATTGCTCATAAGCCAGAAAACCATCTGTAGCAAAAACTGTGTACAGTGTGGATTTTATCTGGCTGAAATCCTCCTTTTCTTCTTCTCTCAACTACAGGTAGACAGCAAACTCACCACCCATTAGCCTTAAACGGACTACGTGTTCTGGATGTTTAACCTGGCACATCTTACAGACTAGCTGAGCCTTCTCAATCCATTCAACTGCAGATGGTCCAAACACAGAGCTGTCAAACTCGGGAACAAGTTTTAGGTCAAACTTCCTCTCTGTCATTTTTACCAAAATAGCTTGTGTGAAACTGATCAAAGTGATTGCTTTCTAACTGTCCAAGTCTCTCTCAACTCAAAAAACAGTGCAGCATTCCAAAAACAAATGTTGTCCTCCTCTCTTGCAAATTCTTGTAACTCTGAGACAGTGTCTTTTTTAAATTAAGGTGTCTTTCTCTTCTACAGAGAGAAAAATCCTAGATTACTTTTACAGGAAATATATCTAATACAATTGCAAAATTATATACTGCCATCCTTTTTGAACAGTATAGGTAAACATACACACACACACACACACACACACATATATATATATATATATATATATATATACATGCATGAGAGTGTGTGTGTGTGTGTGTGTGTGTGTGTATATGGATGGATGTTCATTGGTGTAATGAGTAGTAGCTCAGATTAAGAAAACAAAAAGCCAAGTTCATTACATTCACTTATATGCAAATACCCTTGGGAAAGGTATAAATCCACCTTCATCCCCTGTCCACCAGCTATGGGTGAATAGCATGATATACTGGACCCTAAAGCCTTGTTTGGCAACCAGTCTAGGAGAAGGACAACCCTGTATTCCAAACCTGTGGAGAGTCTTTTGGAGACGACGTGGTACATTATGTGAACTGGTTCTCTGTATTTGATTCTTCTGAAAAGTGTGACTGGCTCTGCACAAGATTTTGCCACTATAATCAAATCAGATGTATGGGTAGTTTACCTGTTTGGTTATAAAGAACTGAGCAACAGCTGGACCCTCATATGTCAAAAACAATGAAAAAGTCCATTTTCATATATATATATATATATATGGGAAAGAAGTATGATAAAGTGGAAAAAGTTTTCATGTGACATGTTCATTTCATCTTTCTTAGAAAATTTTCTATTATCACAATGCGGGATATTTAATAAAAAAAAAACACACAAAAAAGAATCTAAATGAAATCAGCTGAATTGTATATCAAAAACATATCAATAAAGAAAAATGTTTAATTCTTTGTGCACCCACTTTCTTTCATGTGCATGCATAGTAACATCAACATAAATTTAGTTCAATGAAGTTCTAAAGAACAAAAAACATTTTACCATATATATATATATATATATATTCAAATATAATTAAATCAATGCTGACCAAAATTAAATTTCTTAGTAAAAGTATGAATTTAGAAAATTTAGTAAAACTAGCAATTATAAAGAATGTCAGATTTTATGATTAAAGTTTTCCCAATAAAATTGACATTAACCAATCTATTTTGCTAATATTTTCAGCATATACTTAGATGATGAATATACTGTGTAAATTTCTTATATTCTGTGCTAATAGGAAATATACTTTTAAAACAAGGTGGATAAATTAAGTAAAGGTTTATTGTAAAAAAACTAGTACAATAAGAATAAAGGTAACAGTTATGCACAAGGTCATCGCAAGTCAATTCAGTAGTGAGTGTTACTATTGGAAGGTTGGTAGTTCTCGCGTAAGTCTGAGTCGTACTCAACAGATCCCAGTTAGTATATTTAGCTACCCGCCCATGAGGGTTGCATGTGGCACAAGGCCAGTTTAACGTGGGTTCTCCGAGCTTGTAGGCTCGACCAAAAATATTCCCTTTTGAACCCGTATAAATGGGTTATGGGGCAGTCTACCTCCCCGAGCAAGACTCCGCCCTTTGGCGGAGCCTCATCCGGGTTCCTCTCTGCCCAAAGGCAGAGAGTTCGACTGTTTAGCTGGAACAGGTTGCAGCTAGTCTCTGTAGTCCGTTGACTTACAGTTACTTATAGGTAGTTACTACCTATAGTGTAGTCACTCATGGCGGTGACAGGTTATTCCATTACATCAAATAGTTACGATAACTTTTTTTTAATCATTTAACCCAAAGCAAGGCAATAAAGCCACTAAGGCACAGGGGGGGGGTTACTGAGAGTGAACAAATCTGAGATAAATCATTATTAAGGAGAGAATAATAAAATAAGATTCAAAGAGACAGAAGAAGACAATTGACATTATATTTAAATTTCTGAAAATCTGAAGTTGACTGGAAAACAAGAGAGGCTGGAAGAGAGTTCCATAATGAAGAAGTGAGAGTGAAGAGACTTAACATAGAACTTATGGTTATATCTAGCAATTTCAACAGTAAAATGATGAGACCTAGCTGCCAATCTAGTACTGCACTTAAATTTGTAAAGTCAAGGTACCAAAGAGGAAAGCTCATCAGAATAATTACCAAGAAAATATTTATAGAAAAGGCACAAGGAAGCTATACTATGGCAGTGGGGAAAGTGACCGAAGTCAAGATGCCAGGTCAGGACCATTAACATTGCAGATACTTTGTGATTAAACTTTAAAGTTTTAACTTAATCCTGTACTTGAAATTCAAGTGATTTATTTTCATGTTTAAATTCCTTAGAATTCAACTGAAAGGTTTTAGTAATTTACTAATTCCCCCTTGGCCAGAAAGGATTCTAGCACCTTGTTCAGCAACCTTCTTAGAAATGCTGCTGTGATAAAAGCAACTAGCTACCTGTGTTATGAACAGATTGATAAGAATAGATAGGCTCATTTATCGTTTAACCAGTACTCTTTCCATATTTATTGAACAAGAGTAGAGGTTTATCCAGTTTCCTGTTTAGGATGTGATTTACAGGGTCTTTTTTTTTCCATGGTCTTAATGATTTAACTGTCTTAAATTTCTGTTGATCTGACTGACAAGTGTCTGTGACATTTCATTTTGAGGGTACCAGGTTAGCAGTTTTCCAGTTTCTGCAACCCAACTGGTAGTAAGGAGCCTGAAGTCTTTGGTAGTGTTTAGAGAGGCTTCTCTAATCAACAGTTGCATAATATCGGGGTATTTGCAGTGCCACGTCATGCATGGATAGGTGTCCCTGAAGGTATTTTTGCTGGGTAACCTTGAGGTTATGCTTCTGGATAATGGAGAGTGATAATTATTTTGGCTTGTTTGTAAAAAAAAAAAAAAAAAATAATAATCTTTTCATGACAATTATAAGAAAAAAAAAATAGTAAAACATTAAACAAAACAAAACAAAAAAAAAATCCCTCACAAAAAAAAAAACTTTTTCTTTTTTCAATATTCATGGTATTTGTACCAATTTCTGTATTGTAGAATCTTTTCTCTTGAAACATTCTTCAGATATCTTCATGCTTTGTGAAATCAATTCATAAGAACTTGTTAGTTTCTATTTTCATTGAAAACTGACTTATTTGTTGATGTGAGATTATGCAACTCAAGAACTGTTCAATATATTTTAAATAAATATACTGTATATACTTGTGTGTAAGCTGACTTCATGTATAGTGTGACCCCTGATTTTTGGCATGAATTCAAATGCCACTAGTCACCAAAAATGCATGATTTTTAACCTCTTCAAAAAAATTATCTGTGTATAATATGACCCCATATTTTGAGCATAAAAAAAAAAAAAAAAGAAACTGATCATAAAAACTCGCACTATGTACCAATATATATAGTAGATAATAGTATAATAATTGATATTTCCTAATTTTTGCGAAAAATAATTACCAGGATTTTTATCTGAATTTCTGGGATGAAGAGTTATTGTTTACATTATATTTGGACCAATGTCCTCATCTTTGTTGTTATTATCACAACCTTTCAGCTGATGTGCCCTTTTGCCTATTTTTTTTTTTTTTTTTTTTTTTTTTTTTTTTTTTTTAGGTGTTTATCAATTCAGGTAAACTCTAAGCAATTTCAAACTGAACCCTTTATTTAATCTATGGAGTTATATAGCTATTGTTCCACTGTCCTTATATACAGGATGTCCATGTCCCATGGAACAATAGCCTAGTGGATTAGTGTTGGTTCAGGAATTTAGTAGTGCAGTAATTGTGAGTTCAATCCCTGGGCCAGGTAGTGCAGACTTAGAGAAACAGAATGAGCAATAACTGATCAATATTAAAAAGAGAACAAGATGAGATATTCCTAGACATGGACAGTGGAATGAGAACAATTTGTCACCATTTATTAAATAAAGGGTTCAGTTTAAAATTCCCTGAAGTTCACCTGTATTGACAAGCAAGCCAGAGTGCACAATGACATAATATAAATAAAAAATGGTATTGTGCAGTCATAGAGTGATAGGAATACAATGTTGGAAATTGTGACAAAGTTGAATTGAGATTAGAGAACAGTATAAAAAAAATAAATAACTGAAAACATTGTCAAGAGATGAACAAGGATGAAAAACAGATTTAAACATACTAAAAAAAATGATTTGAAAAAAATTGAAAGAGTAATAAGAAAAGTGGACTGAGCTGCAAAAAATATTTGAAGCTGGTGTTGTAAATGTAAAGAGAGAGAAAAGATAATAGCCAAAGGCATGAAAGCAATCAAACTAATAATTTAAGTAAACATCACAAAGAAAAACAAGAAAAATTTCTCAACAGTAATTTTTGGTGATGAATAACCTAAAGAGTATACTCATGTAAAACAATACTTTTTCATAGTCTGTCAAGTTGACTATTGTCCACCTTGCCAAAAAAATGTTTGAAAGATACACAATTATTAGAATGTCCCCAAGCTTTTCTAGACATTAGTAAAAAGAAACAACAAAAAAAAAATCTTGTGGTTTACCATTAAAAGAGGTTTATATGAGAATAGAAGAATGTTCAAATAAAGATCTCAAGAAAGTAATAATGAATAATGCAAGTGATGTTAAAATCAAAACAGTAGAAAAGTTAACAAAATCAATGATTAAAAGACTGACAAAACTAATGAAAAATCAAGGAGCTTATATTCATTTGTAAAATGATAATTTATTCAAGTATAGTGTTAATCAAATAAGTTTCTTTTGAAGTATATCATTTGGATTTATTTATAAAATAGTAATACCTACCCCAAAACAAGTTGTCATTATTTTTTAGTAAGGAAATATATAAACTCACAATATATTGATTATATGAGTATATCCTGAAAATTTTACTAGTCTGAGTTGTTTAATACCAATTTTACTGTTGAAATATTAATTAGCATAATAAAATCTGACAAATGGTTTTAATTTGGATTAATATCTATGGTTTTGTTTTCTTTTTTTTAATCTCCAATTAAATACTCACTTTGGACTGGGTGTTAGGCAAGAATAAGGCACATTTGTAGCCAAGGGCAAGACAGATGTGAGCTAAACCAATTCCTGTATTGCCCGCAGTACCTTCAACCACAGTACCACCAGCTTTCAACAAACCTACCAACAGTTGATATCAAAGAAGTTTGATTATTTGTTAATTCCTTTATTTTACAAAAACATTTTAAGAAAAATATAAAGTTAAAGAAGAATGTAATAAAGATTTATAAAACAATGTCAAAACGACTTGTGAAAAATTACTTCTGAATAAATAATCAGGAATATATATATTTTTTTAATAAACACTATTTGGAAATTGAATGAAGCATTTTACTCATATGAAAAAACTTAATGACATTTAAAAAAATTTAAAAACTTCAAGAAGATTAGCAACAAGGAGAAATAAGTAATAATGAAAGACAAAGGTAACTTACAAAATCATATTTATAGGTAATCAACATTTCTTTATCTTTATTTATAATATCCTCACTTGAAGATATCCAGCAGACTCAAATTCTACACTATGAGGTGACGACAGAGTTACCTTTCTTTTCTGCATCTTTGATGAGATAAAGAGCAGCACGGTCTTTGACAGATCCACCACCATTACAAAATTCTGCTTTGGCTAAAATATTACATCCTGTAACACAGAAAACAACAGGAAGTAAGTAATGTTCTGAGCTAGCAGAATCATCAATAATAATTTTGTACAATTCATTGATATGAACATAATATGCATATTCTGTTTTTAAGAAAAATATAAAGATATATAATATACAGACACATGTCAGCAAAGGATTATATAAGATAAAAGGAAAACTTTTTATGTCAACATGTTTCCTTCCCTGAGGAACTTTATGGGAGGAATGAAATATCTTGGCATAAGCTTTCCTCATCTTTTCTTTTATTTATATTGTCTTTACATATACCATATTTGCTTTTGCCTAATGTGTACTCTCACATAAGCCACCCCACCCCCACATTTTACAAGGATATTTTGTGGGAAAAAAATTTAGTATGTTCCATCATATACTTATTGAAATATATTTTAAAATGGTTTTGTAGGAGAAAATGTATGATTTTATGTCTGTAAATACAATATTGTAATAGTACACTGTAATAAAGTATGAAATCATATATTATCACTTTAATCTTCAAAGGAAACGAAATTAAATTTGCCAAAGCAGAAAAAATACTGGTACATTTGTATCAATGAGTACTGATACATAAAAAAAAAAAAAAAAGCTAACTGATATAAAGCAATCAGTAAAGTACAATAAATGTGAATGAATAGATAATTACAGTATATGCAGACAAAGCAAAATATTTCACTTGGCTTGGACCCAGTGACTTAACCCAGTTGTAAGTTCAATACCGGGTTACTGCAGTGGTGAACAAAAACTTGGAGAGTTGAGTTAAAGGGAGATAACAGAAACATCCAGAAGAGGTATGGCATGTGGAACTAGAATAATCTACACGGGTGGACGAAATAAAGGGTTTAGTTCCATATTCCAATCACCTGGAGAAGGCCGGAGCATACAACAACCAAAATGTTGCTAATATGGCAATAAAGATGACAACAACAGTTCGAACAAAGTAAATAATGTAAATAATTCACTTGGATTGTTTCAATATTTTTTTTCTTTTTTTTTTTATACTAGTAACAAATTTTATGCCTGGCGGACTCAGGGTCATCTGACACCCTATCCTGCTGGTACAGGACTTGGTTGTTTCTCATCTATAATGCAGCTGTATTAAGTGCAAGGCAGTTTTTTGTTGCATTTAACAATAGAAAAAGTAACATGTCTTTAAATAAAATATACCATTTATGTGAATGTAAATACGGCATAAATTATTTAAAGAGGAAAACTTTATGCCAACATGTTCTGTTTCTTGTATAAAGTTCCTCAGGGAGATTGTATTTTATTTATATATTATGAAATGGACTAAGTTCAACAATTATTTTAATATATTTTCTGTATATACATTAGTTTTATAGATACAAATATTTAAGTAAATGCTCTGTTTTATGATAAACAGTATTAACTACATTTCATAGAAAACAGGTGTTCTCCATGCAGGATACAGGTTTGATTCCTGTCAGAGGATACATATTTTCTATGAAATTTCTTGGACATTCAGGCCGGTAAATGTTGTTAATACTGTTTATTATAAAACAGAGCATTTACTTAAATATTTTTATTTGTAAAAATAATGTTTAAACAGAATACACACACACACACATATATAATAAAAATATAGTTTTAAGGTATGTTGTATTTATGGGTTAAAGTGCTCAATATAGAGCATATGAAAATATAAAAGTGGACATTAAGGCCAACCCCCAGTGTTGACAGTCTGTTGAGAATCTGTTTCAGGCTTAAATGCAATTGTTAGGCTTGACAATTGCATTTAAGCCTGAAACAGACTATCACTGCTGGGCGTTGACCTCAATGTCCACTTTTATTTATTTATATATATATATATGTGCGTGAGTGTGTGTATACTTATGCATAATCAAGTGGTGTTGAAAAGTTCTCCACTTGACCAGGAAGCCCTTTCAAAATAAATTCTGATGTTTGGTAATTTGGTCAGATTTTGAGAAGTGGGTCAGGCCAAAGACTGTTCTTACAGCTATTCATATATGTTCTATGTTATCTATGTATACAACTGTGTGCATATATGTGTATATTAACATATATAATGGCTGGCTGCTTGTATCTGAGTATGCTTGTCTGCTAGGATAGCTAGCCAATCCCTATTGCAGATGCCTGCTCAGGCACATTTGTATTTGTTCAGCACCCACAGAGCCCACCTGTGGTTTATACTACAACTATGCTGAGAAGACCTTAGTTACAGTTTCTAGGAGAGAGTGCATTATCTGGCATGGTCATCAGTCTGAGCAAGGCCAGTACACTCAAACCTTCAGTCATGATGACTTGCAACTTCTTGCTAGTTCAACCATCGACAGCTCTGAAATAGTTCCGTCTACCAAATTTCATTCACAAGGTTCGAGTCAACTTGTCTTTCCCTATCTATCAACAAAACAAGGTGGAGTCTAGCAGATATGTCACAGGCTAATTTTATATTAAGCTAAAAGTCAATGGTACATGGCCAATGAGTTCAAACATTCACTTTCTAACCATGAGACCTGGGTTCAAATCTCACCAAGGTTGAGTTTTTTTGTTTTTTTTAAATTAGTATCACTCCAAACAAGGAAGTACATCCACTAACACGTTACAGGATGTGGAGGAATTAGTAGCAAAAACATTAGCAATGAGGAGAAACAAAAGAGCATAAATTCTTTGTTACAAGGTAGAAAGTTTAAACTCCGAAGCCCAGAAATTAGTAAAGAAACTTAACGAAACATTTCCTACTGTTTTTTCTCCAGGTTTGGGAATGTGTACCAAGATGGAGGCAAAATTCTAACTAAAAGAAAATGCTCAGACGGTATTCAAAAAGAAAAGGAATGTGCTGTTTGCCTCAATTGAACAGATAGATAAAGAATTGGACAGATTAGAGAAAACCGGTGTATCTAAAAAAGTTGAGTATAGTGAATGGGTAACACCGACGATATACGTGAAAAAAAAGCTCCATAAAGTAAAGATGAAGCTGACACCAAGAAAAACTGGGGAGCGAGTTACCTGCAGCCAAGGACATGAAGTATTGTTAAATGATTTAAGTCGACTGAAGAAAACGTTAAGAAGTACAAGATCAACAAAAGGGAAGCTAGAGGCTGAACAAATAGAACCACAAGAACCTACAGAAACTGTGACTGCATCCTTAAGAAGCTCAAAGCAGAAGGTTGTTTATGGAGGTAACAAAAAATAGAAAAGTGGATTGGCAATATGATGCACTTGGTGAAAGGCGAAAAATTCATATGCAGTAACCAGATCAGACGATGTTTTTCAGACGTGGTTGACAGCGGTCCTGCGGAAGAAACGCTGATGGAGGTAATTTTTGATATGTTTGAATTAACAATGCCTGCAACAATTTTACCTGAGGTATGCCAATCCAAGAGAAAAAGAAAGGCAACTGATCATTTAAAAGTGGATAAAAAACGTAGGAGATACGCTACAATGTTGCTAAAAAAATGAAGTTTTTTTTTTGTTTTTTCTTCATATTCCCCTGTACAAAATAAATAAAGAAAACTGTTTACTCTTACGGAGTAAAGTTTTAGGAGGTCGGTATTATAGTGGAACACACCTATTCTATAGTTAATAGACTCTCCCACCTATAATAAGTAGGAGTAGTAAAAGTAACGTGGTCAGTCAGTCGATGTCGGATGACAGTCGAAAACTAAAGTATCAGCGACCACAACTAGATTACTCTGCGTTATACCTATTATATCAAGTCCCTAATGTTTTGTACATTGAACCTATTTTCAGACCAACTTAGTACAAATACAAGCCTCCACTGTGAAATCACTCCACAACAGAAAGCATTAAAGTTATTTGATAAACATATAAAAACTAGTCACACTTGTTTGCTTATTAGATGGTTGGTTTGGTCATGCTAAAGTAAACATATAAAATGAAGTCAACCCTATACAGATTTGAACATCAAACAGAGGTAAACAGGCAAGTTATATATGAATACTATTTTTTATTGATATTGCACTTCATCTTCATTATGTAAGCATTTTCAGGTCAGAATGAAAGACAAATCAAGTTTTTCCACTTTTATTTCTTCACATTCTATATCCTACTAATATGCATGAATATGAATGAAGAAATATAATGAGAAAATGAACTTTGGAAATGTAACTAAAGGACTTTTTTGTTGTAATTATTTCAATGAGTCACTTTTTTTTTTTTTCAAATAATATTGATATGTTTTTGCTATTCAGACCAGCATGTTCATCTTGGTTGTTATACTTTGTTATGGCCATTATACCCTCCAGCCTTTTTCAGGGATTTGTCTTCATACTTGGTAACCACTTTGGAATTCTGAGGTGAACTCTTTATTCACAGGGGTAGATTGTTTTCATTTTGCTTTCTATGCTGAAGGGAGATAACTCGTATCAGTTAATACAGACCAGTCTTATTCACCTTTGTACCACTTGTCCATTTCTTCTAGAGAATGTGACTATGCCCAAGGATTAAACTCACAGCTACCAAAACATTGTGAGTATAACAACCAAGATGAGTATGCTAGTCCAGATCGCAAAACATTTAATGATAATTCCACACCTCAAAAACTTTGACAATAATACTGATATGTTAAACTCATTTAAAATAAATGAAGGCTAAATTTAACATTTTTATTATATTTCATTTAAGCCAGATAACTAAATAAGATATTTTCATATGAACTTTAAGCTTTTTTGTACTATTAATCAAAATTTAGGAAAAAAAAACTGAATATATATACATATTTACATTTTTCAAAAAATACAGATAATTTTTTCCTTGATTAAAAAAAAAAAATAAGTTTTGAAAATTTTTTTCCAGGCCAATAACTAGTCATTAATATTTACTGATGTCATGTAAAAATAAAAAAAGTCACACATTAGAATTGATTTTTTTTTTTTTTTTTTTAAAGAAACTGTCTTTTCTTTCTGTAAAACTGTAACATAGGAAAATTAATAGTTTACTTGTTTCTTCACTGACTTTTTGCAGTCTCACCAGAGGGGTTCTGTCAAAATAAAAAAAAAAGAAATTATATAGATAAGAAAGAAAAAAAAAAAACATGTTAATTTATGCAATTTTTTTTCTTTTAAACTAAAGCTTTCCTTTGGTTACAGAAAAATGGAACTCTGTATTGTCAATATAAAAAAAAACCTTGCAGGGACACAGAAAACTTTGGGCTTAAATTAAGAATGTAGAAATGGATAAGACAACCATTTTATCATCTTCTGGTTATTATCAATTACATTTCAATGTACATAAAGCTGGTTCTGTGTATGTGCACATATATAAAACTATTGTAAAATAACTGCTATTTACATCCATGTGTGTTATCATTTTAGACGCTACTTGTTATTTATAGCTATAACAGCATACCTTTTATATCTAGGCCAACTTAGTTTTTACTTAATGAAGAATCAATTTTTATATTTTGCACAAAGATCAAATTGCAACAATTGTGTTTTGTTATTCATTTGCCATTTGATCTTTTGTGATCTTTATAAATAAGCAACAGTTATTGGTAATAGATTTTATTCAAATAAAGCTATTTTCTTGATATTTTGATCACAGTTTGGAAGTAAAAGGAAAGAAGCAATGTATAAAATTAGTAAATGTTAAGATGTTTTATATATTGAAAGTTTAAAAAATCTAAAATGTTATTTCTGAAATATTTACTTTTAAGTATTATAAAAACAGTTACTAATTTGTTTTGTTTAATAATTGATTTATTTAACTTTATTAAGTTTATTTAAAACAAATATTTTATTAAAAATGAGATGTCTTGACTAAAAAATACTTGAATGGAAAAAAGTGAATTTAATATTTGTGCTTTAATCTTTTTTTCATACATTTCAAATATATTTTAGTTTTTCATTCATTTTATGAATTACAAAATGTAATTAAATAAAATAAAATTGAGGAAAAAAGATTTTCAAGTCTACTTTGGAAATATATTATCTTCAAATAAATTAAAAATGAATTTTCTAAAATATTTACTTTGCTTTGCAAATTATAAGAAAATGAAAAACCAAAATAAAAAAAGAACAAAAAATACATATTTACTATCTTTTATCACTGAAAATAATATCTGGCTTAAAGGATAAAATGATTTTTTTTTTCTTACAAAAGAATTCATTGTTAATTCCTGTACATTTTAAATATTTATCAAGTTTTGTTTTTCTTATTCATTACCTATTCATTTCTATTTCATAAATGGTATTTTATAAAATACAGGGGAAAAACATCATGTATATACACAATGTGCGATGGGTAAATTGTCGCCATTTTATAGTTTTAATTTTGTGCATGTATGTTGCTTGTTTTTGATTTTGTCAACTGCACTGTATAGTAGGGTCAGTTGGGCACTGTCAGTGAGAAAAAAAGCAGCATGACACAATTCACTCTGTCAGAAATTTGGAAATGACATGCTGTACTGCTTGGAACTCATGCCTGAATATTTCAGAGTATATGGGCGTCAATCTGAGGAGAGTGAAGAGGATTTGGCAAGAGCTGGATGAGTCTAATGATGATTACAAAGGTACAGCAGCTTAGAAAATTCACTCTGATCATTCTGATAAGAACTCCCAAATTTGTTGGTGAGGACCTGACTTAATACGAAGGCCTACATCAAGTGCCTTGAGGAGGTAGTGCTACCCTGGGTCAAAAGGGTGGCTGCTGGAAGACCCTATATCTGGCAACAGGACTCTGCACCTTGCCACACAAGCAGGAGAACTGCTGGCTGTCAGACAATTTTTGTGAGCATGTCACTCTTTACATCTGGCCGCCTAACTCCCCAGACTGCAATCTACTTGATTATTATATGTGGGGTGCAGTTAAGCAAGAGATCAACAAAATACCTTGTAACACTAACGAGGAACTGAAGGCAAGGATTATAGCAGGATTCACCAATTGAAATAAATTACAAAGTTGCAGGAGATTCTGAAGTCATTTGGAGGTTGTGGTTGAAGCCAATTGTGATTTTATTGAGTTAAATTTACTCTTTCATAATTTAAATTTGAACAAGGGAATGACTCCTATCCAAAATATAGGAGAGAGCCAGATGATGGAGGTCACATCGGCAAGATCAATGAGTAATATTGAAATGCATCATTTTTTCCACAAATTATAATAATGATTTAAATTCAATCATCATTTTTCTTACAAATCCGAAAAGGGAAAAAAAGAAATAGGGAAAGAGTATAAGGAGACGAGAAAATGATGAAAAGAAGAAATAACCACAACATTTGACACATATGAACATACAGACACACTTAAATGCACACACAAGAGAGAGAAAGAAAAAAAAAAAAATCAACTTATCACCAATAAATAGTGCATAAATTAATTTTCAACTTATAAAAATAAGAAAAATAAGAAAATCCACAGTCAATTGCTGAAACCTGACAAGTGGACCAAATGATTACAAAAAGTTTCAGGTATGAAACACTAGAGTTGAGGTGCTGATTAGAGTATCAATCAGTTAAGTGACAAATTTTATTAATATTAATCATATATATATATATTAGTTACTCTCCTTTTCCAAGCGGTCTGCTAGGGTGGTTAGCTAATCCCTGTTATAGACATCTGCTCAAGCACATTTGTGTTTGTTTATACTGCAACTATACTAGACAGACCTTAGATATAGTTTCTGGGAGAGAGCGCATAGTCTAGAATGACCAACACTTTGAACAATGCCAGTATACTCAAATCCTTAATCACGATGACTTATGACTTCATGTTATATCTTTTAATCATCTGAAAGAATACTTTTTACCTTCCATCAACATGACTGCTGACGCTAATCTCTAAGAGAGTGACGCATTGTTCCTTCTCAGGCTAATATTTTTTGCTGACATGAAGCAGAAAGATTATATTGAATCAATTGCTAGGAAAGTTGCTTCACTGTGTCATGCTAGACAATTTTCCTCACCAGAATCTATCTTGCACATTTATAAGTCTGCTATTCATCTGTGCATTGAATATTTCTGCTACATCTGGTCTAGTGCTTCTGCTATATATTTAGGGATTTTTCGTAGAATACAAAAAAGTATCTATAATGTTATTGGTCCTGACTTGATATTTCAACTTCAATCACTTTCCCACAACTGTAATGTAACTTTCTTGTGCCTTTTCTATAAATATTTTTAAGGTAATTGTTGTTATAGTAGAACACACCTATTCTATAGTTAATAGACTCTCCCACCTATAATAAGTAGGAGTAGTAAGAGTAACAAGTCAGTCGCTCAGTGGGTTTGGTCAGTCAGTCGATGCCGGACGACTGTTAGTCGGATACTAAAGTATCAGCGACCACAACTAGATTTACTCTGCGTCATACCTATTATATGAAGTTCCTAACGTTTTGTACGGCGAACCTATTTTAGGACCGACTTAGTACAAATACAAGCCTCCACTGTGAAACCACTCCATAACAATTGTTCTGATGAAATTTCCTCTTTGGTGCCTTGACTTTAGGAATTTAAGCACAATACTAGTTTCGCAGGAAGGTCTCATCATTTTACAGTTAAAATGGCTAGATATAAACACAAGTTCTATGCTAACAGTTTCTTCTCTCATACATCTTGTTAGTGGAACTCTCTTCAGGCTTCTTGCTTCCCAGTCAACTTTGATCATCAAAAATTTAAAAACAATGTCAATCATTATCTTCTATTTTCTTAATTCCTGTTATTTTATTGTTCTCTTTCCTTAATAATGTTTTTTCTCATATTTTCCGTAACCCCTTGTCTCTTAGTAGCTTTATTCCCTTGCTTGGAGTGATATGATTAAAAAAGAAATACTAGCACAGCCATCAATGCTTTCTGAACAGTTCCATCTACCTAATTTCACTCACAACTCGGGGTATAGGTTTCAGGCACTTTCTAATGGTGCCACACACTGGGGGTCACCTGCCCAGACCAATAACATCAAAATGTCACGTTCTTAGCAAATTGGCCATGGTGAAAATCAAACCTTAGTCTCAAGCTCAGAAAGTGAACATTCTAACCACTCAGTCATACATGATAAAATGTAGTTTTATGGTATGTTATATTTATGGGTTAAAGTGCCCAATATCAGGGATAGAGTGTATGTAAATATAAAAGTAGACACCGAAGAGAAGAAAGTCTGTTTCATGGTAAACGCAAACATGGCCTGATGATTGCATTTAGCATGAAACAGAATATCTGGGTGTTGACTTCAATGTCCACTATATATATATATATATATATATATATATATATATATATATATATATATATATATATATATATTCAGGTTTTTTATCCATACATTATTCCTGTAAATTTGAAATTTTAATGCACAACAAATATTCCACTTCAAATCAAATGTAATCTCTAAATAAAATAAATTTTTACACACAAAATGTTATTATTTTTCTGAGAGGACACAATTTTCATAGTTCATGGGAATGATCAGGGGTCATAGATGTTTTGTGATGAGCAATTCAGAAAAAAAGACAGCCATCTTCACACCAGCACAAATTTGGTAATTGTTCAGATGAGCTCTTCACTATGATACCTAGACTTTTTGAATTTAAGCACAGTACTAGATTGGCATTGAGATCTCATCAATTTATAGTTGAGCTGGCTAGATGTAACCATAAATTCTATGCTAACAGTTTCTTTTCTCACACTTCTCACTTGTAGAACTCTCTTCTGGCTCTATACTTTCCAGCCAACTTTAATCTGCAACAATTTAAATGCAGTGTCAATTGCTATCTACTGTCCTCCTGATTACTCTTTCCTCTTCTTGATAATTATTAATGTTTATGTTCCTAATTTTTCCATACTCTGTAACCCTTTGTGTCTTGGTGGCTTTACTGCCTTGCATGGGGTGATACTGATTTAAAAAAACAAAAAAAAAAAAACAAAAAAAAAAAAAAACTGCAAAGAGAAAGTATTTTCAAATAGAGATGCAAACTGATGTTGACTAGTCAAATCTGCATAACTCTCCATATATTTTCATGGTTTAAACTCAAAAGTGGTAGGTGTGAGCAACACGAAAGTATAAATATTTTCTTGAAGCAATTTAAAGAGTTTCTGTGAACTAATTTTATGTTTATTCACATTTGTTTACAAGTAACATGCACATTTTCAGTGATCTTTTATTGTGATTACATCATAAAATTAATCATATACTTACCGACCTACCATACCAGAAAAGCCATCACGAATCTGGAGAAAAAGAAAATAAGCATGAGATATTTATTGACTTAAGATTTGCTTTTGCCAAATTAAAATCATCACAGTCAACCCTTCTTTGCATATGAAAAAATTAAAAAAAATTCTTTATTCAATGTTTTCCTTTATAAGAAAGTCATTTTATGTTGATTTGAGATTGCTTTTGACACACAAAAATGATACCCTTTTAAAGGCTCTTTTCTTTCTTTTTATGCATCATGTCTTTTCAGGACATAGGTGATCATAACTCTCCACCTCCCTCTATCCCTTACAGCTCTCAGCAAGTTCCTTCCTCTACTTCCTCACCCAGACCACGTTCTGTCATCCACCTGCTCAATCTCATCAGGTATGTCACACACTGCTTTCTCTTGTCTCTCTTTCCCTCTATTTGACCTGTGAATATAAGGTTCTCAAAGCCCTCCTTCCTCATTATGTGTCCCAGAAACTTCAGCATCATCTTCCTGATGTTAAGTGTAAGCCTTCTCCTTGTTTACAACCTCTCTAAGACTTCATCATTGCTCACATGCTCAGTTCATGATATCTTTAGCATCCTTCTGTAGAACCATATCTCCGTCGCCTAGAGTCTCTTCTTCATCTTTGAGGAAAGCTTCCAACATTTGTTGCCATAAAGAAGAACAGATGTCATGTAACAGCTCAGTATTCTTTTCTTTGTTACCAAAGAAATCCTCCCATTCTTATTTTAACTAACATCACACATTTATAAATTCAGTCAGTTCATAGGTGATGAACAAGATCAGTTCCTACAGTGCATTTGTAGATAAGTCAGAACAAGTAGATACAGCAGTTATTTTGTGTCAGTTAAAATGTGTCATACTTTTTACCTTTCATTGCATATAAAACAGTTTTAGAGAAATCTATGACAGTGGAAAAAGTTTTTGAATGATGTGTTTCAACCTTCAGGACTTCACTGGACTAAAGTGATATTTAGGTTGATGTTATTACACATGTGCACAAAGGAGAAGGGATGCTGTAAATTTTAAATAAATTTTTTTTTTTAATATATATTTTGGATATAGTCTGATTTTTTAAAAAAATGTTTTTAATTTAAAAATATTTTTTTCCCTAAAATTGTTCATGATATATAAAAATTTATATATCATTTTTCCATATAAAACACTTCCAAATATACTAAAACACCTTGAACATAATATTTTTGCCACTCACATGGTAACAACAAATTGAGAATTACATTTCAGACATATCCAGTTTCAAACAATAACTGACTTGGGAGCTGTGAATAGTTCCTTTAATTTTAACATAAGTGCATCAAGCAATTATTTGGTTGATGATACTGTGACTTAGGCCAATTTTAAATAATAACAACAAAAGCTGAAATTGAAAATAGTAACTGCCTTAAGAAGATCTAAAATCTAAGTATTTACTAAGCTTAGATTAGTAAAATAAAAATCCAAGTAAATGTACAGAAATAGTAAATATATTATTTATAATTTTCTGAAGGAAAGTGATCATGTTGGATACAAATCCAGGTACACGTAGTTTACTCAAAATACAAAAGACTAAGAATTTGTACAGTAAAATTATTAGTTCACATCATTTTCACGGGAATTGGGGAGCAAATGATTTTCTTGGCAACACACTTGGACTGAGTGAATAGAAAAATAAATGTATATGACATCTATCAATATTTCTGAATTTAGGTATTGTAACTATTTACATCATTTGGACTTTTGTCTTCATCTTTATTGCCATATGCATGACATTTCAGCTGTTGTATGCTCCAGCCTTCTTCAGGTGATATATGTTGGAATTTCAAACCAAGCCCTTTATTTAGTCCACAGAGGTAGATTGTTCTAGTTCCACATGCCATGTCATTTTGAATATCTCAGTTTCAGTTAATTCCCATTAGTAATTCAACTCTCCAAGTTTTTATTCCTTCTGCTGTGGCCATGTATTGAACTCACAACAAAGGATAAAAGTATCCATTGAGTAATCCAAAAAGTGACTTGACCCAAAGAGTTAGGAGTTTAGTACTTGGTCACAGCAGAGGGAACAAAAGCTTGGAGAGATTTGTCACTCTGAGATGCCCCCCCCCACAAACACACACAAAAAAAGCATGGCACATAGAATTAGAATAATCTACCGCCGTGGACGAACTTAAAGTGTTTGGTTCAAAATTCCAATGTATATCACCTGAAGAAAGCCAGAGCGTACAACAGCTGAAACATTGTGAATATGGTAATAAAGATGATGACAACAGTCCAAAGAAAATGTAAATAAATAAGAGAAACAGAAAGAATGATTTGCTTGTTTTGTTGTACAGTGTTGTTACTAGGTCAGGGGTCAAGTGTTGAGCAATAAAAGTGTTGGTTGGGAAAATAGACAAGCAAAAAGAGTGAAACAAAACGAGATAGAAATATTTTCAGCTGTGCTGGTCGAACTCTTTGCCTCCGAGCAAAGAACCTGGACGAGGCTATGCCGCCCCCAATCTCGTTCGAGGAGGGAGACCGACCCAATCCCCTACGGGGATTTTTTGGGCAAGCCTACGGGCTCGGGAACCCTACATTAAAATTTAAATTCAGCCTTGTGTCACATGTGACTACGAGGGGCAGTTGCTAGATACTCTAGTGGGCGGGCGGGTTTCGTGGGTAGTACGCACCGACTCTGCTTCAATGTTTAGTGAATAAACAAGAACAAAAGCTGTTTTTCTTACAGCGAAAAAACTATTTTTAGAAAACTGTATAACGGTGACAGTTAAGTAAGTTAACTTTCTTTTCTTTTTTTTTTTTTACTACGTAATTTACGATACGAACACATTTGCTGAGTTAGTGGCTATGGTTCAATAGTGGAATTCATAGACCTACTTGACAGAACAATTTTTGCATTTATAAATTAAAACAAACGGAAAAGCTAAAAAAATAGCATTTAAAAACGTCCAACCCAATAATTAGAACAATTAAAAAATATATTTTGTTTGCAAAAACAAGTCAAGCGCTATATTTCCAGTATCTGTTTCTTTTTTTTTTTTTTTTTTTTGGCTCTGAATGTGATTATTTTCTAAATCTAAATAAAAAGTAAAAAATATTTTTTTACGGACAAAATCAAAAATAAAATGATACAAAAAAAGTGAGATAATGTTTAAGTACAGATAAATAAATTATAATAAATATGAAAAGTTAGGAAATGTTAATCAACTAACCTGAAGAGATTCATGGGAAATATTAGAATAAGTTCTGGAAAATGATATAAGAACTTTTTCCAACTTTTGTCTATGAAACAACATCATGATTCCAAAAGAGATTGACACCCAAATCCGGTGTCGATGGAAAAAGAAGCATCACTCTACTTTAGTTCCTATTGGTGGACAAAAAGCATACTTGGAAGATAACGCTCTGAATGGAATTTGTGGTAATTTCTTCCAAATATTTACAAGTATAGCATCATAATGTCAGATGTTCGGCTTTTTAATTGTCTTTTTGAGCCACTCAAATTGATTTTATGTTTAACTTTAATCAGTAAGGCCAGACATGTTTCTGGCAGAGAAATAAAATAAAAATGTCAGTTTTTTTTATAAATTTATTAACCACTCGTATCACCTTTTTTTTTAAAAATCATGATTGAAAGAAAAGGGAGTAGTTCAAAACAGTTTATTTATTTTCGTTTTTTTTTTGTTTCTGTTTTTTTTTTAC
The DNA here is from genome assembly GCA_963932145.1 of Acanthosepion lycidas. Lineage (NCBI taxonomy): Eukaryota > Metazoa > Mollusca > Cephalopoda > Sepiida > Sepiidae > Acanthosepion > Acanthosepion lycidas. The sequence continues at coordinate 73,269,109 of OZ010589.1, forward strand.
CAATTCGTATTGGTCACAAAATAATTGAATTATAAATATTTCATTATTTATATGGAAAAATATGTAGATAGGCAAGTGAAACAAGCTTAAAAAGTGGTAATTCAGCAGATGTTGAAAAAAAAAAAAAAAATGAAAACAAAACAAAAAAACAAAAACATCGGATATGGAAGAAACTAAAAATCTAACGCAATCTTTTGTTCGCTCAAAAAAGTACAAAAAATGCAACAAAACACAACCGAGTTTGATAGCTTTTTATTGTAAAACTAAAAAATCAAATAAAATGACCATCCTTAGACTCCTTTGAAATCGGACGCATTTTTCTTTTATACCAAAGCGTGCAATTACAATGGGTTTTAGTAAAAATTTATGTTACAGAAAAAAATACTAGAGACCAAAGAAAGACTGTTTCTCAAGCTTTTCTTTTCTTATGACCCATTTTTTGTGTAAAAAATATTCAGATGCACGTAAGTACAAATAAAAATTTATTTACAGAAGTAAAATGTTCAGTAGAAAATATATAAATGTTGACTACACTGTTTCTGGTGTCTAGCTATCAATTTGTCAAGGTGAACTTCCAAATGTTATAAACACGCGTGTGGTAGCACGAAAGAATAAACGAAAAACAAGTCGGTAAGGCAAAAGAAAAGAAAGACAAGAATTAAAAATTCTTTGTATTGCTGATAGATGATAATGAGCGTGTAGCGGTATTGACGGCCTAAATCAATCCGTATATTTTTACTTTACAAATGTATAAGCAAACGAAAAGCAATCAAAAGAAGCAACACAAAAACCGTTCTTATGACAAACAATATTCATTTTTAATTTTACTGTCTGTATTAAATACAAACGCAATCAAGTGTGTGACTTTTAGTAAGAGTTGTAATAATACAGCAGGAGTTATTTCCCTTTAACTATTATTTGAATAATATTTATTTTTTATCTGTACTCACAGAAGAGATTTCAGTTCACAAAATAATAGTAACTTTCAATGGAAAGAATGTTCTTCGATAAGGTGTTGTAGGCTGAAATTCGGTGTAAGAGGAGTGAATAAGATGAGTTCAAAGATGTGCAATGTTCGTACGTGCGTGTGTGTCATAGCATGCCCATCAAGGACAAAAGTAAAACTACACACTGAACTACAATAGTTGTGGTTCTGAGAAAAAACAGAGGAAAAAGAGAAAGAGTTGAAAATGTGTATTGTATTTATAACCAACGTGGTCACGTAGAGCATTTCTTCTTATTTTGGCGGGAAAATGGTTTTGAATAACGCGTAGGCGTTGTTGCCAATTTGAAAAGGTCAACCGCACGGACGTTGGTGAGAACACGATATTAGGATTAATAAAGGAAACAGAGAAATAGTAAGGTAGGATTTTAACTCTGTGATCCACTTTTTTGCACAGAATTTGGTCGATCTCAGTGCTGTTACGTAGGAAATGGATTGGAATCTTTTTTAACCAATGGAATTAGATCACAAATAAAATATTGTTAAATTGAGGTCGGACACTAAAAGCGGAATGTCTGTAATGTGTACAAGAGATGCGGCTTTTGAAAGAAGGGTCATTAGACCACGGTGTCGGTTGACCAAAGTCGTCGTCGTGACGTTGAGAAAAGCTATTGGCGTGGTAGGGCAAACTTTTCCTATTCGTCGTGAATCTGTCTTTGCCAATACAGAGAATGCGAGCAGAGTGTCTATATACATGGGCGGGTTTCGCGTGTTTATGTATGTTGGGCCGGTTGACCGAAGTCATGGTGGTGATGTTGAGAGCCGGCCGGTTGGACGTCGACAGCTGGCCCGTCCGCCACGATTCTGTCCCAGTCGTTTATGAGCAGCTTTCTTAAAAGCAAATTGTAGAAGTTTCTAAGTTCTTCTTTTCTTCATGTTTTTTCTCTGGCGGCAATGTTCGTGAATGGCTTATTTTATATTTTTGAAATTAGAAACATGTTATAATAAACCATTCCGTTTTAAATAAATCAACGATATTTTGTAGCAATTTTTAACATCAACGTGAGATGTTTCTTGTTAATCCATTCAACATTATCGATAAAAAATAGTGAATTTTATTTAGCGTTTTTTCAAGTCTTAACTTTAGCAAAACAAATTCGTGAATTTGGATAAAAGAAAAAGAAAAAGAACTCGGAATGATATCAAAATCCGCGAAAAAAATTCATCCTTTAATAGTCAGTTGTGCTTAGTTTAATTTGTGACATATATAAATGTAGACAGAAAAAGCAAATGTTAGTAAGATATCGAGGATTACAAAGCACTGCCCGGGTGTCTCCAACCAGGCTTGCCTCCCAGTTGGCGGGTTTAAGGGACAATGTTAAGAATCGCTGATTTAGACTTAATTCTTTTATTCCGTCATTTCTCCGCATGAAAGAGAGACTGTTCCAAATATTGAATGATGATAAGTGAGTATTGCACAATTTACAACGAAGTAACTTGAAAAATTTTAAAAATAATATTTCTAAAATATTGCTTTCAAAACTTTTTAAAAACCTACCTCCCAAAAGTATTGAAATTAATCTTTAAAGTTTCAACTAAACTTTTACTTTTCTTTGTAATTTTTACCCTAATACGGGAATCTGAATATACCATTATCAACAAATATTTTATGAAAATAGGTCTTAGTAAATACTTTTTTGTTTTAACATCCATGAAATGTTATTATTAGATACTAAATTCTCCCTAATCCGTCTACGAAACTCTGGAGTCGGGATAACGTCAATCAGCTAAGTGACAAATCTTTTACTTATATAGCACATGAATGAATATATATATATATATATATATATATATATATATATATATATATATATATATATATACTAGCATTATAACCTGTCTTCGACCGAGTCTTTCATTACTGAGAATTTTTGCTGTTCAATTGGAGCAGTTTAAAGTCAGCCCACTCGAAAATCAATATTAGTAACAACAATTGAGGCACAACTCCAAAGGGGGGAGATAACAATTTGAATGGTGGATGGCCCTGAAAAAGGGCCGTTTTTGCGTTCTCAATCTTGTTTCAGTCTCACGCGTAGCAGCAGCAGCTGAAGAGGCGTTTCTTCTCAGCCGTCGAGACCTTTGGTCAGCAGTTTCAGCAATGAAAAGTAAATTAAATTTTGCCTTTGATTATTGCGCAAAGTGTAAAAAATCGGTTTTTTCGATTTTTCACCTTCAAAGTTGTATTTTTTTCCAGTCAATTTGGACTCAAAACCGGCACTGGATAATTATCTATCAAACAACAAAAAAAAAATTAATCGAAATCAGATGAAAACTGTAGAAACGCATAAACAACATCCGATCACACACACACATACATACGCACACACATTTTGAGAATTATATATATATATATTATATATATATATATATGTGTGTGTGTGTGCGCGCACGCGCGTGTGTGTATTAATGGTAATATTAACTGTTTCTCTACAAGGAAAAATTTGGTATTCATTGACCGAACAACCAGTACTGCTTTCGATTGAAATTTATTAAATCATTCTCTTAGAAAAAAAAAATATCAGGAAAATAGATTTTTAGAGTCCAGTAACTGTTATCTCTTTTTCCAGTCTTGATGAGAATATCCCCCTTAACATTTTTGTGGCGGAAAGCAACGGTCATCCTTGAAATAATAATTATAGTAATATAGAATGTTGTTTATAGACGAGAAAGATAATCTGTGGTGAAGTTTGTTTACTTCGTCAAACTTATTAATATAACATGTCAAAACAATCGTGTTTATACGAACTGTGGAATAACAATTGGGAAGAAGAGACTGCTCGTTTAATCACGAGGGGGGGGAGGTCAGTAATCAGGCTGTAATCTAAGTTTTATTTAAGCGCGCGTTTATGCGAAAAAAACAGTAGAGTCGAAGTTTGGAGATGGTTGAAGTGGGTTGCCAAAGAGTTGCGGCCGCCGGCTGTCATACAGAGTGCTGCTGCTGCTGCTCCTGCTACCGTCGCAACTCTGTTGTTATGGTGACAAGGTCATTTGTGCGATTCGCTGGCAACTTTAGACAGCTACACTATTCTGATACATTTAAATACATACATACATTCATTCATTCATTCATTCACATACATTGTTAAATAGGCTTCTACTACAGTTGGATACACACATAATTATTTTCTCCCAGTCTCTCTCTCTCTCTCTCTTTCGCATGTGCCCAAACTTTTACCCTTGAACTCTTGAAACTTCAACTTTCACCTTATCCTTCTGTATGATTATATTGTGTTATATAAAGATTTATTTTGCACTTTCCAACATTGCGCATTTTCTTTTAATTATTAGACAAGACCAATATACCCCCAAACCAGATATAGCGATATATGGCTGGAACGGACTTTACGTGGATTACTCAATAACTTTGTTAACTGGGAAGCTTCATTTTCCCCCCGAAAAATGCTACTATTTCGCACCCTCTTTCAAACCAGGAATAAAAGCTGTTGAACAGTTATTTCAAGCCTTGGGTTATGTTCATTCCACTCTCACTCCCGAACACAAAAACACACGCAACCGAGAAAAATTCCCACAAGGTTCCTTCCACTTGTGAACGATCGAATCAACTGTTCACAGACGAAACTGTTGCATTTTACCGAAATCTCTGTAACCTTTAACTTTACAATAAATATCAATTATAGTGACGCTATCTCTGAGGTCATATACTCCTTAGATTTCGTCATTGTGAAAACGATAAACTGTCAACGAATACATCGTATGAGCATCTCAAGAATGTTAACTGCCATTTAGAACAGAGTTTCTCAAACGGTATCTCCAGATGCACTAATGCGCCCTGTAAGGGGTTCCCCAACTTAAAAGAAAAGTAACTTATGAATTAGTTTACATTTTTTAAAAATCTTTATTTTTAAAAAGCTAGAGACATTACGAAAAAGGCTTCCATGTTTAAGTCAAGTCTTTGTCAAGTGATATTTTAAACTAGATGGTAAATTCCTTAATCTTTAAGAAGTAAGGGAAAAGGATTAGCCACTAATCCTTTTCCCTTTTCACCTTCCTCAAGAGATTTAAATCAGTCATTTTCGGACTCTTTTTTTTTTTCTTAAAAAAAAAACAACAAACAAAACAAACAAACAGATTCTTCCTAAATCCCTTTAACTGAAAACTGTACCGCTAATTTTCTTTGGGAATGCTAAACCAAAATTTCATATTTTCAAATTTCATGGCTAATTTTTCCTTATTAAAATTGAAAATGTGTCCCAGAATGTTAGTTATATTATAAATGTGGCCTGAACTAAAAAGGTTGAGGAACACTGACTTTAGAACATAAAAGAAGTTATTTTGAACCCAACCATTTAGAAATCGACATTCCTTAGCGGTATGGAATAAACTTTCGCTTCGTCTGGTGACCTAATCGAAATATATCTTTTAATTTTAATTCATTGAAACTTTTACTGACATTATAAAGATGAAAACATTATGAAATGTGGTGTAATTTTGAGGTAAATATATACTTTACGTGTAATACATTTAAAATTTATACAACTGTTTTTGTGGTGTGTATTGAATGCTTATTTTTTCTTCTCTTTCGATTTTTAAATTTTGGGCAAAAGTTTAGAATTAGCGGCATAAAACAGGGGCCATAATTCAGACGCGCAAAAATTAAAATTATTTTGTTAATAATGTCTCTTTTAGAGTCCACTAAATTTCGCCTGTCAACACAAACCTATGACTTTACTCACAACATTTCAAACGCACACACAGACACAGAAATTACTTTGTAATACATATATACATATCTCTCTGTGACTCAGCCAAATTCAATCAACCAGGACTCTGTTGATTTCTCTAACACAACACACTTTCTGATCAATTGTATTCTTGTGTTATCTATTCTAACAGCAGACTTGTTCTAACATTGATTCCTGAACATTTCTCTCTAAAGAGAACTTTCTTTCGAACACTCAATTACAAATCAAAATACGGTAAAAGGGAAGCAACTTCTTTTCCCTTAATCTATACATTGAATACAAATTATTGTATATTTTATTCTTGTATGTTATTTCGATATATACTTGTTGATTCACATTTGGAGTTTCGTTGTTTTCTTGAATCATTAATAATACAAAAGATATATGCGCTAAAGAACACGCCTATAACAATACTTCAACGAAAATAAACAGAAAAACATAGAACAATACTGAGAAAAGACAGAGGCATTTATGTTGAATAACAATCCTTTTTCATTTATATTGTATGAAGATTACAATAATATGTATTGTAATAAGCGTAGATTTTTTTATTGAAATTTCATATTGTTAGTTTGATTAATGTTAAACTCTATGTGTGTGTGAATGATGCATGTGAGTTTAATTGAGAGTTTAAGTGTTGCAAAATTTATGATGAAAGTTCCACAAAGTAGGATGTAGTACTACACTGTTGATAAGAAAATTAAACAGTTTGTGTCAAATAATAAATTCACATTAAATTTGTGTAAATCTAGTTCGAATAAAGTTGTCGTCTTTTGACTGCTCTTGATGAGACTTGAAGCTGGAATGTTCGTGAAAGTTCGGAAGATGATTTCGTTGTCGTGGATTAGTTTGGCAGCTGAAATCTCATTAAAAAGGGTTAGAAAATTCTTGCTTTAATAAGTCACTGTAGGCTCCAGATCGCTGCGCGGGAAGAATTATTCTTCACGTGCAGACCATCTGATTGGTTGGCATCGTTCAATTAGCGAGCGAGCTTTGGGGGAGATTTAAGAAAGCTTCTGTGATCCGTTTCTCCCAAAGGTACACAAAACTGGCTACATAAAAATAGAGTGATTACAAAATTGTCGCATTGCTGCGATTTGTAAATTGCCTATAATAACGTAGTGGTGATTAATTAACCAATGAATGCTTGGTGTTATATGTGATTTCTATTTGTATGTATGTATGTATGTATTTTCGTGCGTGATAGACTCGCACAAGGTAATCCGCCGCTGGCGCCCAAGACCAGAAGGAGCGAAACTGCTCTTTCGAAAAGTCGAGCCGCTCACATAGAGGATCCTTCGCGGCCCCCTCCACTAGACCCTCCTAAGCTGAGAAAGATCACTGAACCGAGGAATGATCGTCAAGGCATATCGACACTCGCGAAGGAAATCTGATTGATCCCGGGGTTTACGACGGCGCTCAACCCCCGCTAGCAAAGTGAGTTAGTGTTCTGTATTTATTTACTTGGGTAGGCTTCAGAGAAATTGGCGCTAAAAATTTTAACTTGATCACACGATGAGAAAAAAAAAAAACAAAAAAACTTGTGCGTGGGTGGATAGCAACGCCCACTTGTATGTTTGTTGACCAATAGAACTCGAATATGCAAAAAAATATGTGCGAAGTTGAATCTATCAAAACATCGATCGCTGTGATCCACTTTTTGCACAGAAATTGAACAAGCTATTTTTTAGTAATTCGTAAAAATATAGAATTAGAAATCTACAAAGTTTTTTCATACGACATTAGTGGTGATTCTTCCGCCAAAAAAAAGTGACCTCTAAATGATCTGGAGCTGGAGTACCTGTACATTTTATTTTTACTTTCTTTTACAATATCACAAAGTTAAAATAAAAATAATAAATTCATGAAAATAATTTTGTTGATTTTTACACATTAATTTTTTGTTTGGATATTCAACAAAAAACAATAGAGAATAACGGGCTTCATCTAAAAAAAAAAAAAAAAAAAAAAAAGGTTTTATCAAAGAAAAAGGAACCAACAAGCATCTGCACAAATGGAAATATATATGATATATCTGAGTATCTATTACGGAAAAATAAAAATGTATTTGAAAATAAAAACATAACTCGCGAATTATGGCCCCGATTCTAGACTTTTTTTTTTTAACAAATTTTGTTTCGTGCGCATTACTTGTCAAATCAAATAAGAAAAGTTTATCTAGGTAATGAAAATAGAATTACGTGCAAGTTAAATAGGAATTAAATTAAACTTTAAAGGTACCAATTTTACACTAACGAAGAATAAATTCATATATTGTCACAACTCACAACAATATATTTTTACAAAAGAACCACCGAATGCTGATGAGTGATGTTTTTTATTTTTTGTTTTTTTTTGTCTTTTTTTAAAGTAAAAACAGGAAACTTGCTATTTTTGTCTACAATACAATTATAGGAATAAAGGTTTGGATAATGAAAAACTGTCGACTGACTCGTGATGATCAATTTTTTTTATTTCATTATAAATTGGTATTTCATTCATTTACCATAAACAGTAACTGCGATATTTACCTAAGGGAGGTAACTTTTAAATTCTTATAGCTCATCAAAAACTAAAAAAATTGATGAAAAAATTGTAAAAAGTTAGTATTAGGTTGGTGCAAAAATAATTTCGTTTTCTCACATAGTAACACATGTTAGAAAACGAAATTATTTTTGCACCAACCTAGATAAACCGCTATTAGTTTGTTTTTTTTCAAAAAAAGTACCAGTTTTTAATAAATTATCATTTTTAATGATTACAATTTTTTCAGAATGGTAAGGAATTGTGATTTTTTTACACTCATGTAATTTAAAACCCGGATATAAGGGACCCGGATATAAGAGACCCGGATATAAGAGAAACTCGGATATAAGAGAGACTTTCTCTGGTCCCAAATTAGAGCCTGTGTTAATGTATATAAAATAGACCAAACCCGGATATAAGAGACTTCGCCGGTCCCGACAACTCTCTTATATCCGGGTTACACTATAGTACTTTTCAGAATGTAACTAGTAGGTCTATATTTTTTATTAATTTCACAAGTTTTATTCCTGAAATTTATAAAATAGGTGATAAAAAAATCAGATTTCAGCAGATGAGAATAGAACTATTGGTTGGAAATTTTTTATAATTTTCAGTAATGAGATGCGACTTTATTTTAGAATGCTCACAACCTAAATAATTTAGAAATGTGAGGAAATAAAGTGAGGTTATCCTAAGAGAACTAGAAATCCTGCCAGGATTTATTATTGGTGGACAACATAAGATATGCAAAAATGATACTCTGTTGATGGCAGACAGAAAAAAACTTAAAGAATTATTAAATAAGGTTGTAAAAGAAAGTAAGAAGAAAAGACTAGCTATAAACTGTAAAATGTGAGGATGTATGGTCATCAGTAAGATGGCTGTAAGCTACAAGTTGGACATATTAATTAAATTTTAATAATTAAAATCAAGCAGCTACAGAAATTTAAGACTATCCCTATAAATATATTAACAGATTGTAGAGATAATGACGGCCTAAATCAATCCGTACATTTTTACTTTACAAATGTGTAAGCAAACTAAAAGCAAACAACACAAAATCTGCTCTTATAACAACAATCTTCATTTAACTGTAAAATACAAAGCAATCAAGTGTGTGATTTTTATGTAGGAAGAGTTGTAATAATACAACAGGAGTTATTTCCCTTTAATTGTTATTTGCCTTAAAGATGTTAAGGAAGATTTATTTTTTATCTGGATTCACAGAAAAGATTTGAGGTCATGAAAGATAATAGTAAGTTTCAATGGAAAGAATATTCTTCGATAAGAAGGTGTTGTAGGCTGAAATTCAGTGTAAGATGAGTTCAAAGAAACTTGTTGATTGAGGGAAAATGTAATCTTCACTTGAATATTGACAAGTTGAATTAACTTGCCACTTATTGTTGTTCACCTAAGAGAGTTGAATATGAGTGAAAGAATTCTGGAAAGCTGAGAATATGTTGAATCATAACTTATAGCTCCAGAAGGCAGGATTCTAACTCTGTGATCCACTTTTTGCACAGATTTTTGTCGATCACAGTACTGTTAGGTAGGAAATGTATTGGAGTCTTTTTTAAACCAATGGAATTAGATCATAAATAAAATATTTTTAAATTGAAGTAGCACACTAAAAGATGATGGAAAACATAATATAGAAATCTGAGGGTGCACCTGAATAATGAAAGTGTAATTCCTACGTCGGGGTTACCAATTGTAAAGTGTTGAGTTGAGTGTACGTTGAGTTGATCAATTATAGAATGTACTGCTTCTCGAGTGTTGTGGTCACCAATGTTGAATGGGTCAAATAGATAATGCGGCTGCGTGTTGAGAAGGTAATCAACATTCATACATAATACTTAAAACATCAAGGAAAAAGAACAATGAGAACCAATTTTGTTTAACAAAGAAATATGTATATTAAATTCAACAATAATACAAAGTAGTTGCAATATGAGTGAAAAAGGGAGAAAAAAGTAGCCTCCCCTTGACTGTAAGGAAATGTCTTAAAGAAGATTTGTCTGAGTAAATGTTCAGAGTTCAATGTTGGAAATAGAATTTTTCTTTCAGAAAAAAATTGTTCAGTAGTTGCAACTTACAAAGTTGATTTAACTTGGTGTGTCGACTGAGAACTGGTGGTGTGTCACATAATGTTCTGTAGTGTGTATGTACATGCGGAGTGAGTAGGATGAAATACACGAGCGAGTAAATGAGAACTATTGTCTCTGGGTACCTCGACTGTGGTTCTGAAATTACTACTACTGGTTTTTTAGAATGCATCCAATATTTATACTATCTGGAGTGGCTCCAAAAAGAGACGCTATAGTACATTTTTGAATATACATGAAAAATATCCTATTGGACGGAAAATGGACCAATCAGCGATTTTGTAGCAAAGCTTGTTTTGAACAAAGTGTAGGAACAAATTTACTATGGTGGAATGCGATAGATAAATTGTCCTGTTATTTTTAAGTATGTATTTATTGACCAATTAGAATTGGAGAAAATGTAGGTGTGGCACTACAAAAGATAGCTTTAGGAAACTAAGTTTAAGTATTAAGAGATAAGAAAATTTTCTTAGAGACAGAATACTGAACTGAATTTTAATATATAATCTCCTATATGGTAGTGAAAGCTGGATACTTTCCTCACAGATGAAGAGATACAAAGCTACAGAGATGGGTGTTTGATGCTGAGAATACCACAGACTGAACATGTGAGCAACAAGGAGATTTTAAGGAAAATATGAAGTAAAAGGACATATAGAATCGTCAATGTTTGTCTACTCACACCCGTTAAAAATAGACTCTTCTATAAGAATTAGCTTTGACCAATCAACACCACACATTGTGAAACTCGGCTTGTTATTGGTCAAGACGACCCTAGAATGTGTATCCATGGTCAAGAATCTGTTTTCCCGCCAGGCCACTGGGAGCCTACTTTGGTTTCCCAAAACAAATAAAAGGACGAATTTCAGTCCAATTCACCAGTCAGATCTACATTCCTAGAGAGATACCAAACTGACTCACGCAAGTCAAAACTCTGACCAACCAGGACTTTGCCGCGCAAAATATCTGACTCAACAATACACAAACACAATCTATTTATCTCAAGAACATCACTTACAATACTTTGAAAAAGTGACATTTTCTTCTCACTACTTAATAAGTATTAGTAAACAAACAATCAAATTCTCATACAACTAAAGGTACGCAACTCCTGCCAATTATACAAACATACACACACACACTAGTAACTGAACTAGCACAAAGGACAATTTAATACGTAACTGGACACTTAGTTTAATTTTGTGAACAAATCTGAATAGAAATTGCAAACACCTTCAAACATTCACAATAATATTCTACACAGCCAAATACACCTATTTTCATTTATCCATTTAAGTTCAAATCAATTGTTATTCTCAAAATTGTATAATTGTACATAAATGCATTATTTTGTTCTATTGAAATCTGTTAATCGGTGTTCCTTACTCACTTGCCTGTTGATTGATTCATTTTTTTGAATGTCTATCTATATTGTTGCGGATAAATATGTTGAACATGCCCGTAAGCTAACCATCAAAAAATAAAAACCTTCTGATACCAAATTCAAATTCCTAGTAATCCCAACAGACACTTATACTTACAATTAGAATAGAGTGAAATTTCTTGGAATACATAATGAGGAAAAAGGGATTGGAGAATTTAACACTCACAGGTCATATTAAAGGCAATAGGAGAAGAGAGAAAGTAACCGATCTAATGAGTTTTTGTGAATGGATGGTTGAGTGGGGACAAAGAGGAATGGGAAAGAGTAAAACATTACCTTGAGCTACAAAGAACAGGTAGTTGTGGAGAGCTGTAATCGACCATCTTAAGGGATATGGCACATAAAAGAAGAAGAAAAATGAACTTCCCTTCACAGAACAAATAGTTATTTTGAAGAATATCAGAGTGATGGCAAAAGAGAAGTGAGGGTGCAAATACATTACTTTCTTTTTATCTACATTTGCTAATAGGAGTAGCTATTGTGAGAGATCATTTTAATTAAGAAAAACTGATTGAGAGAAGGTGAATACTTTTGTTTTTGTTGTCTCTTGAATTTTTACTATTAAATAAAAACATTTTTATGAAATGTTCTCATCAATCATTAACTTTTTAATATTTAAAAATTATTTCTGCAAATTTGGACCTTCATGTCTATAAAAAATCTTTCTATCAAAAGGATTTTTTCCCTTGACTTCACTATTATTTTAACTACCTTCACTCCTCAGCAATGTTTATTATTTTAAGAAGTGATGATTAGAATTGTAATAAGATTTAAACACATCAAAGTGAATTTATGCATTTCTTTGTTCTTGAGAATTGACAACAAAAATAATAAACATTATTTATTAGATTGTTTATTTATACTATTTATTTATTATATTGTTTATTGGAATGGTTGGCAAAACATTGGCTAATTGCCAATTGATTCAAACTTTATAAAATGGTGAATAATAAGGATTTCCTAATAGTTGGTTCATATGTTTTAATAATTTAGTAAATGTTTATAAATTTATGAATAAAAATTGTTTTCATATTTATTTCTTTATAAACTGGTAAATGATATTGCATTGCATTAGTTTTAATTGTATTTGTTTTTAGATAAAAGTAAATAAATTTGTAAATATAAAATTATTCTTGTAAATAAGCAATCTAATAAATAGTGTTTAATATTATTTATGTAAAATTTGCATGAAAAAAAATTATAAATTCACTTTCATTATAGTTTTTATTACATCACTTTTTAAAACAATAAATAATGCCAAGGAGTGAAGGTAGTTAAAATAATAGTGGTGTCAATGGAAAAAAACACCCTTTTGACACTCCTTTTTTGTGGGAATGACAGTCCAAGTTTGCTGTAATTTCTATTTTGAATGCTTATCAGCTGTGTAAATAGTATTTATGCCATCCAAGCTGGCTGCAGAATTTGCTGCACCTCTAAACAATATTCTCAAACTGTTCAAAATGCTAATTCATCTAAATATTGGCTATCAAAAACTTGCCCTCTGAAGTGGACTCACACCATCTAGGTCCACCAATGATGCTTGCTCCAAGCAATATCAAAATATATAGGAAAAAAATGGCAAACATGAACCTTTGTGCCTGCCAAAAAAAACAGAGTGTCAAAAGGACAGCTTTTTTATTGACACTGCTATTATTTTAACTACCTTCACTTCTTGGTAATGTTTACCGTTTTAAAAAGCTAGGAATTAGAATTGTAATAAAACCTAAAAATATGATGAAAGTGAATTTATACATTTTCTTTGTTCTTGAGAACTGACAACAAAAATAATAAACACTATTTATTTATTTATATTGTTTATTGGAATGGTTGGCAAAACCTCAGCTAATTGTCAATCGATTTGAACTTTATAAAATGGTAAATAATAAGGATTTCATTATTGTTGGTTCACATATTTTAATAATTTAGTAAATGTTTATAAATTTGTGAATAAAAAATCTTCTAATATATTTCTTTATGAATTGGTAAATAATAAATATTGCATTGCATTAGTTTTAATTGTATTAGTTTTTAGAATGTTGTAAATATGAAATTATTCTGGTAAATAAAAAATTTAATAAATAAATAGTGTTTAATATTTCTGTTGTAAATTCTCAAGAACAAAAAAAAGTATAAATTCACTTTCATCATGTTTAAGTTTTATTACAATTCTAATCATTGCTTTTTAAACCAATAAACATTGCTGATGAGTGAGGGTACTTAGAATATTAGAAGTGTTGTGGAAAATTTGTCCCAGCTTTCTTGCATGAAAGGGTTGAGGTTAAAAATGTGACAAAATTGAAAAAAAAGCAACAATGGTGTGAAAGATTAGAGCAGACAATTCACTTATTAGAGAGAAGAATAAAGACTCAAACTCTTGCTTGGTGTATAAAAATAAAAGAAGAAAATGCTTATTTACATGCACAAAAAAAGGGTAAAAGAATAAACAATTACCAAAGAAAGAAAGGGAGAAGAAAATTCTGTCAACTTTAAAGGAAGAAAAATGTTCATTGGCTTGTTCAAAATATTTTTCTGAGTGCCTAAAAAGTTCTTTAAGCGAGTAGATTGATGAAGGGTTAAAACACTCACAGATTTCTTCAGAGTTCTTATAAGAGGAAACTGCCAGAAGATACAAATTCTGTAGTGAATTAGTTTGTAGACTGGTGAGAGAAATCTTCTAGTTGCAAGGAGGCAGATCTCAATTGGTTTTTAGTAGTGGGTCGATGTTCTGTCTTTACAGCCCAGAGGGTAATTCTTTCCGAAGATGACTAGTGTTCTATCGCTGACCTGATGTTATCACAGATGGTGTCCAGTACTTACTGCCAAATAGGCAAAGATTCTCTGTATATATGGAGATTAGGAGGCTCAGAAATATCAGGGACTTTTCCCTAACCCTTTCATTCATTAGAAAATATATCCTTATCTCTGATAAAGAACAAGACAAGGCTTTGGGAGAAAGCAAGGGTCAGACAAGCTGCAAGCACCTCCCCCAGACTTCATGGCATCATAGACAGGATAATGGTGTTCAAACTCCTTTTTATATTTTCCAGCTCTCTGGTTTGTCAGAAATCTCTGATAAGGAACAAGGCTTTGGGAGCTGGATTTGAAAGCAAGAGAGAAAAGTTGGAATGAGGATTAGAAAAGAGGCTAGAATGTGAACTTGTAAAATATTGTAGTTGTGGTTTTCAAATTAGATTCTAATAGTGTCAATGGAAAGATCATACATTTGACACTCTGCTTTTTGCAATCATGATTGCCCAAGTTTACCAAAAATATAATATAAAATTCAAGAAAAATTAGTTTGTCTAAGAACAATTTAAAAATTCTACACTTCTTAACATTAAATTTATCTTACAAACCTTTCTAAATTACATACGTTCAATGTCAACTTAACAGTACAATATTACTTTTTTAAAGCTAAAATGTGACACATTTCTAGTCATTGGTAACTACAAGTTTATCTGTTATATTCAATTATCCAAAAGGTAGTTAGATTTCAGGTAAAAAAAATATTTATGGCATAACAAATAAATGTAAAAGAAATAAAAAAGAAAAACAGACAGGGATGTGAGAGCCAACAAACAACTGATTTGGGAATATCAAGAAGTATTCTGACAACTTGACAAAGATATACAGTTAATTATAATGTATTTTATCTTGTAATTATTTCATTTTAATGACACATCATCTTCATTGTATGTTATCTCTCATTGCTTTTCTGTTAGTGGGAATTCTGGCACTCTAAATAAGACAATTGAACAAGGCTTTTTTCATAAAAGCATTTGATAAAGTATGTCACAAAGAACTGCTGAAACTGCTAGGTAACCTTAACATATTTGGGTAGGATATTATAATAATTCAGAACATATACTGGAAGGCAAACTAAAAAATGAATTCAGTAAATATAAAAATGATAGAAAAAGGTGTAAGACAAGGATGTATATTCTCAGCAGACTTATACAGTGAGATGATTCTTTTAGAATTAGAAGTCCTACCAGGATTCATTATTGGTGGCCACAATCTTAATAACATAAGATATGCTGATGATGCAGTGCTGATAGCAGACACAGAAAGGAAACTTCAAAAACTCCTACAGATGATAGTGAAAGAAAGCAAAAAAAATGAAGTAAACATCAATTGCAAGAAGACTGAATGTATGATTGTTAGCAAAAGGAACAGCCCAACATGCAAATTACAAATTAGAGATACTGAAATTGAACAAGTACAACAATTTAAATATCTAGGAAGTGTTTTAATAGAGGACAGAAAGTGTGACACTGAAACCCAAAGGTGCATCGGGATGGCAAAAAATGCTAAGCAAAGTATTAAGAAATAGGAAAATTTATCTATTTGTACAGATGTCATAATGTAAAATTTAGGAAAAAAAATGGTACATTGACATATTGATGACTGTACAAGAAAAAAGGTAACCAAAAAATAAAAGAAATCAAAGCTTGTCTAGCTAGAACCTCAAGAAAAAAATGGAAATCTTTGCTTCTCCTGATTATGGCAGCAATATTGTCAGCATAACTTAAGTTCAAAAGGTGATGAACACCAACAGAAAAGCTAGAATTTCATTCTAAGTCAGTTTTCAAAATTATTGAAGCAATAATAATGCAAAATAATAAGGCTGAGATAGTCAAATGTAATCCTTGATCTAAATTTATTCTAAAGTCAGTATAATAGTTGTATAATTACAAAAGTATGCAAGCATAGGCTTTAAGAAAGCTTTATTCAACTGAGAATACAAGGTTTGTGTGTAGTGTCCTTTTATAGTCTCAGTAAACAGAAATAGCTCTCTCAAAGAGGAGAATAACAAAACAAGTGAAGACCACACCTGATTATTCATAACAAGTTGTACAAATTAAATAAATGAAAATAAAGGATTTACTTTCATTATATGAACATAGACTGTTAGATTATCTTGTCATTTTGCAAAGCTTTGATTTGACTAGATATTAAGAGAGAAAGCATTATAATAAGCATCTAACATTTGAAGGAAAATATGGATAGCTGTCCTTTAGAAAAGATAAAGTAATTGGCTAAATGTTATTTTCTTTAGAGCAGAAGGTGGATATGGAGTTGATTAGGAAGGACATTTTTAATTGAACTTATTTCCTTTTCATGTTTTTGTTGAAGATACTGAGGTCAAAGTCAACCTTTGTGTCAAAAAAACAAAAATAACAAAAAACGATAGAACATTTGAAAATACTTCTCAGATTTATAAGCTGTTAATGTTGTTTGATGACCTATATTTTTATATTAAAAAAGTCCCTGACAGATGGTTACAGAATATATAAAGAAAATGAGAACACATTTATTATGATAATGACTTCTATATTGTTTTGAAAATTTTTCATTCAGCAAGTTGGGCTACTTTTTCCTTTCATTTTAAAATCATTCATCTGGCAAAAAAAAAAACAAAGAAAGAAAAATAACATTTTTTACCTTGTCTTATAATATTTGGGGTTTATTTCTTTAGAAAAAAACTTTCCTCTTTTATAATTTCATGAAAAGCTGAGCTATATATTAAGTTTACAACTAAAGAATAGCTATTTTATAAAATCTGTTAATCTTGATTAAAAACCAGCCCATCCAATTCACCCACCTTCCCAGTTGTTTGAACTGGAGTAGAGGTTTATCCCTTGTTCCCTGTTTAGGGTTGGGTTTCAGATTCCTTCTAAAGTCTTTTCATCCTTTTTCACTCCCAGTAGCCCCTTGTGTCTTAGTGGCATTATCACCTTGCTTGGGTTGAATTGATTTTAACATTTTTTTAAAAATAAGAATAGCAGATTTAATATATTTATATAACAACTGTAATTTTCTTATTTTCTGGTTTGATTATGAAATTTTTATATTTGAAGAGAACATAAAGTAAATTTGACAATGCCAAGGAGAACCCCAACAAAAGCATAAGGAAAATCACCAAGGAAAGGGGCCCCAGCAGGTGAACAACAGACGTATTGTCAAGGAGGACTTGAATTATAAATCTTATATGCTCAAGAGGGGCCATTTGCTCACCATACCACTGGTCACCTGACTTATGGCACCCTTCGTCACCAGACTGCAATCCTTTCAACTATTTTGTCTTTGGCATCTTGCAGAAGGAGGTGAACAGCAATTCCTACAACACCAAGGAGGCTCTCAAAGAAGCCATCTGGGACACCATGGCCAACATGGACAGGGATGCCATCACCAAAGCCTGCTGAAGCTTTTGGTACTGCCTGGAGAGTGTGGTGATCAATAATAATGGGCACATCAAGTGATTTCTGTACCTTATATATTTGACTAATGGCATATAAAGTTCCATTGAAATATATCAATTTGTTATATGAAAGATACTGTTTATATTGTCCATTAATTTTTCCAGATTTATCTGCATCACACTGTATTAAGAAGTGTGAAAATTTTGTGTAAAACAACGAAGAGAGTACTGAACTGTTATGTAATATCAGTCTTCTTATATGGCAATGAATGCTGGATAATCTTCTCACAGAATTTACCTCTTCTCCCCCTAGTAATGGGTTAATTAGGATAAGTAATACTTGTATCACTAAATCATTATTATCTCCCCACAAAACTTCTTACAATCTAAAAATATTTTATAGCTTTAAATATCCTGCAAATATTTGATAAGCCATAGAAAATGAATGAATGAATCAATCACTTGCTATGAACATGAAAACATGCTATGATTGGTTCCTAATGAAGATCACATTTCAAATGAAGACATTAACAAACTGGTAGTGATTTTATAATCAGCTAATGACACACCCTCTCATGACTTTAATCATTCTAGTTTCAAGGACAATCCCTAAACTTAATATGTATTATACTTTGTTACATAATTATTCTTATTCCCAGCAATTACACTTTCTTTTTTAATCCCTATCTCCACATTTGACAGACTGTACACTATCATAAGATAATTCTCTCCAAAGAGCTTGGCTTTGAGCAGCTATATTTAATGCTGTTAGATCAAGACAGGATTGTTCATGCACATTGTTGCACTGCCATTTTGAAGCAGAATTTGTAGAAACCTAATTTAGCACAATTTACCTGACTGTATACTTTTAACACCTTGCTTTTGATGATGGACATAATAGGTGCTAGTTTAGTTATCTCAAGAAGGCATTTAATGTTGATATGATCTGACAATTTATGGCTAATTATGAACATCATGATTTTAAAAAGTTTTTTTTTAAAAGGTTTCAATTTTATTGCATAAAGTTAAGGTCTAACTTATAGCAATTAAATCCTATATATATTTTTCAACCAATAAAATCCCATCAGAAGGTTTGTTTAATAAACAACAAATAGTGTCAAAATATTTGCAGACGGAGATGTTATTTTTTAAACCTTTTAGAAAATAACACTAATAACTCCATTCACCATTCCCACAAATTTGAGAAAAAAGATTTTCACAAGCCAGTATGAAATTATTTTTTAACTAATGAAAACCTTGTATTCAAAAAAGTTCACACCTCTATGTGAAATTAGATTTTGGATCTAATTTATGGATCATCTCCAGGGTTCAAAACAATTTTGGAGGCCAGTTTGATCTAAACATGCATGCACACATACACCCACACACATGCACACAATGGAAGAGATGACAGACAGCAGCCTTTGACTAAGGCCTTGTACATACACACAGTAGCAGGGATTAACCAGCAGCTGCTGACTAAACTTTTGTTTACAAACTCATAAACATATTAGGCTGACTGTGATGAAGTTAGTCTGTCCACATGTTTCACAATGCAATAAGAACACTTAATTACTTTATAAAACAAACTTAACAGCAAGGAAAATTGAACATTTTATTGTTATTGTATATTTCTGAAAAGAATATATAAATGTTATTTCAACTGATGTTCTGCTTCTACTTTTCCTTCAGAAAATAACCTATTTTTTTGTTTCATTTAAAAAATGTGTTACTTTTGTTATTAAATGTTTGGAATTCCAACACCCAGCAACAAAAACCTGGGTAGATGGACCTCAACAAACTGACACACTTAATTGCTTCAATTCCTTTAAAAACAACAGGCAATATATAAGTGTCATATGAGTAGATCTTACTTTTGAAGCAATATCTCAATAGATATAAGTAGTTCTTTATTTATCTCATGGCAATTGGAAAGTGACTGAAGCTGGGATACAAGGTAGGGCCAATTACATTTCAGATTCATCTTTAGATTTTATCAAGAATCTTGAGATATATAACAGGAGTATCAGACCAGATATGCAGCAATATTCAATGAATAGACAGATTGTAGACTTATAAATGTGCAAGATGGATTCTGGCAAGAGAAATCATCTAGCATGACACAGCGAACAAACTTTCCTAGCAGCAGATCTTGCATTTGATACAATATAATCATTCCATTTCATGTCAGTGAAAAATGTGAGCCTGAAGCGCAATGAATTGCCTATCTGGAGGCTGACATTAGCCATGATGATGGAGGATAAAAATAGTTCCCTAAAATGTCCAAAAAGGCAGCAGTTTCATTTTGTTTTAGAGATACTAAAGTTCACAAGCCATTTATTGTCCCAGTTAACAACATATTAAAGGTCATTTTTTGGTCAGCCACCAATTCAACTTTATCAAGCCTATTGAACTTGGTATAAAGACAGGAGTAAATAGCTCTATCATTACCATAGATACTAAGTCAGGTACTCATGACATCAGGATGATGAGAAACAAAGTAGATCAAGGGTAGAGCCTCAGGAGACACACACATAGATTCGAAAAGTCGTAGAAGAGTGGCTGTTAAAAAGAAAACTACCATATACAGCACTATAAAACTTTACTAATAATATGATATTGATGGCAATGTTTAACTTTGTGCATAAAAAAAACTCCTATTACTGTATACACTTTTGACTCTCTTGACAATGTTTATTGTTTTAAAAAATGATGATCAGAATTTTAATAAAACCCAAACATATAAAACTGGATTTATACATTTTCTTTATTCTTGAGAATTGCCAACAAAGATATTAAAACTATTTATTTATTATATTGAATAAAAAAAAATGTTTTCATAGTTATTTATGAAATGGTAAATAATAAATATTGCATTGTACTTGATTTACATATTTTGTAATTCTTTATAAATTTTTGAATAAAAAGCTTCTTTTCGAATTTGATTCTTTATAAAATGGTAAATAATAAATCTTTATAAAAGTTATATATTAAATATCACATTGTACTTGTTTCAGATATCTTTTATAGTTTTGTAAATAAACATTGCCAAGGGAGTCAAAAGTGTATGCAGTAATAGTAGCATCAAAGGAACAACTGTCCTTCTGACACACTATTTTTTTTGGCAGGTATGAAGATTAAACATTGGCATATTGATTTGCAAATCCTTCCTGTTTTAAACAAGTGAAATTTTAAATCCTATTGTCAGTTATAATTTTTAATTTTTTCATCTCATCAACAAGTTAAATAGTGTAAAATTCAGTTTATCTCAAATTTCAAATAACCTATAAGATTTCAAACACTCCAATATCAGATTGATTTCATCCTGTCTTTCCTTCTGCCTTCAACTTTAACTGTTGATTATCTCATTGCACATTGCTTTATTGGCTGAGTAATTAGAATGTTCTGATCATGAGATCTGAGTTTAAATCCACACATACGCACATATATATGTAGGTAAATCAATAAGCCTCAAGCCACTTGCCACCACCGTAATACTGCGTCTCTGTGTCTTTTCTATAAATGCTTTCATGGTAATTGTTCGTATGAACTCTTCACTATGGTACCTAGCCTTTTTGAATTTAGGCGCAGTAGGAGATCCCAATTTACAGTTGAGCTGGCTAGATGTAACCGTAAATTCTGTGCTAACAGTTTCTTTTCTCGCACTTCTCACTTGTGGAACTCTCTTCTGGTTCCATGATTTCCAGCCAACTTTAATATGCAAAAATTTAAATGCAATGTCAATCACTATCTACTGTCCTCCTGATTACTCTTTCCTCTTCCTGCTCATTATTAATGTTTCTGTTCCTAATTTTTCCACATCCTGTAAGCCCTTGTGTCTTAGTGGCTTTACTGCCTTGCATGAGGTGATACCAATTAAAAAAAGCCTGTAGGGATGAAAAAAACATTTATTTTAAAGAACAAATATTCTTACAAATATTTCTACATTTGCTTGTTTTGTCAATGCACTTAACCTAACTCTTCTCCAGTAATCACACAAGTTGATCATTATATAGTTAAAATTTGAGAAAATCAGCTAATACCTGTGCCAAACTGACAGTCACCATGCAGTGTTCATTCCTATCTCTGCACTGTCTATGTATACAAACACTCTATCTCTGATACTGAGCCCTTTACTCCTACAAATATCACAAATGATATATCTTAGGAAACTGAATGACAAAGTGGAAAAATTCTTTGTACTATTTCCTAGAAAGAATTCATTGAACTAATGTTTGTATTGATGGAATTATATCTGTGTAGATGAATTGTGAGATATAAACGCAAGTGTCATTTATAATTATGTACTTGTAATTATGTATTTTTTTTCAGACACTCTTGGATACAGAGTCTAGGTGATCTCATTTAGTTTCCTTGTGCTTTTGTTTTTAAGTATCCTACATTGTAACAACAACTGGAGAATTTGGACACAAATTTACTGTGGATAATTTAGCAATCAGTGCACTTTTTATACATTTTTGCTATTGTAAATTACTTTCTCTTTTAATTAAAGAGCATTTTTTAAATCAAAATTATGGTCAGACACATTATGGTCAGTGACTAATGCACTGAGTGTGTAGTTTTGCAAAAGACCTTGTTTGTAGTCATATAATCTTTTATTTAAATTCTTTGAGGTCTCTCCTGTGTATTCCTTGTGGCAGTCATTAATGACTATAGAGTAAATTCCTGCTTCAGGTTTTAGGTTGTTATTATTTTGTTTTGTAAGTCACTTATTGTTTTAGAAGTAGTTGTAACACATTTTTTGTTAAGTTCTTATCAATTTTAGTTTTGATAAAATTGGTAGGTAGTATATATAATGGATCTCATTTTATTAAGTTTATATCATTTATTCTTTTATTTTTTTTTAATTTTATGGGCTTTCTGTTTCACATTGAATGTAAAATAATTAGGGTAATGAAAGAGATTTTTCAATGTATTTTCCTAATCACGTAAATACTATGTGCTATGAATTATGACTTCTCTTAAATAGAATCTGATAATTATTCCAGATTTTATTTTTTTGTTATGGTGAGAATAGAAATCTATGAGTTTATTTTTATTAGTGGGTTATGATAGACACTTAGTTTGTGGTGTTATGTTTTTATGCAGGCCACAACCCATAACCAACCACACACAATTTACACTTAGCAACCCATCTCGCTTTCCTATCTCTCTAATAATATAACATATGAACACCCCCTCTTTCTTTAAATCTGTAATAGTAGTCACTGACTACAAAAACAATTAGGTCAGACAGGCTGATGACCACAGCAACAGGTCTGAGCAGTAGCTAAAAATAGATTCTCACACATGTGCAGAATCATGTAACCAACTATGAACACTGAGCAGGAAAAGATCGACAGAAGCCAGTTGGATAATAAAACTTGAAGAAGTCAGATTGGCTATGAAATTCTTGTGTAACCAGAATTACTGAACTGAAGACAATGAAAGATGTTCCCAACTCACACAAATTCCAACCATAAAATCAAGTGGAAATGAGTCTTGTACAAATAATACCTCTTTTTCTTTTTACAGTCAAGCAAGAAAGATCATGCGATAAAAAGACGAATTCCAATTCAACTCAACACACTATGCTGATTACATCAAATGCATAGGTGAATTGCAAAACATGACAATCGCCTAATAAAGGCATATGTGACACATTCAATTGGATGAAGGATCCAAATAATGAATTCTGAATTGCTGAATATACAACTTATACAGCATTAAATCTCCATAACCGAATAACAAAGACTGCATTGAAGAAAGAATAGATCAAAAGATACTACTATTTGAACGAAACAACTGATTTGAAAGTAAAAAGGACAAAGAGAAATATAAGAGAAAGCGAGCAAAAAGGAAAAAGGAGAAAACCTTATTTTATTTCAGAAAAGAGACTGAAGTTAAGCTTTTGTTTCAACTTTTAACCTCAGAATACATACAACCTACATCTTTCTATACAGAAATGTATAACACACATCTTTCCACGCATTCTCTTGCCTAAATGTTTTCATGTAGTTATAATTAAATCTTGTTAATTTGTATATTGGTGTGTGTTATTTGTTACTGTTGGTTGTTGTTCCAAATTTGTGTATTTGAACTTATGGAGAATCCACCCACTATGTCACCTTCTAGACAGCAAGTTGTTTTTTATCTTTTCTTTTGAAACTTTGTGCTGCAGTAATTGTCCGTAACAGTGGTCAGAGAGAAATAAATAAAAAAAATAATGACCAAGAAGACAAAAATTTCACCATCTCTAAAAATCATTAGTTCAACCAACCAGTCAAAAAGCTTTCACAACCAGGATATAAGACATTAGCTCTATAGATGTGTATATAAACAGATGGAAACTCAACCAAAATCTGAGTTGATAAATTAATTTTGTCCTTTCTCTGATGCTGCAGACAAAATAACTAGTTGTGAAAGCTTTCTGATTGGTTGGTTGGTTGAACTATGGCTTTTTTTGCTTAGTGATTTTTATTATCCATCTATTTTTAGAGATGGTATTATTTTGGCCTTCTTGTTATTTATTTTTATTTATTTATTTCTCAGTTACCACAAGTTCTAGTTCATTATCAGTATAGTTTAATATGATATTGCGGAAGATAATGTATTGGGTGTTTCTTTTTAATAAGTATTTTTGTATGTTCAACTTTGTTTAGTTTATCTACAAGGTCAGGTAATGTTATTTTGTGGAGATATATTAATAAAGCATCATCGATATATCAGAAATATGTTGATTGCTTAGATAAACTACTTTGAAAAGGACCAGATTTTAAAAGCACTAAGAACAGATGAGCTAAAGCTCCACTAAGAGGCAATACACTGAATTTTTGTTTATAAAAATTATTGTTAAAAGGGAAATAACATTGGTTTGTGATTAATTGAGAACTTTTTATGATTTTATCCATTGGTAGGGAGTTTATTTTTTTTTAAAATTTGAGCATTTGCTAATATTGGTATAAAGGGATTTCATAATATAAACTAATCCTGAGTTTATTTCTGCTCCTTAGTTTTTCACTCAGGTTGCCTGAATTTTTAATATGTGAAAGACTGATTGTTCCAGGGATGGTGTTAAAATTTTTTGTTACAGTTTTCACCAGTCTGCCTTAACCGGGTATTGAACTCACAGAATTTGGGTCCTGGCACTGGATCTAAATAACACCTTTATCCACTGTGCCATGTGTCAAGGCAGTGGAGAACTTTCAGAGGGAAATTAACAGGAGATAACTGATAACTGACATCCATTAAACATGGCATGTGGAACTAGAACAGTCTACCCCAGTGAGTGAAATAAAGGGTTCAGTTCGACATTCCAACCACCTGAAGAAGGCTGGAGCATACAACGGCCAAAACGCTGTAATAAATATGGCAATAAAGATGAGGACAATAGTCCGAATAATGTAAATAATGTACATAATACCTCATCCCAGAAATATAGATAGTTTTAATGTTTTTCATGTACTTCCTTTTTCATATTATTCCATTTGTTAATAATATACATTGTCATTTGTTTTATATTCCATGTTTTGTACAACTTGTTTTTACCTGGACTGTGGGAAATTTAACAATTTCCCAAATTGTGTTGTAGCTTGATGAACAAAATGAGACAATTGAACATTGTAAAAACATACTTTATATAAGAAATACATTACATAACAAGAAAGAGAATAGACGATTGCTAAAAATGTATTTTTTTAGCAGTTAAAAGCCAAAACATCAGAGACGATACCCAAAATATGTGTCTGTTTGAAATAGATAAACACTTACATGAAGCTGTTCATATTCTGCTTCCATGAGCTGCTTGTCCTTGTATTATTCAGGTTTGCCTGTGTCCAGCATCACTTGTTCTGGGAGTAGACCGAAATCATGTCTGTCCCATTTGTAGTTGCCTTGGCTTCTCAAATTGGTGCCTGAATTCTATTTTGCATCTAATTTTGTGTCATACCTATTATTATCAAATGAATGGGTTCAACCTACTAATTACCAGGAGTTATCTACCAAGGGGAGATAACCTACATATTTTTTTTTTATAGGACTCCTATGAATCCGCTAATATTGTTTGCGAGATAAATGTTCCACAAGCCCATAAACATTTAATATAAAATGTCTATACACATCACAACTAAACAGATGATACCTGCAACATAATGGTGACATATTTCTCTCCAAACAACATACTAGTACCCCACAACAGATCAAATGAGAGATTAACATCTGAAATTATCAGTGAAAATACCATAGCAACAGCTGCACGATAAGCTGACATTTGTTCATTGTAAGGTGTTCTTGCAGATCATTACTAGTGAATTAGATGTACACAGGGTTCCCTATTCTGTGACTGGGTGTCCAAACTAAGCTGACCTTAGCATAATAAATGTGTGCATTTATGTATTGATATTGACCTATGTATATTTGTGTGCAGTATTGCATGTATATGCGTGCACATGCATGTGCATTATACCCATGCAAAATCTCTCGCACATACATACATATAATTTCACAAACGTAATAATACACACTCTTACACATTCATGAGTTCTGATAAGTCTTCTAAAATTTCCTAGGAAAAAAAAAAATGATTGTTTAATCATTTTTTTTCCTAGGAAATCTGAAGTAAATTTGATGATATCGATGATGTCATATAGAAGCACCAATGAAAATCTTTCTTGCTATCACATGACTATAAACACCTCTCTACCTTCCCTCTTCGAGCGCCATCTTGACACGAACAAGCGAGGTGAGTGAAACTCTTCTCATTTTACCGGTTCGGAGTTAAATATTTATCAATTAGGTTCCAACGAAGAAATAATTATACATTCAAGTAATCGTTTTAATTAAATATCACTAAATTATTTGTCTTATCTAACCGTTTTTTTTTTATTTTAATTTCATTCAGTGTCTAGGAAAAGCAGTAGCAGCAAAGTAACTTCAACCATGTACGAGTCCTTGATGCAAAAGTTAAGGGTGGGCAAAATGTTCCACAACCCTTTTTATGCTAAATGTGATGGATTGGCCGTCAATGAAAATCGGACCATCTCTGCTGCCAACGCATCCGGTAACAATTTATTTTTGTCTTTGATCTACCCACTTTTCTTCCTTCAATTCTTCATAACACTGTCGTATTTGTCCTCTCACGTGGAGGTCGTACGAAGGCCACTGTTTCTTTCTTTGGTTCTATGTACATTTGCTGGTTGATTTATTTATTTATTGCCAAATTAATATCGGATTTTGAAAAATGTTATGTTTTAATTAAAAGCTTAATAAATACGAATATATGGATCAAATGCGTATATATCCACCAGTCAGGCATCAATTTGATTAAAACAAAAAAAATCTCTTTTTTTTAATCCCTCCCTCTAAACCGGCGATTTTTTTGTAAAAATTCAAAACAAACAAGATAATGTTTGTCGCTTCTTTTTCATTCCCAAGGACACATTTTCTGGGGTAATCTTATTTCTAGGTAGTTAACGACATTGTTTCTTATGATCATTGTCAAAAACTCAAAAATGAATTGACCTTGTCACAGTTGTCTATTATTGTTTAACTAAGTGTTAACTAAAAGTCTTTTCTCTTTAAAATTTTAAATCCAATTATTTTTTAACCCTTGACCATACAACCAATATTCGAGGTCAGAATGTTCTCCGTTTCACTTGATGTTTTACTTATTTGGCACATTTAGTCCAATCCATTTTAATTCCGGATATATTGTGTTGTTTACTATTTTGACTTCGGCTGGTGGGGAAAGAAAATTAAGTTTGGTAATTCTAATTTGCTAATTTATCTCTCCACAGCTAAAGAAAGAAGTTTCAATCAACTTGTGCATTGGAAAAAGAAAAAGCAATAGCAAAGATTTCTAACGTACTATTTTCGTCTAATTCCCAAAAATGTCCTTCAAAAGGACGGCGTGTTCATCACTGAATTTTGTTTAAGTTTTAAATAGAATTTTTTTTTTTTCAATAATAAGGTTAAGCTACAATATGTTTATATATCTGACACATTATTTGAGTAAAATTAGAAAATTTAAATTTGATTTGAAATAAATATTACCTACAGCATAAAAAATTAATACAACCATTTGTTAATGATTGGTACTGTTTACTGAGCCAATAATTGATGTACAATTCAATGATGAAGTGATGACAGCTAGTTATAACCCAAACATATAAATTTCCGAAAACTAATTTCAAATATGATTGAAATAAAGTTTTAAAATAATTTAATTTTATTAAACATTAGTCATAAAATTAAACGTCTTTATAAAAATAACTGTCATTAAAAAGAAATTACAAATGAAAAAAGAAAAATCTTTTGTTTCTCCGTAAAAAAGTTAAAAAAAAAAAAATTACTCAGTTGAAGTATGACCCACATTTATGTAAATACATAAAATAAAAATATTTAGTGAAATAGTAATTGAAAAAGTAAAACTTATTTTAAACTTAAAACTGAACGGAAAACCTGTTGAAACGTAAAAAAAGTAACAAGCAAATTTCTCTGTAAAGGGACAAAACTATTAGATCATGTGATCTTTTCATAATAATGTCAATTCGATCTTACCCTAGCCGAAAAAAAAGGAACGTATTAAGCAAAAAAATAATTTTAAAAATAGTATGAGTGCAACTATTCAATTTTGGACTCATAAATTTCGTTTCCACTTAATTACTTTATCATATCCAGGAAATAGCCCAATACAGAATTTTATACTATTTTGAAATTATTTATAAATTATTATAATTAAAATTAAAAAAAAAAAATTTTAAATTCTTGTAAAAATTCATTATTCATTGGAACAATTTTATTTCTTCAAACAATAGTGTCCTTAAATTATTTACAAAAGTAATTAAAAGCTTTTCTAATTAAATAATGTTACAGTTTTATTGCATTTATTATTTTTCAATTCAGTTAGAATAGTGAAAGTTTGAAAGAAAAAAACACTAAATAAATAGGTGATTTACATACTCCAAGAAGTCCTATTATTAAAAAGAAATTCAGGAAATCGAAAGTTATTATGCAAAATTTCATGAAATTAAGTGGTGGGTAACATGTAAAAAAAAAAAAAAAAAAGTTTTTACCAAAATTTCAAAAATAATTTAATTCATTAGTGAATAAGTCCTGAAAATTCCATTAAAATCGGACAATTATTTGATTTTTGTTTTTTTTTTTTTTTTTTAGAATTTCCAAATCAATGTGTTTTCAATGAAAAAAGTGTGAAAAAGTCAATGTAATTATGATGCCTCCCTAATGACATAAACAATAACAAGGGTTTAACAAAAATTTCGAACGTATTAGAAAAGATTAAAAAATTTTGAAAAATTATCAAAAATACTTTGGGCTTTCATCTTCATAATATAAACATTTTGACGATACAAGTTTATTTTTAAGTTTTGTGGCCTTTTTCATTACGCTATGCTGTTTTCTGCAAAAAAAAAGGTGGATGTACCTAGCTTAAACCTCTAATGAACGTCACCACGTTTAATGTTCATAGTACTTTATCTATTTAGCAAAGTTCACTGACCATTTAGGTACCTCCACGAAATCGCTAAAAAAAGAGCATAGCTTGATGAAAAAGACACCAACCTTGATAAAAACAAAATTTTATCGTCTAAATGCTTGTGTTATTATTAAGAGGAAAGACCAAAGTTTTTTTTGTTTTTTTTTTAATTATTTTTCAAAATTTTTTCTTTTTAGAACATTCTAAATTTTGATTAAAAAAAAACCTTGTTTCTCTTTGTATCAGCGGAACTAGTAAATGACAATTTTTAGCACTTTTTTTTTTTTTTTTTTTTTTTTTTTTTTTTTTTTTTGGTATGACACATTAGTTTGGAAAATCTTGCAAAAATATAAATAATTGTCGGATGTTAATGAAACTTTCAGGAACTATTCACAGATGATCAAAATTATTATAAATGTTTTTTTTGTTTTTTTTTTTTTATTAAACTCATGGCAGAAATATTTTTTTATATATTTATTTCAACAACTAATTTTATGGAAACACTAGAAATTCGATAGTCTAGTTTAATGATTACAATAGTTAAAAGTACAAGGCTTTGAGGAATGCAAATATTTTTTTTTTTTTAATTGGACCCCCACCCTAACTGAAAATCAGCTCTGAATTGTAACATACAAAACTCAATAAAAAAGATATTTAATTTCAAATGCTTTTATTTCCTTTTTATGAATATGGACAATATTTTCTGAAAGCAAAAAATTTTTCGATGAGAAATGAATTTTTAATACAATTATTTGTTATTTCTTAATTATAATAGATTTTTACATTTAATTTTTTTAAAATATTATGAAATTAGTTAAAAGCTGCATTGGGTTTCCTAAGTCTCCTTATGAGATAGATCTGTTTTTAGCGCGTTGTAAATTGTATCATTTTGACTAATCAGAATATCTGCAGTAATTAAATGTAATTTTGTGTTTATAATCAGGCTGTAATTATAACTTACAGAAGACCAACCAGAATACGTTATTTGAGTTAAGCATTGTTCTCCACTTTACGGCCTTTACTTTTGCGAAATACGTGTGGAAAAGTTAATTTGATTTTTCAATTTCAACTGAGAAGGGTACCTACAAGTATCAGTACCATCTTATGAAATTTATATGATCTTATTTTTATATTAATCTCGGTTATGACATTTTTCCAAATGAATAGAAATACAAATAACACAGTAAAATGTAATAAATGTACATAAAATTATAGTATTTTATGTACACTTCTGAGAAAATTTCATAAGAAAAATACCTATAAATTAATAAGGTACTTTTTTTATGAAATATGAAATTTAATCTCACTCTTAAGTCTTATTTTAATTTCTTTATAATATATTTTCCATAAAGCATCATAAACATAAAGGTGAAAGCTAAGTACAAAAAAAAAAATTAGTGCTCAAATTTTTCCTTAAAAATAACGAGGTAAATAACTTGTTCACTTAAATATAAGTTATTTCACTTTTCTACTTCCATAGAACAAATTAACCTCATGGAATCCATCAATGTCATTCGTCACCTGTCAAGTGACACGAAAGTTTATGACCTGCTTTGTTTTATTTTCGAATTACATCTTTTCAGCGCAGAAGCTAAGCTAAGTCAAGCTTGGTTCAAAATATTTTAAATAAACATTATAATTTCTGATTTTCTTAAAATAAGTTTTGAAAAAATGATAATTGATATTTAAAAGAATTTCAAAGTGAGATTTCCAGTTTTTTTATAAAATGGAAAAAAATGGTCAATTTTGCTGACTCAAAAAAAAAAAAATTAACAAAAATTTCAGACGTGCTAGAAACAATTAAAAAATGTAAATAAAAAAAAAAAAATACCCCCCCCCCCAAATACTTTGATCTTTCCTCTTAATAATAACATAAACATTTAGATGATAAAATTTTGTTTTCAAGTTTGGCATCTTTTTCATCATGCTATGCTCTTTTTTTTTAGTGATCTCGTAGAGGTACCTACCTTATATTAATCATCCTCTCTAAAACAAGTGAAATAGAAATTAATTTTCGAATCACCCTCATTTAATTTTAAATTATTATTTAAAATTTACACTATGAATTTTTCTTTCTTTTTAGAGTAAAGTATATTTTCAAATGTCAGTACAATCTTAATGCTTTTTATTTATTTTTTTTTTTTTTTTTTTTACTGATCATTTATGTAAGTTTTCAGTGTGATCTGTACAAAATAGATTTTTATATTGGTACACCACCACTCCAAAAAAGAGATGCCTAAGTAAAGTAAACTTTAAAATGCATATAAAAAATGAAAAATCTTTCATTAAACTAATTTTAGTATTAATTCCAAGCTAATGAAATAAATTTAGGAACTTCCAAAGAAAAATGATACCTAAAGGTTTAAAAATGAAAATTCTTTCTTGAAGCTTTTATTTTAGTTTTAATTTCAAGCTAGGAGATTAAATTTAATATTTCGAATAAGCAAAGCAAAATACTTTTTAAAATACTGGGGTTCACTGACTTGTACTAAGCTTTGCCATTTATGATTAATAAATACAGGTTTTACTTAATAACAATATCGCCTAACTGCTACAAATTAATACATTATTTTAAAAGATTTAAACTAATATAAATTATTATAATTAAAATTTTGAAAAAATGAAAACAATTCTTGAAAAAATTCATTCGTCAAAAGTATCCATAATAGATCTTATTCATAAAAACAAAAGCTTTCCTAATTAAATGTCTTGGTCTTATTGTACTTTTTATTTTACAATTCAGTGCAAATTTTCTGTAACTGGGGTTTCTGTTTTACAAAAAAAAACGAAGATTTAAAATCTCCAAGGACTTGTGCTTATAATTAATATAAACATTAAGTGTTATAAAAATGAATTTCTCAAAATTTCATAAAATTAAATAAGTGAGTGTAAAAGATGTAAAAAGAAAAAAATAAATATTTTTACCAAGATTTTCTAAAATAATTTCATTTATTTGTGAATAAGTTCTGAAAGTTACATTAATATCTGACAATTATTTGATTTTTGTTAGAATTTCCTAATATATTTTTTAACATAAAAAGACACATTTCCCATATATACTAATTTATTTTTTTATCTATCTGTTCATTATTTAAATTTTTTTTTTTTTTTTTTTTGGTAACTGCCTCCCTCAAAAAAGTATTTTCTTATGCAAAACATCTAAGTGTCCATGGCTGATGTGCAATTTTAATAGCAGGGTAGACTGTGTTCTCTAGACTTATGTGACAGCCTGTCTAGAAGAAGGATTTCTCTAAATTCCAGAACATGGAGAAGGTAATTGGGGAAACCACTCCACTATCTTCCTGATAAGGCATAGCAGTTCATAGGTATTAAAGAAAGTTGTAGAGAGCCTTGATATTTCAAGGTCCTGAAGTAACATGGTATTAAAAAAAATAAGATAAACTGTTGTGAAATGAAAAGACTGAAAAAGAAAGCATTATTATTTGGTACAGTTATTGAGTTATGGCACTCTCATTGTGTCAAATAGAACCTCTAATTAATAAGATAAAATCTTATGCCAATTATTAGTGGTCAGATCAAAATTTGTTTGGTACAATAAATTTACTGCATTTAGAAACTGGGGAAATATTTTCTGTTTGCAAATGTTTTATTGTGATTTCATAAAATTAAATGATTAGTGTAATTGAACTTAAAATTTAATTTTCACAAATTCTTTAAGTGCTGAAGCTGATTTTTTGTAATCTTGTAAAATCAACATGTAGTTCATCTAAAAATGTTGCAATATGATATTTCTACAGGTAAACATTGATATAATTTTCTCCCATTTTTTTTTTTTTTTTTTTTTTTTTTGAATGACTGATAAAATTAACTTTTATTTTATCAGCATGTACTTGTTTTAAAAAGAGTATAGCAGTTCATAGATGTTTTTGCTTTACCTATAAATACTGTATTTTTTTTCTTTTTGTTAAGTCATACTGTAATTATTTTACATGTTTAATTTGAATGGTTTCTAATAAAAATTAGATCAACTTTTTTTGTATGTAGAAAACCTATGTTGTAATGTCAGATTTTTCAGTGGTACGTTTTTTAATTGCTTTACGGTTTTAGAATTCTCAGAATGTAAAATTGCTAAACATAATTTTTTTTTTTTTTTTTTTTCTTTTCTTTTTCTTTTTTTCTCTCTCTCTTTCTCAAAATGAAAATTAGTTTTCATCATAATCTTTCTATTTTCAGACCAATACAGCTGTGAGTTTGGATCTTCCAAATATTATGCTTTGTGTGGTTTTGGTGGCATATTGAGTTGTGGCATAACACATACAGCAGTGGTTCCTCTTGATCTGGTAAAATGTCGAATTCAAGTTGACCCTGCCAAATATGGAAATATTGTTAATGGTTTCAAAGTTACCATGGCTGAAGATGGTATCCGAGGTTTGGCCAAAGGATGGGCTCCTACGTTTATTGGTTATTCCATGCAAGGACTGGGAAAATTTGGTTTTTATGAAGTTTTTAAAGTAACTTACAGTAACATACTTGGTGAAGTAAGTAACCTTTTGTTTAGATATTTTTGAATTCCAGACATATTTTCTACTTTTGTATTTGTTTTCGTTAAGTAAACATCTTCAATGTACTTCAGTTTTAGATATTCTCTTCAATCATTATTGTAAAGACAATACTGAAGGTGCTCTGATAGCAATGCAATTTAAAACAATCAGCCATCTATTGAACATTAGAAATATCTCTCTTCTGTCAAAATATATAGCTCAACATGAAATCAAAATTAACTTGGATTCTCTTCAAAATATTCTTAACATGTAAATAGGGACCAAAAAAAAAAGAACTTGATGCTGTCAGCCTATAACAAATGAATTGAAAGAACACCTATTTCTCTCTCTATTTTCTTTCTTTTTTTTATCTTTTTTTTTAAGAGTAACTGGGTGTTGTGTCAATAAAATAAAACAGTGTTGCAATTTGATCTGTCCTACTTCAACTTTTCCAGATACTTCAGTATGCTACAGATTAGCTAAACATTGTCATAAAAGTCAATCTTATTTTACTGTTAAAAAAATAATTTTCATTCAAAGAATTCAAATAAAGCCAGTACATCTTTTTGAAGGGATGTAAGTTATAAGTTTCATAGTGAAAACCTATTGTAATGCTGTGTGTTTTTACTGAGAAATTGCCATTATTTCTATTAGTATTTCTCTTGATAGTTTATCAAACATTTCATATTCTGGTGCTTCCTTAGTGCATTTTTGAAAACCAATACATGTATTCTTTGCTTTGTGGCATCTGGTTACTGGAGTACCTATATTTTCTTGGCAGGGGAACTGAATGCCAATAAAATGCATTGGTGACTAGCTTCAGTAACTCTTGGTATTTCGACTTTTCTCATGAGACATTTTACATAGTAATATTCACTGGGATTTTGTACATTTGATTTTTTTTTTTTTTTTTTTTTTTTTTTTCCCCCATTTAAAATCTGTTAACATTAGTCTCATGCAAAGTATGCTCTCTATTTAATGGATATTTCATGAAGATGAGTTTTCTCTCAAGGAACATTTAATGCAAGAACAAATAGAAAATTGTTCATTGCTATTCACAATTTTGATTCTGTAAACTAATTTGTATGGTGATATTTTTCAATGTCGTTAAGAAAACAAATATATTAAAAGAAGTATACCTCAATAAACTTGGCCATGAGTTTATGAAATTCTTTTTTTGTTTTCAAATGTAGCAATTTTCATAGAAAAACTGGCACTTTAAAATTACTTCTTCATACACACAGAGAAAATAAACGTTTAAATGAGGCCTTTTTCATCAATGGCAACAGTTGGCAGCAGAAAATAAATTATCTTAAAACACAGTGCCACTCATGACTAAAACAACGAATGATCAACACAGTTTTTGACAATGATCACAGTAATGGGCATTTGCATATTTGTTTAGCCTCTACAACACACTGGACTCTATTCTCTTCAGTTCGCAACATTGATAGAAAATTCCATCATGGAGGTTTTACACTGGTCCTTAAAGCAAAACTTGTGTTGTCCAACGTTACATGTGTCATAAAACAGATCCCATACAGTATCTGTTTGGGAATTCTGGAGTTATCCATACGTGCAATGTACCCAAGCCACCTGAGACTGCAGGATGGTATGTAGTGACTGAATGCCAGCTCTTTTGAGCACTTCTGTATTTGGAACCCTATCTTGCCATTTAATTTTTAAAATATTTCTTAGACATCTCGTGTGAAAACTATTTAACCTCCTCTACTGACCAGCACACAAGGTCTGTGTCTCGCTCTCGTAAAAAAATGTGTTGAGAGGACACATGTTTGGTAAATTAAAGTCTTGATTTTTATCTTAAATTTTACACTTTCCCATGCTCTTCTTCAGCTGTGGTTTTTCCTATTCTGCTTGTCGATTCCTTATGTATAGATAGGATCTATGTTAAGGTGGATTACAAGTAAATAAACTTATCTACTGTTTCAGAGATTCACCACAGTTTTCTTTCTCTCGCTTTTTTTTTTTTTTTTTTTATTTATTTTTTAATGTTTAGTAAAAAAAAAAAAAAATAAATAAATTTTGTTGTAAAATTTGCAATTTTTTTTTTAATTGTTTTTATAGGAAAATACTTACTTGTGGCGGACTTCCCTTTATCTCGCAGCCAGTGCATCCGCTGAATTCTTTGCTGATATTCTTTTGTGCCCTATGGAGGCAGCTAAAGTCAAAATCCAGACAACAGCAGGTTATGCTAATACTTTGAGAGAATGTGTTCCTAAAATGATGAAGGAAGAAGGTCTTTATTCGTAAGTCTTCTTGTCTTCTGGCAATTTATTTTTTAATACTTTTCAATATGATATGCCAGTCATCTTTTGTAAAATAGCCATTGTTTGAATTGATTTTTCACAAAATTTGAATAAAAGTTTAGCAACACTGGCATGCACTCAAACCACTTGCATGCACAATACACATGCCAACAAAAGAAAAAATGTGTAGATGTTTGTTGCTTACTCAGCAAATGGAAACCTGTTCAGAAATAGACATGCACCCACTCACTAAAAGTAGCAAACAGTTATTTAGCCTCATTGGAGCTTTGAACATGTCCAAAAATGTCATGATTTCATATACCAAAGAGTTGAGGAACATGTTAAAGTTATTGTTCATTCTGAAACAGAAGCACATCGCTGAACATGACCTTGAGCCAAAAGACATTTGAAAAACTTTCATTGGGTGATATTCATAGACAAGTGCAAGTTGACTTTGAAGGATCCTAGTGATTTGAAATAATACAAGAAGAAAAAAAACGTTTTCTGAAATAAGGTCTTTCGTTGTGATTTTTTTTGAAAACGATGAAAAGTTTTAAAATTCTGTTAGATACCACAATTCAGTGAATGTTTTTATGATGTTTGATGTCAAATAAAAGGCTTGAAGAAATTTTTAAACAAATATTCATTTATTTGTATTCAAAAAATACAAAAACCATTGCTAAATGTTTTAAAGATTTCTTAAACATTTAACATGGTAATGTTCTGTGAAAATTAACATTAGATAAAAAAAATCCTAGAATAAAACTTGAATATTATCAATTATTTCTGAATCTCATTATTCATGATTTTTAAGATTTGTTGATAAGTAAAAGTTAAAATGATTTCCGATTGACTGAACATGTACATGTTTCTCCTGACAATTTCCGATTCAAGATATTAGTAACAAATCTCTTGCTAAAAATTTTTTCTCATTAATAGAAGTTTAGTAATAATTTACAAGTAACATATTCACTGGTAGTTGGCAACACAATCTATGCAGTTGCTAGGTTTTTTCCTTCATTTCTTTGTATGAATTATTGTCATCTTATTCATTTTTAAGCCTTCTCATTTTTCAGATTGATTCTATTTAGATGCATATAAATTTGCATGTTTTGTATATTCTAGCATAATTGTAATTTTATATGTTGTAATAATATAGGAAACACAATACGTAAGGTTTAAGATGAATTTTAAAAATGAAAAATCTATTTAGTTTTAATTTCAAGCTAATAGGTTGGATTTAATATTATATAATAAATACTTTGTATTTCAAATCTAATTTGACTGGAAGTTTTTTGTTGGTTTTTTTCTTGTTAAAATAGCTGATTAGCTCCCCTTTTAGTTGTCTTTCATTGCAGTGTAATTCTTTATTAAAAAGTCTTGCAAAAATAAAATATACTTTTCTGAAACTTTATTTGAGGAATATTACCTGATTTAAAGTATAATTAATCTGACTTGAACTAAATATTATTTGCTTTTAGCTTAAAATATTGCAGAAATGCCTTTTTTTTTCTTTTTTTTTAACATAGCAGTAGCTGTTTATTTAAGCTGTTGACAAATTGATATTTATCTGTTTCATGGAGGTTTTTGCTGTGTGTAAAAAAAGAATTGAATATAACATTCAGTGCCTTTTTATATATAATTTTTTAGTAATCAGTAATCTTAAAAATTTAAGAAAATATTCTCCGTCATCTAATGTTTTATTGAATTTTAGTAGATACTTTCTGGCATTAAATATATGGCTATCATTCTTATTTTTTGATAATGTCATGCATGGGCCACTGTATCTGCAAAAATCAGCACATTTATATCCAAAAAAAAAATTGAATTCTTTATAAAATATTGGTGTTCAATGATTTGTACTAAGCTTTTCTATTTATGATTAGTAAATATAGTTTTTACTTAATGAATAATATCATCTAAGAGGGTGTAATTAATACAAAATTTTAAGATTTAATACTTAATAAATTGTTCTAATTGGAAAAAAAAAATTCATTATTCATTGAAAAAAAAAAATTAAGACAATATTGTCCTTGATATATCTTAAAAAAGCAATTAAAAGCTTTTCTAATTAAATAATGTCATAGTTTTATTGCATTTTATTTTACGATTCAGAGCAGATTTTGAATGGTGTTTCTGTTTGATGAAAACAAATTTATTTAAATTCTCTAAGGAGTCTTACTTTTAACTAATAAAGATGAAGAGGGTGGAATTTTAATTTCTCAAAATTTCATAAAATTAAGTGGCTGCAATAGATGAAACGAAAAAATTATTTTACAAACATTTTCTTTAAAAAAAACATTTTCATTCATTTGTAAATAAGTCCTGAAAATTTCATTAAAATCTGACACTTGATTTTTGCAATAATTTCCAAAACAATGTAAAGAAGTTAAATTTTCCATACCGATATTTGGTCCACCCACTGACGCAAGAAAGATTTTTAACCAAAATTTAGAATGTGCTAGAAAGGATTAAAAAAAAATTAATAAAAAATACTTTGGTCTTTCCTCTTAATAACAAAAACATTTTGATGATAAAACTTTGTTTTTATTAAGTTTGAGGCCTTTTTTCATCATGGTGTGTTTTTTTTTTTTTTTTTTTTTTCTTTTATGGTAATGTGCATAAACTTCAGGCTTATGTTTCATTAGATTTGATGACTTTTAGAACATTACTTTTATATCATTTTATTGATTTCCATATAATGGGGGATACCAACACACCTACTTAAAATTTGCCAATACAGTAGTACAGTAATTAGCTATACCCTTAAGTTGACTTGGCATCTTTGTTGTCTAATTTCCTTGACACCGTAAGATCAAATCCAATTTTTTATCTAGATTTTTAGTAGTGCATTTGTCTTTCATAGTTGTTAAAGAATTGGGAAAAATTTATTTTATTTTAATTTTTGCACAAAACATTTGTCCAGTGGTGATTGCAGATAAGACAATAAAAAAAATTGCATTTTTTTTTTTTTTTTTTTTTTTCAGGAACATAGGAAGCTAAGTTCGGTCATCATTACTGCTTTCTGATCAGTCTTTTTCATTAATATTAATTTCTCCTTTGTTTTTATTTACTTGTTCATCTGGTCATTGGTTTGTCTGAGCTGCATAATTATTTATGAATGTACAGTGGAGTAATGGATTGTAGCTCCGATTAAAGAATCGGAGAGTTGAGCTTAAATTACATTCACTTACATGCTAATACTCTTGGGAAAGGTATGAAGCCATCTCTTCTTTCACAAGCTATGAGTAAATAGCAGGGCAGACTGGGTTCTATAGACTTGGGTGGCAACCAGTCTAGGAGAAGGAAAACTAACTCTATATAGCTCTGGCAAAGCACATACTAAAGAAAGGATTGTTCATATTGATGATCCTGAGTACAGTTGACTCTTACAGAGGTATAGAAATATTTTCTTTACAGCATATTTATCCTGTTAGATGCCAGGTTGTCATTTCCATTTCAGCCTTGATATATCTTTGGTTGGCATCAAGAGGCAGGGTTGAAGATTGGAACAGAGACTGCATTTGTTTGCACTGGAAACTCTTGCAATATGACAGAACCAATAAAGCCTTGTGGTATTGTTAATTATTGCTGGGGTAGACTGTGGCTCTAAACTTGGAGTCCTCATCTAATGAGGGTTTTGTTGCAGGCACTACTGTTATTGTTACATCAGTCATTGTATGAATTTGTATAAAAAGTGAATTGTTGAACTAGATTTTGATAGGTGCAAACTGTCCTTTAGTAACCCGTAATATATTTTTTTGACAAGATAGAAGCCAATTCCAAAATATCAAGGCTGGATTTGTATAATCAGTTGATTTCAAAAGATTCATTTACCAACAGTGCTAAACTATATTTTACTTTTTAATAAAGATATTTATTATGGTTTAAAAAGTCTAAAAAGAAAAATAGTGGACTCCCCAATAGGGATTGAACTTGCCAGAAGGGATTACAAAGCTAGATTGATAACTTATGCATCAGGCATCTTTTTTTTTTCTTCTCTCTCTCTCTTGGCAGAAATTGAAGCTAAAATAAAGAAAAAAAATTACCCTCAAAAGATAGTCAACAATGGAAATTTTTATACCATTTCTGTCTATAAAGTATGTTAAATATTTTAAAGACTGACAGCTTTTTTTTTTTTTTTTTTTTTTTTTTTCCTCCTCTTAAATGTAAAATTTTTTTCTCTTGCAGATTTTATAAAGGCATTGTTCCCCTATGGGGTCGTCAGATTCCCTATACAATGATGAAGTTTGCTTGTTTTGAGCGAACTGTAGAACTCTTGTATAAGCATGTCGTTCCCAAGCCCAGATCCGAGTGTTCCAAACCAGAACAATTAGTTGTCACATTTGCTGCTGGTTACATTGGTAAGTTTTACAATTTGTTAAAAATTTTCTTATGTAAATAAAAGAATACCAAGTGTTTTTCCCATAAAGAAAAACACTCATAATGTAGGTAGAATATTCAAAAGTTCTATTTTTACATTGACTCTGATCTTGTGCATTTATTTCTCAAAATGATCACCTTGTAACCTCTGTATTTTAAAACTATCAGGTGTGTCAAGTTGTTGAATATTAGAAATGTAAAGTTATTTGGTTAAATGTAAAGTTACTTGCATTACAGACTAATTGAGACATAACATAAGACAAATTTTACCCACTATTCAAATAAAGTCTGTTAAGAGTGCATATTTACATTCAATAATTTAATCAAAAGCTAATTTGTAACTGCATTTCTTGCAAATCTTACTTTTCATTTTCCAAAGATAAATATTTTTAAATGTATGAAAATTTTTCTTTTCTTTCAGCTGGTGTTTTCTGTGCTATCGTGTCTCATCCAGCTGACACTCTTGTATCTAAACTTAATCAAGCTAAAGGCAGATCAATGGGAGATATTGTGAAAGAACTTGGTTTCATGGGTTGGTATTTGTTTTTATTGTATGAAATTGATGCTTTTTTTAGCCTAAAGCATTTTCTTAATTGTTAAAGAAACAATTTTTATTTTCATTTGAAATACACGACAGTACATAAATTTGGAAGTTATTTTAATTTTTTACAAGTATATTTTTTTGAAAAAAGTCCTAAATTTCAATTATCAGGTAAATCACTTGGTATTATTTCCTATCAAAGTTAACGCAGTATTTTGGCTTCTATTGTAGTTGTATCCAAATTAATAAGTTTGA
This sequence comes from Acanthosepion lycidas, assembly GCA_963932145.1. Taxonomy (NCBI): domain Eukaryota; kingdom Metazoa; phylum Mollusca; class Cephalopoda; order Sepiida; family Sepiidae; genus Acanthosepion; species Acanthosepion lycidas. The sequence goes on from OZ010589.1 coordinate 73,310,531, forward strand.
TTTTTTTTTTTTTTTTTTTTTTTTTTTTAATTAGAATTTGGAATTTTCTGTTTTGTGAAAGAACTAGTGAAATGGAAATAGCTTGATTTTTTTTTTTTTTTTTTTTTTTTTTTTTTTTTAAACTGACGTGCTGAAAACTTAGGGCAGTACACTTGGAAGGGTTTTGCCTCTTACAACTTTTAGAAATGGACTGAACAGTAGTACCCACAGTTGGTGCAAAGACAGGATCGCTAGTGAAGACAAAGGATGATAACCACTCAATGATGAGAAATATATACCAATGCTGAGCTACCCAACTAATAAACCAATATACTGTACAGTATACACTGCTTTCTGTGGGGTTTTGTAGCAACTAGAGTAATACTATAACACTAGTTATGGTGTCTCATCTGGGTAGAGAACTTTGCCATTAAACTATGGGAGTCTGATTAGACAAATCTTGTTTCCAACTTTCTGGGACAGTAGAGTCTGTGTGTGACAGAGACTGAATAGAGTAATTGGTTCGGCCTTTCAACAATGCAATGATGTGTTCTTTTAAAGTTTTAGCAAAGGCAACTCCTGAAACTGGAATCAATCTTGAAGGTATGATATACACAGACCTTATTGCCTGCAAACTGTCTCCTTTTATGCTTGTCAAGTTTTGATGGTTTAATCCAGCAAAATAACGCAGCTACCCATTGTATGCAGGTGACACAAAACTGGCTCCAGGAACACTTGGTTGACTTACAGGTGTTCCCCAAGGTTATCAGATTTCAACTCTGTTGAACATATCTTGGAGATGTTACAGTCCTTAGTACATTCCATCAGTTATCAAAATGCTTCTTGAATTATTATTATATGCCTTCCCATTCAGATTTGTATAATCATCTTGGTTGTTATATGCACAGTGCCTTCTTCAGGTGTCTGTTGTACTCACTCACAAATTTTGAGGTTATGTAACATTTTCATTGTACATTAAAGATGAAAACACAACACCTAAATCTCATTTGTAACACATGACAGTTTATTTCAAGTGGGTGTGTGGTTTTGGAGTCTTTGAATGTGGGCTCTACAGTCTTTCTTTCTTTAAGAGTTGCAATTGGGTTGACAATATATCCACCAGTGAGGTGTGGATTTGCACATAGTGGCTAGGAAATCATCTGTCAGACCAACCTGCCAATGCATCTAGCTTCCTTGAAGGTCACTAAGTGCAAACTTCAGCCTAGCATCCTCTGAGATGAGTCAAACATTTCAGGTATAGCAACCAAGAAAAGTATACTTGTCCAAATGGAAAGACAAGCAAGAGATATGTTATAATAATGATAATTCTTCATGTTATAAGTAACATTTTCATTATAACATTTTTTTAATAGTTTTTACCAAGACCTTTGTGATAATATTTGAGATTTATATGTACAATTGTGTTTTTTTTTTTTTTTTTTCCAAATTCTGTTCTAATTACTCTTCCTATTCTATTATTCTAGGACTTTGGAAAGGACTTGGTCCCAGGATTATAATGATTGGTACCTTGACTGCTCTACAGTGGTTTATCTATGATACGGTGAAAGTTGTCTTCAAACTTCCCCGACCTCCTCCACCAGAAATGCCTGAGAGTTTGAAAAAGAAAATGGGTATAGCAGCATGAGAATAGCCGTAACTTTATTCTTTTTGCACAGCAGTGTGGATCAGTTTCTCCCTTAGACACCATTGAACAGGATTCCATTTCCTTCTTAGGCATTTATGACTACCACAATACTAGAATATATAACTGATCATGTTAGGCTATCATTGATGCTATTGTTTTGAGTTTTCATGTTCATGAGAACTATTTAAATTTTCACATTTTCACTGATCCTCCTCAGTGTTGTTTGTGGCAGTCAATTATTGCCTCCAGTTTTCTGGGATAGGGAAGGGACTGTACAGTTGTACAATGTACACCTTATTTAGTGAAATAAATTTGAGTCAATCATTTCTCTTCAGATTTAGTTTCTCTTTTTTCTTTTTTTTTTTTTTTTTTTTTTTTTTTTTTCTTAGGTTAAATTATTAATGTATGTTATTAAAGGTTTAGTAATAGACAAGAATAATTTTCAATGTTAACCATATTTTTTTTATTTATTTTTATTTTTTTTTTTTGGGTCATTGCTTCTAGAAAAAAATTGTATTGAAATCTTTGCTGCTGTGCTTACATTTTGTTAATTAATTTTTAACTGGTTGATATCAATAAATACTCTAAATATTTTACAAGAACTTTATTTTTTCTAACTTTTTAAAATTGTCTGCTATTTTAATTAGCAGAAAAAATAAGTTTCTGACCACAGGAAAACTGACTGTTGAATGTTTGACTTGGATATAAATTTATATCCAATGAATAGCTTTTGCAGTTTTATTTATTGAAAATCAAATTGATTGATGATTATTGTTTTTGTTATTAAAATGTTTTTTCCTGTAGAAATTCTTTTACACATTTTTAGCTTAAATACAATCTTCAATCAGTGTGCTACATTACATGAAGTGAAAGCCACTTGTATTGTCATGCTTTTTAAAGCTACTAGAAACTACAAAGCAGTTTACTATTTTCATTTGAAAAGATTGATATTTTGGACCATATTTCTTTAGTGGATTTTCTATGTTCAATTAAATTTGTCAAATTGGTTGGTGTATTGAATTATTCTTTATGGAAAAATAATATAATTTAAAATTATGTAATAGCAAATATCAATATTTTTTTTTTATTTCCTTTTAATTTAAGGCTAGAAAAATTTTCCTTTTTGTGTATATTAGTAAATTAGCCATCACATTTTTAGGTACAGCTACAGATGTGATTTAGCCCTGGTCTGGAGAAAATATGCAGACAATTTTTTTATTTTAAGATTTTTGTCTGTTATTTACTTAAAATGGTGTTAAAAACACTAACTGCTGCATTGTTATAGTATTGTTGCCTGGCTGTGCTAGGCCATTTTTGGAAAAATAGGAAATTGCCATTTACTGGAAATCAATGATTATAAAGATCTTGGTGAGCCCAGACTAAGCTAAGCAACACAATAACAAAATAAATCACAACACTGGTTGTATTGTACACTGGTTTGGAAATAGTGAATGCTAATGGCTGACATTTCAGTCTCTTGAAAACACACACACACACACACACACACACACACACACACACATACATATATATATATATATATATATATATATATATATGAGAGAGAGATATCAGACATTGTTGATTTTGTAAAGATATTTAAATGTCTGCAGCAGTGGAAGTGTTCAAGAGAAAATGTATTAAAGTAGGTACCTCCACTATTTCAGCATGAATTTTTAAAAATGGAGAAAACCTTGAAGATTTCATTTTAGCTTTAATTGAAAGCAAAATGATTAAATTTATTTCCAGTAAAATATTCTGGTGTATTTCAGATAGAAATTCTATAAATTGGAACAACAAATTTAATTTCAATTTTTTAAAATTTAAAAAAAGTTCCTGACATGTTATTTGAGTAAAATTAGATAATTTAGAAAGTTAAATTAATATGATTTGAAATAAATATTACTTATAGCATAAAAAAAGTAATATACAACCATTTATTTAATGATTGGTCCTGCTAAGGCAATAATGGATGGCTGATGAGTGACGACATGACAGCTACTATGGCTAGCAATTGATATAAAATTTAAGAAATCTAAGCAAACTTTTTTTTTTTTTTTTTTTTTAACTAACTAGTAATTTTTACAAATGAACATTTTCTGCAATTATCTAAAAATTTATTGACTTTTTGAAGATGCTTTATGCAAAAATAAAAAAAATTAAAAAATAGTACAAAATTTTCTCAAATCAGTTTCTCTGTAAAGAGACGAAACTATTAGATCACATGACCGTTTCATAATATGTTTAGACTTTCATATATGAAAATGGGGAACAAATTAAAAAAAAAAAATTATTTTAAAAATAGAATAGTGTAACTACATATATTTATCTTCAATTTTGGATTCATAAATTTTGTTTCCACTTAATTACTATATGTCATAGTTTTATTGCATTCATTGTTTCAGTTAGAATAGTGCAAGTTTGAAAAAAAACAAAAAAAAATTAGGCAATCTAGATTCTCTGAGAAGTCCTATTTTTAACAAACAAAAAAAAAATTTGGGAAATAGAAAAGTTTTTTTGAAATTTTATGAAATTAAGGGATAGGGGGTGTTTAACATTATGTAAATAAAAAAAAATCAAAAAAAAAAATCATTAAAATCTGACAATTACTTGATTTTTACAGGAATTACCAAATCAATGTTTTCAACAGAAAAAAGTCAATGTTATGCCACTGATGATGTAAACAAAACAAGTTTTTAACTAAAAGTTCAAACATTTTAGAAAGGAGTAAAAAAATTTCAAAAAATAATTAGAAAATAGTTTGGTCTTTCCTCTTAATCACATAAACATTTTGACGATAAAACTTTATTTTTTATTAAGTTTGTGTCCTTTTTCATTATGCTATGCTGTTTTCCTGTGAAAAAGTGGAGGTACCTATGTAAACGGCAGTTTGGCTAGGTTATGTTAAAAGATACTTTTATTTTTTTTCACTGTCATTTAAAAGTTATCCCGTTTATATTGTGGCTGTAGGTTAAGCAAGCATTTCAAGTTGAATATATTGTTTGCAAGAAAAAGAGGCAAATAAGCTTGGAAATAGGTTCTTAATATCTGTTTTATAACAAACTTGTTTTAAATTACACTTTCTTATTAATTATTCAATATTGATTCTGTGCATTTGTTCTCTTCAGTTTTGATTTCACAATTCTGTTACTGGAGGAACAAACAATTCAATTAAAAATAATTTAAAATGATTTATTCCAGCTGACATTTTCATCAAGCACATTCTTGGCCTTCAGATGTGAATATTTGGTACAATGGATATGCTACTTCCTCTAAAAATTTTGAAGAATAATAATTAAAAAAAAAAAAATTGATAAATTATTTTCTTTCGTTGAATGTCAACATTAATACAAGAAATTTTTGTGAATTTATCGCTTAATTCTGAAAGAGATGTTTTATTTAATTTCTCTGAAAGTTATTCAAATTTACTAATGAAAAAATGGTCCCTCAATCATTGATCATATGTAACTTTCACAATGCATATACTCTCCAGTTTTTATTGAAACAGCAGCTAGCTTTATTGCTATTATAGCCTTTTATTCCATTCATTATATTATTTATTCATTATTTCTCAACACGTCAATAAATGTAGAAAATAACAGCTGAAGAGAAAATAAAATGTTTCACTTCATTTTATAAATTCATTTATTTAAAAAAAAAAATAATTATGTGGAGGTTAAACGAGAAATGTAAATACTCATGTTCAAAAAGTCAGGACTGCTTTCCGTACTGTTGAAATTTAGTTCCTCTTAGAGACATTTAAAAATTCCTAACTGAAAGTGCAGGCATACTTTAGACAGAGGTTACAAGGAATCTTTATTGATAAATGTTCTCTGTAGTGTTAATTTAAAATCTGAAAATATTTCAAACAAATATATATATATATATATATATATATATATATATATATATATATATATATATAATGTATGTATAATCTATTTTTAGAAATCGAGTTCAATCTTTTTCTTTAGAAGAAACTGCAGCAGCTCTGTTATTTACTAATTTAAATTTACACCAAGCAGTTTTTCCATCAATGATTATTTCTTGTATGCTTGTTTCTTAGTTTTTTTTTTTTTTTTTGTTTTTTTTTCTCTCTCTCTCCAAACGAATCTTTCTGAAGAAGTGTTTGACTAAAAAGGTTCCTTTTTAAAGGAAAAGAATGTGCTCCGTTATCTGTAAAAACAATTATATAAATTCTGTGGTTTCAAAAAAAAAAAAAAAAAAGTTTATGTATATATTCCAAATGTGTGAAATCAACACAAAATATTGTTTTTTATTCACACTCAAAACCTGCTACTGAGAAACAGCCACATTATGGTAGGTAACCAATGACCTTGAAAAATATTCGTTTTACAAAAGCAAATTAATTCTACCAAATGTCAAGGAATTGTTATCTGCACAGTATGAAGAAAAATCTTTAGAATAGTTGGAAACTTAGTAATGATTGAGATATAAAGTGTAAGGCTGAAAGGTAGTCGTGCCAAAGGTGAACGGCCAATTATTTTGCCAAGAACCACAAATGGACGAACACGAAATAAAATGTGAATAGCGAATTAGAAATAATACACAAACACATGCTGTATCTTAACTATTTTGAAAGAAATTTAATTTTTCACTTTAAACTAGAAAACGAAAATAATTTAACACCTGTCTGGGAAGAATAATAATCTTGTCAAATTGTCTGCTCTTTCAGGATGAATCTGTTAAAATTTAGTCTACAAACGACATTAATTATTAAGTCATTCGTCGGTTTGAGAATAAAAAACGTTTTCTTTCAAAGCAAATGGAACATTATAAAACATACTAGTTATTTGATTTATTACTGAAGTTTTTTTTAAGCATTTCACCCCAAGCAAGGCGGGAGCCACTAGGACGCAAGGGGTTACAGAAAATTTAGAGCAAGATCAGATAGGAGTGATAGAAGAAAGGATGAGGGTAGTGGATAGATCAAGGCAACTGGAGATGTCGATTGATTATAGCTCACAGGGATAGGGAAGGGAGTTCCACAGGCGAGAGGTGCGAGACATGAAGCTATTGGAGTAGAAGAGACGGCTACATTTATCGACAGTGAAGGGGTGAGAGCGAGATGCCAGCCTCGTATGGCGCTTGAACTCGTGACGTCTGGGAACCAGCGAATGCAGCTTCTCGGAGCAATTTCCATGGAAGTATTTGTAGGACAGACAGGGAGGCGACGGTGCGTCTGTGAGAAAGTGACTAGACGAGACGACAGAGCAGGGCCAACTACATTGCATATCCGCCTCTGGAGCCTATCAAGAACCCTGAGGCAACCAAGGGGCACCAGACCATATATGGCAGCAATACTCCATGCAAGGGCGATTTGTAGATCTGGAGGATCGACTCCGGGGAGAAAAACTTCCTGGCGCGGCTCAGGGAGCCAACTTTCCTTGCGATGGACGAAGCAATTGACTCAATGTATTTATTCCATCTCAGGTCAGCAGTCAACGTGAGACCGAGAAGCCGCAGAGAGTTGCTCTCTAGAAGTTGAGCGTCAGACATTATAATGGAGGGAAGGGAAGAATCTCTGTGGTGATTAATAGAGAGCAGTTTTGTCTTGGAAGCGTTGAAGTTGACCAGCCAATTCTTGCCCCAGTTCACAATCGATTAGAGGTCCTTTTCGAGACGCACGGCCAGGTGAGTTTTGTCTGAGACTAGATTTGTTTTTGAGGCAGGAATAAATTGTGGTGTCATCCGCGTAGATGCCAACTTGGGAAGTTATGGCGTCAGGAAGGTCATTTATGTAGATAAGGAATAGAGTGGGGCCGAGGATGGAACCTTGAGGAACACCTGCGTTCGTAGGATAGGAACTGGATGAGAATCCGTTGAGAACGACCTTCAATTCACGGTTTGACAGGGATGATTGTATTAGGTTATATAATCGACCCGTAATGCAATAACCCCTGAGCTTGCGAAGAAGGCCGGCATGCCAAACCCTATCAAATGCTTTGGAGATGTCTAGTGCCACGGCACGGGCTTCTCCGTTATTTTGAAGAGCTCGGTAGACAGTTTCAGTGATGGCCGTAAGCACATCAGCTGTAGATCGGGCAAAGCGGAAACCATATTGCTTGTCTGAGAGCAGATTATGGGATGTGAGGTGGTTTACCACCTCGATATTGATTAGGGCTTCAAAGACTTTGCCGAAGAGGGGAAGGAGACTGATAGGACGGTAGTTGGAAGGGTCAGAGGAATCGCCGGAGTTCTTGTAGACAGGAACGATCGAAGAGGACTTCCAGCATTCAGGAAAACAAGATTCCTTGAGGCAGTAGTTGTATAGTTTAGAAAGGGCGGGCGCCAGTTCAGGCGCGCATTTCTTCAAGACAATGGCTGGTATCCCGTCCCCACCACTTCTTGTCCTAAATCAAACCACATGATCTACAATTTTGAGCACATTTTAACATTCTAAGTTTAAGAGAGCGTATCAGGATTTTTTTTAAATTACTACTACAAAAAATCTTGCTCAGGGAGCCAACTTTCCTTGCGATGGACGAAGCAATTGACTCAATGTATTTATTCCATCTCAGGTCAGCAGTCAACGTGAGACCGAGAAGCCGCAGAGAGTTGCTCTCTAGAAGTTGAGCGTCAGACATTATAATGGAGGGAAGGGAAGAATCTCTGTGGTGATTAATAGAGAGCAGTTTGTCTTGGAAGCGTTGAAGTTGACCAGCCAATTCTTGCCCCAGTTCACAATCGATTGGAGGTCCTTTTCCTGACCTGGCATCTCAGCTTCAGTCACATCCCACCGCCATCAACATAGCTTCCCTTTTCCTTTTCTATAAATATTTTCATGGTAACTGTTTTGATGAACTTCCCTCTATGGCATCTAGACTTTATGAGTTTAAGCGCAGTACTAGATTGGTGGCAATCTCATCATTTTACAGCTGAAATGGCTAGCGGATTGCATAGAACTTACATTGTAACCGTAAGTTCTATGCTAACAATTTCTTCTATTGCACTTCTCGCTTCTTGTGGAAGTCTCTTCCGGCTTTTTACAGAACTCGGAATTGGAACCGAAAGCGAAAGCAAAATTTTATAATTCTTTTTCTTTGGAATAATCTCGACGATGACACTACAAGAACTGGAAATCCAAAGAAGAATCGAAAAGAAAATAACGAACACAAACAGCATTCATCCGGCTTGTAACTGTACTTAAACAGAAAACAAGCAATTAACATTTTTTGAGATAAAATTAGCTCACGTTCCCACCCTTTCACTGTTGAAACGACTAAAATGTAGCCATTTCTTCTACCCCAACAGCTTCTTATTTCGTACCTCCCGTCAGTGGAACTCCCTTCCTATCACTTGCTTCCCTGCTTCAAATATTCAAAGTGTCATATCGACATTTTCTGATGCCCTGACCTTGATCCCTGTCCTTTTTATCCTTTTCCCAAACACTCCGCTTTACTCTTTTACTGTCTGTAGTGTAACCTCTTGCGTGCTAGTGACACTCCCACCTTGCTTGGGGCGATTTGCTTAAAAAAAAGAAAAATTTGTCACTGGGATGCAATACTCAATGAAGAATATCGAATTCACTTGCAATATGAGTCAATTCAATAATTGTGTGAGACGAATTTAATTTGGAAGGAATTTTCCAAGCAATTATTAAGATAAGTCATTGACGCCACTTGCGGATGCAAATTGCGAAGCGATCCCAAATGTAATTGTTATACTGCGTTTTAGTTGCAGGCACTGTTTAATTTCTTTGTTTATGCTGTTGTTTAGTTACTGATTTTGTTAAATCTGATGGTTTGTGTAACTTACTGTGAATAAATTAAAGAAAACAAGGAGATAAATAAAAATGGCATCTGCTCAGTTTTAATTGATGTTTGTATAAATAATTTCTAATAATAATCAAACAAATATTTTGACTGGCCTGCACGAACAAAAAGTAAAAACAGAGAAAAAATTTCCGGGAAATAACTTTTTTTTGTAGATTAGCTTAGCATTCTTTATCTTCCTCAAGCCACGACATTTGTCAGAAGCGAATGATACCGATTTTTTAAAATCAATTTTGAAGGAATATCGAGTCTTAAATCGATCCCTAGTTTTTACAGAGTTATCGGCACCTGTTTTTTATTTACAAAATAATATCGTTGAAAATATAACGTCATTGATACCCGCATATTTTTGTTTTAATTTTGTTAATTTATGTAATGTTTTTCTTTAATTTAAAAATATGGTTCTACTTTAAAAATATTGTATACAAATCAATTGTTCTTTAATGACAAATCTATATCGTCAAACAATTGCTTAAAATATTTTCTTTAAAAAGCACATAAAATAAACGTCGGTCTGTTCTTTAAAAGAAATATTAAGAAAAAAAAAACAGTTTGTTTTTCATACTTAGATAACATAAAGCAAACTTGACATTTGAAAACAAACTGTTAGTTAAAAATCCGGATAACTCTAAAAGCCAGTGATCGATTTTATGAATAGGAACCCCTTCTAAAATGATAACAAATCGACATTTTTCTATTTGACAAATGTCGCGATCTAGGGAAGTTCTCTAACTGAACTAACTTTACTTTAAAGAATGCTAATCTACGTCAAAAACGATTTCCCTACAACATTTTTTCTTGTTTTTTACGAGTGGACCAGTCTACTTTCTTTTTAAAGATTTTTTATTTTACAAAAAAACTATTTTAGTGTGACAAACTAAACACAAAATTGATGAACAAAAATTGTACAAACAATTATTTCAACGTAAAAAAAACTGACATAGTTCTTTCTTTAGTATTTTTACTTGGAATTCTATATTTATGATGCCACAACGAAAATTTTAACTAAAAATTTTCGTAGCAGCATTAAAAATAAAATTAAAAAAAAAAAAAGCAAAGGAATGTAAATAAATTATACATTTATTTAGTTAGACTGTAGTATACGTGAAACGCTTATGGCATTTGACTCAAAAGTAAAAATTAAATAATAATTGTTTATTTTTATATTAATTATTGGTACTAAACAGGAATTGCGCTAATTACGAAAAAAACAAAACAGAATTCTTATGGTCTGATCCGGGTGGAAGTTTCTGGATTCACTTAATTGAGAAAATTATATCGTTTCGAAAAAAGTTGTATGTATTGTATTAAACTTTCACTTATAGTTATTAACACAGAAATCATTTTTGTTCTCAGTCACATCGATTTATATCTTAATCGTTTTTATTTTGTGAAACCAGCTTTTCAGGCATTGGCTCAGTGTTTGGAACTCTCCGGTGTTAAAGGAAGAATGGGTCATTCATAGCAGAAGACCATGTGCGCTGCTCAACAACTACTGCCACTAACAGTCTTTTTTCCCACATTCACGTTGTTTTATCACGTTTGCAACTAAAGTACTTTGAAAGGAAAATTTTTACCTCGCTACGTTTGATAACTGATTTATTTTGGCACTTCTTCATCGGTTCCGTAAGTATTTTTTAATTTTTTTTATTCTTTCTTTATTACACGATTTGTTCCGTTCGGATTTACCTTTTTGTTTTGCATTTGTTCATTTAAACTTGTTTCTATAAGAATATAATACTTTTTTTTAAAGAAGTTGTATAAAAAAAAATTAAAATATTAATTAAGAAAATTAAAAACTTACAAGAATATGAAAAATACTGCCTTTAAATTGCTAGAAATGCCAACTTACGCGAAATAAAAATTTAAAGAAATAACCAATTGTTAAAATATATAATTTTATCTTGGAATTGTATTTTTTTAATTCAAGGAAAAATGCAATTTTAAAAAAAAGTAAAACACGTCTTTATCGTTCAGCTTACGAATTTTAAAACTAAAAAAAATTCATTGTAAGCAACTTGAAAAAGTAGAAATTTTGTCAATTACCGATATTGCAACAGGATTTACGATTTCTAACTTCTGCCTAATGGTTTCCCAAATAAAATCCATCTATTATAAAATTCTTAAAGGTTTGACGAGAAAGTGCAAAAATGTTGTTCGTGGCGACAGTCAAAGCTTTATTTAGAACGGTGTCAGGTGAGAGTTATCCCCCTTGCATTGTGGTTTATCGTTTCTCTTTCTTTCATCTGGGTTTATTTGGATTTCATAGCGGAATATAAAAATAAACAACTGTTTATCCAGTTTTAAGACTTGTGAACGTAAGGTTCAAGAACACTAAATAATAGTAACTTCACACATTTTTCTTTTTACATGCATATTTCTGATTTTTTACACTACAAACACTACTTTAACATCAAACGTAAACTTCTGGAACGCGATTCGTCGTGTTATGAACAGTGAACAGCTGAACACTAACAGTAACACTCATCTTTTGGAAACTAAATAAATGTCAATTCAAATAAAAAAAACTAAAAAGAAAACAGTGTTTGAAATACATTATAAATTTATTTCAATTAAAGTCTTGAGTAAAAAAAAAATCAACATATGTGTGATCAATAAATTTCAAATTTTGAAAAATAACTTATAAGAAAAATACCGTAAATTGAGAAAAATGTGTTTAATTGTTTGAAGTGCTAAAATAAAATGTTTAATAAAATCTAAATTTTTTAAAGCGTTAAAAATCTATTTAAATTTTAAAAATAATTAGTACTAAAAAAAAATCCTAGTTCCCGCGCCTTTTTGTTTGTCGTATGAACTGTGAACAACAAAGTTGGTTTATTTTGTAAATTTGTGGCATGAATAAAAAAAACAAAAAAAAACGAAGATTTTATTAACTTTAAATTATATAACGAACAAATTTACTGTCTGTCTTTATGAAATCGTAAAAAGATAAATAATTACTTAAGTCACTTAAGTAATTTAAAGCCCATTAAGTTTCCGATATTTTCTCACATTCACAGAGTTTAAGACTTAAACTTTAAGTGAATGTGGGAGAGACCCGAATATAAGAGAGATTTTCTCTGGTCCCAAATTAGAGCCATACTTACCTAAACAAAAAAATAGACCAAACCCGGATATAAGAGAAACATGGATAAGAGACTTCTCCGGTCCCGACAACTCTCTTATATCCGGGTTAAACGTAATGGGCTTAATTTTCTTCTGACTCTCTAATTTTTCTTAATGAAAAATGAAAACTATCTTTACGAAAAAACTAAAAGTATTTTTATTAAAATTAAAATTTAAAAATGATAGTTTTGCATTGTGACTTTTTCGTAATTAAATGAAAAAAAAAAAAAAAAAATATCCTTTAGCATTGGAACTGCCTTCCCTTATTTTTATTTTTTGTAAATCTATAGAAAAAAAATTGGAAAGGGCATGCTGTACTGCTTGATATTCACTCGGAAGCTCCAATACGAGCATTTCAGTGTGTTTGGGTGTAAATCTGAGGACAGTGCAGTGGGTTTGGAAAGAATTAAATTAATTGGTGATTACAAAGGTGTTACTGTTTTGCTGTGATCACTAGTGATGGCGATGTTATGCTTCCATTCATCTTCCCACAGGGCCTCACTCGATACGAAAGCCAATATCAGCTGCCTTGAGGAAGTAGTGAGGCCCTGGGTCAAGAGGGTAAGAGAACCCACTGCAACCACATCATCCCTTAGATCTGGTCGCTTAACTCCCCAGACTGCACCCCCTTGATTATCATGTGTGGGTTGCAGTTGAGTGAGAGACCAACAAAGCAAGGATTATGGCAGCATTCACCAACTAAGTAACTAAAACAAGGAGACTGTCTATAAGAGTTGCAGGAGATTCCAAAGTCGTCTGGAGGCAGTGTTTTTTTTTTGTTTAATAAATTTACTCTCTAGTATTTCAAGATTTTTTTCATTTTTGTATTAAATTACATGGTACCATATGTTGGGAAATTTCCAAGTTTTCATTTGAAATCAAGAACATGTACACTAAAAAAAAATCAAGAAAGAAGAGAAACAGTAACGAACATTTTTTTCTTTATTCATGGGAATGATTTGTGACATATCTTTGTTAGCTAATTCAAGTTTTCTACATCTGTGCAGCATTTTCCTTTAAAAGTTCCAATTTCTCAAGACCTTTTTCTTTCACACACACTCACAAATATATGTGTGTGTATGTGGGGGGTTCTTATCTGGTATTTTATCTAACTGTGGTTATATAGCAGGACAGACTGGGTTCTATAGCCTTGAGTGACAATCTGTCAACGAAAAAGGACCCCAATTTGAATTCAAAACCTCCAATTTTGGGTTAAATGACCTCACCACCCAGTAATTGGCCAAGCAGGGTGAGTAATGCTACACCTGAAGACATGGCCAATCAGGGAGGGGTTCCTTTATGGAATGAGAAGGCCCTGGAACTGGATTTGTTCTAATGAGCTTTATCCATCGTACTTTTTTTTTTTTTTTTTTTTTTTTTTTTTTTATCTGATAAACATGTAATTATATGAAATATTAATCATGGAATAATTAATTTTGTAGATTTCATTGATTTAAACAATTATAATACTTTTGCAAATTTTTTTCTTTATAAAATAAGGAATATTTGGATTAAATAAAGAAAAATATAGCCCTTACAAAAATTGAATTTTGAATTAAATATTTTTTCTTTTCTACTAAAACCTATGTGATATGCATTTTTTTTCTTAACAAGTGGTTCTAAATATTTGTGGTGAAATTTGATAGTGGAAATGTTTAATGACTAAAAATGTCTTCAACTGTTTCATGTAATATTTGTTAAATAAATCACTGATTGCATCAAATCTACTGTCAACTTTGTTGGTCACATTTTTTACTGGTTTTATCAGATTTATTCACTTAAGGACAATTTTTATGTAACCTGATATTTTACTTTTTGTATATTGGAGAAAACAGATTTTTTGCTCCACAGGAACTAAATGTTTTTCTTGGGAGATGTGGCTAAATTAATAATTAATAAAAATTAAATTCCAGATTTTTTTTGAGTTTTTTTTTTAAAAATTTTTGTAAGAGTAGATTTTGTCTACTTGATAAAATATAAGTTACCAAACCCTGAAATATATCTCCTGATATTATGACTGTAAAAATTTGCAGAATTCCCAAAACCTAAAATGGTCAATGTTTTTAAGTTTTACAATTTTGGAAAAGATAGTTTTTCTTTGACATTTTGGTTTTATTTTCTAAGGAAAATTTTAAAAGCAATTTGATAGATTAAAATGTGTAAAGTATACTTCAGTTTAAAATGTCACAGAAAAAAGTTGCATCAAGATAAGTAAAGGAAAGCAGGGAGTAACAAAATACAGGAAGATGTGAAGAAACATGATCATCTTACATAGTGAGAAGGAGCATAATACTGAAAAAATATTGTTTATAATTACAAAGTCATCCCCGCTCCCCACAAAACCAAATTTCCAAATACTTTATCTTTTATTTTAAAACAGTGTTATTTGCTATTCATCATGTGTCCTGATTTGGTATCAACTTGTGTATTTTATTAGAAAAACAAGAATTTTTTTAGGCTGATTGCTATTTAGAATATTTAAAAACGAAAAATTTGTGATATTAAATGAAAAAATATTTACAAATATTTCAGAAGTTTGTTTCTATAATTTCTATTTTCATAGATGCAGAACCTACTTTTTACATTTGAAATATGTTGAGGTTTTAATTCTAACATTTCTCAGTTATTTTGGATAAAGATATCTTTCAAAATGGAATCTAAGAATCGGCTTCTTGACATTTAAAAAAACATTTGTGTTAATTAAACTAATGACAATGCAGTATCATTTATGAAAGTAAATCTTGGCATCTTAGTTTCAGTTATTTTCTCATTGTCATAACATAGCTTCTCTGTAGCTTTTTTTCTATAAATATTTTCATGGTAATTGTTCTGATGAGCTTTCCTCTTTGTTACCTAGACTATGAATTTAAGTACAGTACTATATTGGCGGCAAGGTCTCATCAATTTACTGTTAAAACTGCTAGATATTCTATAGCGAGTTGATTTTTTTCTTTTTCTTTTTTTCTTTTGCCCTTCTCACTTGTAGAACTATCTTCTGGCTTCTTGTTTTCAACTTTGATGTTCAAAAATTTAAATGTAATGTCAACTGTTATCTTCTGTCTTCATTCTTGTTCTTTTATTGTTCGCTCTCCTTAATGGTTTCTTTCCTCAGATTATCCAACACTTATTGACCATTTGTGTTTTTTAGTGGCTTTACTGTCTTGCTTGGTGTGAAATGATTTAAAAAAAAAAGAAAAAAGGAAAAGGTTTTAATTTGTTTTTTTTCCCCAAAATTAAACAAAATATAACAAAAAATCAGAAATTTGAAGCAAGAAAATTTAAATCATTTGTCTGTTTATAATGTAAACTAATATGATTTAATATATTCTTAACATTTAGTCTTAAAACATTTTAAGAATTATTTTTTTAGTATTTTATAAATTTTAATGTCTTCAGCTTACTTGCATGAGCTATAATATAAATGAATATGAAAAGACCTCTGACTTTATATTTTTATATGCAAGGATAAATTAAACTCGCCTTGGCAAACATCAGTGGAAATTTATTTTACGGGTGTTTTTTTTTAAGTTTCATTTGAAATGGTTTCTTACTTCTAAATAGGTAGCAAATTTTATATTTGGAGTATACAGAAAAATCAAGGAGAAAGTCTCTGCAGGTAGAATACTCTTGCTTTTCACATTTACAAAGTTATTTCCCTTGTTCTTAAATATTTTCAGTAATGCTTTGCTTTAATCATTTATCATTCGTTTTGAAAGTTATTGTTTTAATATAAATTTTTATAATACTTTTTCGCAGCTCCGTTCATATAAAGATAATTTTATAATTGAATGTTTTTATATATATATATAATATCTCCAAGTGTGTATATATATATATATATATATATATATATATATATGTTATAAAATCACTACAAAAATAGCCATTTTGTTTCAACACCCTCGGTGTCTTATCAAGTGATGACGTTGAATGTAAAATAAATGGTAAAAAACCATTTATTTTACATTCAACGTCATGCACACACACACAAAAAAATTTCTTCTTAGAATATTCGGGTTGTATCACTGATTTATGATTAGTACATATCGTTTTTACTTAATAACAATATTACCTAACTGCTACAAATTAATACAGAATTTTATTAGGTTGGTGCAAAAATAATGACGTAATGTCGTTTTTTGTCGTATTTTTAACGTCAAAAAACAACATTATTACGTCATTATTTTTGCACCAACCTAATAAAAGATTGAAAAGTTTATAAATTATTCTATTTAAAATTTTTAAAAATGAAAACAATTCTTGTAAAAATTCATATTCATTGAAAAAAATTTCTTAAGACAATAGTATAGTAATAAATAAAATATATAGTTTATTCATATAAGCATTTCTAATTAAATAATATCTTCGTGTTATTGGAGTTTTTTTAATTTTATGATTCAGGGCAGATTTTCTGTAATTGCAGTCCTGTTTTACCAAAAAAATTGATTTAAATTCTCTTAGGACTTTCTCTTATAACTAATATGAACGTTAAGGGATGTAAAAAAGAATTTCTCAATTTCATAAAATGTAATTAGATTTTAAAAAAAAATATTTAAAAAATAATTTAATTCATTTGTGAATAAGTCTTTAAGGTTTAAAATCTGACACTTATCTCTGGGAGTACCAGGTGCTGTAAGCATAGATGTGTGGGTGGTATAATGGATAATGTCTTGGAATTGTTAATCAGAGAGCCAAGTTCCAATTCCAGTTGGGTTTGTTACATTCACTTATGTGCAAATATCTTTGGGGAAAAGTATGTATCCTCCTTTTCTTCCTCAAGCTGTGGGGTAATTAGTAAGACTTGTATCACTAAAAATACATTATGTCCAAAAATAGAATAAATTTGTGCACAAAATATTTAGATTTCAACATTAATTAATCTATAGAGGTTGATATGCCACTAAACAAAATAACCAACCAATCATGATTCAAATTTTGAAGGAAATTTACGATCTGTTATTTCTCAGTATTTTAATAGGATGAAGTGAAGTTCTGCTTATTTGCAAACTTCAAATTACTGACAATCTCTTGCCATGTGTATATATATCTCTGTAAAAGCAGATTAAAAGGCCTTTTATTTGTATTGCATTTTAAGAAAATATTTTAAATAGCAAATCCTAAAAAAGAATTTTATATTGTGCTATTCTGATCATTTAGCCCTGTATTACTTCTTGTGTAACTTTGAGAGGAAATGGATGTTGCCAAGCAATCCCTATAGCTCTAAAATATCCTAAGAAAAATCTAGCATATCAACTCTGTAATCTTCCAGATCATGTAATTGTCGGAAGCAATGAAGAGACATATTTGAATTATGTCATTCTCTAAGAAACCATATATGTAAACACTGCATTTTAATTTCTGGATGAGAATAAGACAGCATTTTCTGTCCCAGGTGCTCAGGACAGCATTTTTTCATTCCTAGATGTCCCAGGTTGCTTCCTATGAATATGCTTGTTAACAGAACTATGTCTTTGCTAATTTTACATTGGAGGAATTAAAAATTTTTTTTTTTTTTTTTTTTTTTTTATAATCTAAATGTTCTGAATTTTAAAAAGCATCCTCACTTTTATACATCATAACTACTGACCTGGAAAGTAATTTGTAATGAAAAAGTGATATTTTTATTTAATTTTTTTTTTTTTTTTTTTTTTTAACTGCACTTTGCTTCCTTTGAATCTTTCACTTCTGATTTAAAAAGAAAAAAATTCTTCATAGGTTTTCAGACTGGCCTGCAATTATGTCTTCTCTATATTTAAAGGAACAAACAACAGCAACTGTCAGTTCTTTGCTTTTCATTCTATCTTTTTTTTTTTTTTTTTTTTTTTTTTTTTACAGCCATGAAATATTGGAAAAATACTTATACTGATATTAAATTTCTGGATTTATTTTTCTTTTTTCATTTCTCCCTGGCTTGTATAAAAACATCTGACACTATCTAGCCATTAATTTGTATATAAAATATTTTGATTTGCCTATATAACTACTTTCTATACAAGCACATATCATCTGACCTATTATTTACCAAATCAAATGATCATAAATATCTGACTGAAATAATGTGATTTATTGAACAATTTTAATAAGCGAAAATGACAAATTCTTTTGTGAAATTTTATGATAGATTTTAATGTCATATAGAGAAAGAGAATAACATTTTTATATAATGGTCTCTCTTGTTGTCTTTGTATGAGGGCCCTGCAGCTTGGTTCTTAGAAACAAACAGCCAGACTAACTGCACATATGATTTGATCATAGTGATAAAGATTTGTGTAAAATCAACCTCTCTTTTCAGAAGAAATGAAAGTAGAATGTGCCACAAGGTCTCCAAATGGCCCTCCTCAGGTTTGAATTCAGTTGCTCCTCCCCACTACTAGACTGGTTACCAACCAAAGTAAAACAGCTCGGTCTATTATATAACCCATAGCTAGGGGAAATGAAGAGATATATATTTCCAAAGGGTGCATGCACATGTGAATGTAACAAACTTGATTGGAATTTGAACTCTGCTCTCGGATTTCTTATTCTGAGTTGTTACCCATTACACCACCTTCACATACCCATATTTGTGCATATATATATGTATTAAAAAAGAAAAAGAAAGTATTGGTCAACCTTGCAAATGCTTCTCCATCAACAAAAGCCTGCCAAATGTAAAAACTTGAAACAACAAAATAAAAGAAAAAGAGAAACCAATAAACAAATAAAATGACAAAGAAAGAAAAGACAATAATTGAAAGTGCTCAATGCTTGCAACAAATAGATTAAAACAGAACAGTAACCCTAACCAATGAAACTGTACAAAGAGACTAGGTGTAAATATATATTTGTTTTATGTGTGTGCATACACACACTTATTAGCAGCAGTATTACTTTAATTACATGTTTCGTGTTTTTGTTTTTTATTTAGTTTTTTTTTAAGATTCAATTTCAACCCAACCATTTTGATTAATATTGTCTAGTATTGACATTCATCTTCATTTTATAATTTTCAGTTGAATTTTATTGTTACTTTACTCGGGCCATTGGTCTACAACAGAATCGGAAATAAATAATCTCACATCCTTTTTTGCCTCAAAAAAGAAAAAAAAAAAAACAGTCAAATGTACCAACTGCTCTGACTGATCTACAAGAGTGATGATCAAATCTAAGCATGAATTTATCCCTTTATTTTAAAATCTTTCACTGACATTTTTATTTTTCTGATCAGCACTTTCTTCACACTATCATAGATTGACAGCTTGAGTAAAGTGTCTATAAAAAGCAACAAAAAAATAAGTTTAAGATGAAATTAAGTAAAAGTCAAATTTTATCAAAATGCTACACACACGCACACACACATTAGTTGTAAAATTATTTATTCCCGATAATCTCAAAATGACTCGTCCTATTGTTTTTTTTCATTTAGTCTTTTATTTTTTTTTATTTCATTTAGTCGTTTTTTTTTTTTATTTCATTTAGTCGTTTTTTTTTTTTATTTCATTTAGTCGTTTTTTTTTTTTTATTTCATTTAGTCGTTTTTTTATTTCATTTTTGTCTTTTTTTTATTTCATTTTTGTCTTTTTTTTATTTCATTTTTGTCTTTTTTTTAATTTCATTTGTCTTTTTTTTATTTCATTTTTGTCTTTTTTTTAATTTCATTTGTCTTTTTTTTATTTCATTTTTGTCTTTTGTTTTTTATTTCATTTTTGTCTTTTGTTTTTTACTTCATTTAGTCTTTTGTTTTTTGTTTTTTTTTTTCCTTTTCTGAATTAATGTGTGCAATTCAAAAACATGTTTGGTTGCATTTTACATTACAAGTCAAAGAAAGCTGTTGAAAGAATCTTTTAAAGGATTCTACTTGAATATCAATAGATATGTATGCCTTTGTATGTTTTCTTTTTTTATACAGTTGTGGACAGAATTATTCACCCCACTTACAAAATTACAAATAAAATTGTAAAATCTCAAATTTTCTTAGAAAATTCATATGCATTTTTTTCACAAATGATGAAATAATGGATTTGAACAAATGTGCAATGATGCCCACAACAAAATTTTTATTTTAATGTTAATCAATAATACAAAAAACACACACAAAAAAAAAATTAACATAGGACAAAATTATTGGTCCTTTTACCTCAGTAATCAATTGTGTAACCTTTATTATTGATTATTGCTGCAATAGCATCTAGTTCTTCCAAATTCGAAGGACTTCTTTCTCTTACTTTTTTCTTCAAATATGCCCATAGATTTTCACTGGGATTTAGGTCAGGACTTTGTGCAGGGTATACCAATACCTTACCTTTGCTGTCATCTAAGTATTTTGTAACAACTTGTGTTGTGGGTCATTATCATGTTGGAACATCAAAGAACACTTTCATGCATTTTGTTTTATATTATTTTTAAGAATAACCAAATACTGCTCTTTATCCATGATACCCTGTACTCTCACTAGTTCTCCTGGTCCAGAAGCAGCAAAACATCTCCAGAGCAGAATGCTCCCATCATCGTGCTTAATTGTAGGGAGGGTACTTTTAGATTTGTGAGCTTTATTCATTTTCCTCCATACATAATGGGAGTTCATGTGACCAAATAATTTTAGTTTGGTTTCATATGACCATAAAACAGTCCCAATATTTACTCCTATGTTCTAGACGACTTCTAACATAAGCTAATTTACATTTTAGGTGTTTAGCTTTAAGCAAGGGAGTTTTCCTTGGGTGACAAGCCCAGTTCTGCTCAATGAAAGCATTTAGTGATTGTCTTTGGTGATACATTCAACTGTGATGTCTTTACATCATTGACAATATCCTTTGTCATTAAGTGAGGATTCTTCAAGATATTTCTAACAATTTTTCTTTCTATTCTCTCAGAAATTAACCATTTTCTGCCAGTTTCTAATTTATTCTCAGCACAATGAGTTTAGTTCTATTTCTTGATGTTATGAATTGTAGATCCATGAACACTTAAATGCTTAGAAAGTGTTGTATAAAACCATCACCTTGTTTGTATGCATCAACTATCTTCATTCAGAGCTTCTTTCACCATGGTTGTAGAATGAATGAGTTATCGCAGTACATGGCACTCATATATTCTTCATTACCTTTTAGAATTTTATGGAATCGGGTCAATACTATTTCATTTTCAAAAGATGTTTCTATTAAATATAACATTATGAAAAAAACATTACAATTGCCATAAAGCAATATTATTTTATAATTTCCATAAAGGGAGGAGGTGAATAATCTTGGACGGCACCAATTTTTAGAAAAATCTATAACTGAATATAATTGAAATTTCTAAAGATTTTACAAATTATTCAAAACTAAATACAGACCCAACTATTTATGGTAAATTCAGTAAGTACTTGCAAATATTTGCATTTCCTTAGAAAATATGCAAATATTCAGTGGGGGTAAATAATTCTGTCCATAACTATATATATATATATCGAGTTGTAGAAATACCTCCCACATTCTAAATAGGATGTTAGCTTGATGAAGACACCATTGCCACTTGTCTAAGTTCACTTTAAATTGTTACCTGTGTGGTGCTAGTGGCAATGGTGTTTTCATCTAGCTAATGTCTTAGCATTATGCGAGAAGTCTCTCTCTCACACACATATGCGCGCGCACACACACACACACACACACACACACACAAATATTTCTAAAGATATAAATATATATATTTCTAATGAATTAATGGATTTTATTTTTTAATCCAATATTTTTATTACTTTAAATGTTATTTCTTTAGTGGAGACCCATATTTGAGCATACACTCAGTTTATTTTAAACATTTTGTCTACCAAACTGCGTAGTCAAGAAAGGAGGGCACCTTTTCTTTGTTTCTCAATTATGCAGGATAAAATAAATACTGTTTAAAATAATTATATAATAAATACCGCTTAAAATAAAACAGCATCTACTCAAATATGAGTATACACTAAAAATAACATTTGAACTAATGAAAATATCTTGTGGCATATATTTGTTATAAAAATAGTAAAGAAATATTAACTGTAAAAGGAATGAAAGCTTAAAAATCTTGAATCTCTTAAGGGCAATAAGCAAAATGAAATAAGATGTGTTCAATAAATGATGATACATTCATGCTCAGTGGACAATCTTGTTTGTATGTCACCTTGTGAGTGAGATTAGTGTAATGTATAATTTGTTAATGCTGAGTTTAAAAGTATTTTGAAATTGTATTGGACAAACATCATCCACATATTTTTGTTGATTTTAATAATGTCCAAACCTATATTTGAAAGCATATGATTAGATATTTGGGTAATATCTATATTAATTGGATCTAGACATAAAAAGTCATGAGGACCTAACCTTTCACCCAGCAGTCGGGTTCAGCTAATGTAGCTCTACATTCATTATTAAAACTTTCTATTGACAAATCAGTTTCCAAGTGCTTTTTTTTTAATGTTTTCTTAACATTATCAGTTTGGTTGTTTTTAGTTCTTAATATTCTGCATCTTTTCTGTTTAAATTCATAACACCACCTTCAGATATCTTTATTAGTCAGCCTCAAGAGAGACTTTAGCGAAAAGTGTGATTGTGTTGTGCTTCTGAGAAAGACTTGTCAGTCCAGCTCAATTTAGGTAGAATAATGTTTTATTTCTTTTTCTTTTTAATTCTATTTAACTCGATTGGAGAATGTATGGTATGGTCATTGAAGTTGTTTGTTTATTTTTTTTTAATTTCAAATTTCTTTTTCTTACTTACCACTCCCCATTCCTATTTATGAATTGATGACTTGCTCCTCATTATTTGCATCTGCCTAAAATGAAAACATGTCTAACATTAAGTTTACCTGTATCACAATGAATTTGCAAACTCATTTCACTTGGCTTTTCTCATTTTTTCAAGCTGATTGTTAGAAGAGTTATTCATAGGTTTGGAGCAATTACTATATTTCTTTTTTTTTTTTTTTTTTTTTTTTTTTTTTTTTTTTTTTTTAACAGAAGGTTCACCCTGTACAAGCCCCAGTGGCCACTTGAAGTAGAGGGTTATGTTAAGGGGCAGTTTATATGGATAGGAGGAGAAGCCAATGATCAAATCCAGACTTGAACAAGTCAAAACCATAGTGATCAGGGAAACATCCTCATGGGAGTCTGTTCCACAGGGCAGTGGTTTGCAGGAAGAAGCTGTTTGAGTGGAACTTACTTCTTACCAATGGAATATGGAAGGAATGTGGGTGGTTTACTATAACATAAGTGGCATGGTAGGTCCTAGCCATGAAGGTTAGGTCTGGTGGTACCAAGGAATGTAGTTCATCAGAGACTTTTCCAAGTAGTGATAAATCAGTGAGAGGATCACCATGTCTCACCTGTGAGATTGAGGTTGGTAGGTGGATTCTAAATGAATTAAAATGTAACCAATGAGATCTGTAATTATTTATATTTTTTGGACTGATGTCTTCATCTCTATTGCCATATTCATGACATTTTGCCTATTGTATGTTTTGACAAGTCTGAAGAATGTAAATAATTACAATACCTCATCTCAGGAATATAGACAGATATCAAAGAGATCTGATTTATGCTTTGGTGGTGAACTTTTACAGGTGACTATTTAAGGAGAGACTTTTAATTTTAAGAATTTTACATTAGTTCTCATGTAGGCAAGCTTGTGTTATAACAAGCATTATTGCAGCTGAGGAAAATACTAATTAACTGTTGGATCTTGAGGAGAATAAAATGAAAAGTCTTCATTTCCAGAAAGAAATAAGTGAATTCTGTGCTTGTGCTAGAGAGGTTCCAATAATGATATGGCTGAACTGAATCTGTGAAAGTTTTGACTGTTGCTTTGGACAACTTGTCCTCTTACTGTTTAATTTTGTTTCTTCCTATTTTGTTCCCATGATATTGACACCAATTGTCTGGAATGTGTTCAACTTGGGGACACTTCACTGATGGTGAATCCAAAATGACTTTCAACACTTTCAAACTAGAGAAAATTTTGCCATTTGTTGTTGTTTTTTTTTTTTTTTTTTTTTTTTTTTTTTTGTTTTGATTAGTTTATTTGATTATGGGAGGGGGATATAACTGATAAAATCCTAGTTGAAAATCACTAAAAAAGGATCAATTGAAACACTACAAAATGGATGATGCTAAATTAAGACTCAAATTGCTTTGAACTCTGAATAATAATTACACTTGAGTTTTTTGCTGAACTATTGTAGTACTATGAGCGACCACGTAAAAGGGGAAGAGGTGGTTTTATCTTGATTTCAAATATTTCTGTTTGATAGGCCAACAGATAGTTCCTTTTGAAGTTAAGTCTTCTAAGTATTGTCCCCCTTTAACCAAAGGGTAATGAGAAGTAAATAGGGTGAATGAGAGACTTTTGCAGATCAAGTAGTAGCAAAACCAGAAACAGGTTATGTCTGGGTACTACTGATCTATATTGACAGTTATGCTTGTGATCAGGGAGTGTTATAGAGTGGTTTCACAGTGGAGGCTTGTATTTGTACTAAGTCAGTTCTAAAATAGGTTCAATGTACAAAACGTTAGGAACTTGATATAATGGGTAACGATGCAGAGTAATCTAGTTGCGGTCGCTGATACTTTAGTATCCGACTAACGATCGTCCGGCATTGACTGACTGACCCACTGAGCGACTCCCACGTTACTCTTACTACTCCTACTTATTATAGGTGGGCGAGTCTATTAACTATAGAATAGGTGTGTTCCACTATAACAGAGAGAAGGCTAGTCTGTCCTTGGCAGGAGATGGACATGTCTGTGTCATGGTTCCGAAGCCTCCATTTCATAATTGTCAGCCACTACATTAGGGTGAGTAGATGGACAAGAATTGGCAGGGGGTAGTGGAGAACTTAGAAGTTGTCTTGCGTATCCCCTTACCTACTTACCCACCCAGACGAGCAAACAAAGCCCTGACTACATACGGCAGCAAGGCCTCTGATCAGGGGATTGGAAGTTTTGAGGAGCATGGAACTATTGTTTAATTGTTGTTGTTCCCAGATTCACCCTGACCCAGGGTGGTAGCACCTGTTAGGGTCCCAGCTATGGGTAAATAGTGAAGCCCCAAACAAAACACCATGAAAGTATAAAAATACATTTTTATGTTAAAAATAGCAACAATACCTATTTATAGTAAAATTAGCAACAATACATTTTTAAAGCAACATGACCAGCAATACATTTTATCTGTAGTTGAAGCCATACAATTTAAAGAAATCAAACTGTACTCCAAAATATAACTTCAACAAAACTACAATATAAAACACATACATCACCGCCTCCTAGTAATTGTTTACACAAACATGTATATGCACAAAAGCAGAGTATCATCTATCATGTATTCATTTGTGAAAGCAGAATAACATTTAATATTTTTATTACTTCAAAACTCCCTAGAAAATTAAATTTCAGCATTAAATGACTCATGAGGATTTGATATGCTATTGAACAAATGAACAAAGCCCTGAATAAAACTAAATGTAATATGGAAAACAGGATTCATGTTCTTACTTCTGTGTCTTTTCTTCCATCATGTTACCTTGTAAGCATGCAAAATGCTCTTCCACAGTTTTTGGCAAAAGCCAACAAGATGTGAACATATACTGATCATTAACTGATCAGTGGAAATCTTGGGTGAGGGTCATATTGCCTGTTTACACTGTCACTAAATATTCTTCTGTTAGTCTTATGGAACCTATTAGCATTAAAGTTTAACTAAACTCTCGTGTCAAAATGAAAATATTAATCTTACTAGTGCTGTGATTTTTTTTTTTTTTTTCTTTTCCATGTGATGTGTGGTTGGTAATCTTTTAATCTGTCCTTTTAAACCCCTCTATCCTTGGAAATATATTTAGTGAATAAATATTCAATTTGAAATACAATTATTTTATGATTTATGTGTATGAATTCTTGAAAGCTCAAAAACAAATACCTATGTTCATGTTTTAAATTTTCTTGACTTTTTTTTTTTTTTTTTTTTATTATTGTAAAATACTTTTGAAGGTCTAGGAGGTTCAGTAATGTGCAAGTTTGCAAAAACATTTTATCTTAACTCCTTGCCAGCACATTGATGCAGTATCAAAATTTTCTGAGTGCTTCCAAGTTCACTCAATATTCATATTCTTGTCACTTTAATAATAATAATAAATACAGCTTTCAAGTTCTCGCAATATCTATAGACTCTTAGTTTATTAAGTGCAAACTGACTTGAGTGTCACTGCAAATTAGTAGAGGTGGATTCTAATACAATTTGTGTGTGAAAGCGAGAAGTGATTGTAACGAAACAAAATAGCAGCTCCCATGTCTGCATAAAAGCATTTAGTAGAAGAAGCCATTGGTTTACAATTAGAGGCAAGATCAAGTAGAAGTAATGAGACTGTGACTAAAATAAAAAAAAAAAAATAAAGATGGGAATACTTCATCAGTTGAAAGTGTGTCAAGTGATGTGTTGATGATGGACTATATTTAGAGATGAAAACAACCTTCATAATGACATTTTAATATTTTGCTCGAAATAATCTGCTAAACAGGTTAGAGGTTAACTTTTGATTGTGTAACAGAGTGAGTTCAAATGACAAGCCCTCTTTGGAGCTTGGACCTGTTGATAAAAGCAATTAGCATACAAAAGAATTTCTTTAAGAAAAATTAAGTACTCAAAATGTAAGTATATGAAACTCTTTAAAGACAGACGGAAATGTCAGAGGAATTTACTTTAATGTTACCTATTTCAATTCAGTTATTATTTCTAAATTAACAACTCTTCTAAAAGCAGAGAAAGTTTGTCATTAGGTAAATATTTATCTAAATAAAAAATTAAGTTTTGCTAAATTCTCAGAAATATAAGCTGGCTTATTTTTATCCTCCTCCTTTTCAAAACATTTTGTGTTGTCATTTGATTTTAGAAACAAACTTGCTAAAATAATTTTACCCATCAATATTTTTTGTCTGCTATTTATTAATCCCCTACTTAGCTTAACATAATCTGTTATGACTTCTTTATTGTATTTTGTGTTTTGGGTTGGTGCAGGCATTATTTTGTGCAAATCTTCTAATAAAAAATTTAGGATAATATTTTGGTTTAAGAGTTGGTAAAAATTAATTTTCTCCCATATAACATTAGATTACCTTGCTCATAAACTACTTAAATTATTTACTATATTCTACTTTTGGATTCCTTAAAAATATTCATGAGTAACACATTTATTCTTCATGATGCACAAAATGAAAGCAGTTTCTCCTGGACAACATTGGATCACCTTGCCTGTTATACTTAAGCGACATTGAAAATTGACTACAATATATAGCTTTAAGTTTGGGATCTGTTTTAATTTATTTTTTATAAATTTATTTTTGTGCTAAATTTAATCTTAGTAATTTTGTTAACCATGCTACCCAATATTTTTCATAATTTTTGGATAAAGACATGTTGAGTCAAATAAAATATAATTTTCTCTCAGGCAGTTCTCAGTTATTTTGCTAAGCTGCATATATAAAAGTAAAATGTTGTAAAACAAATACTCCATTATGCATATCCAGCCTTCCACTCTCTTACATCTACACATGTATGTATGTATGCATGTGTGTGTGTGTGTGTGTGTGTGTGTATTCATATATAGGATTGTTAAGTCAACCTGCAAGTGTTTGTGTGACCAATGTAAGATCATGATTATTGGTAATTAAGATGTAATTTTCCAAAGGGCCCGTGAATTCATAAACAAAATTGTTTTTACTGAGGGGGAGATTTTTGAGGCTGTTATCGATTAGGATTAGATGTTTTAAATGTTTATAGTAAATGATAAATCTCAGGGGTTTATTGCAAACATTAAGTAAAATTTAACAAAAAATTATATTGTAATTTTTTTTTTTTTTTTTTTTTTTTTTTTTTAAGTTTATAGTTAGGCTATATCTGTTTGGAGGAAATAAATTTATGATTTTATTTTGTTTATATCAGGTTTATTTTTTTCTAAAATTCTTTAAGGCTATTTTTATTTGTTTCTTGATAACATGGTTGGGAAAATTATTGTTGATTAACTTTGTTTTATGTTTAATTCCAGTCATCAGAAGCTCCTAAGATCAATGCCGGCATTCTTCAGGGTTCTTCTCTCCTTGGTATTGCCCTCTTTCTACTGTATATTAATGATCTGCCTAAGAACATACTTTGATCCTTCATGAATATCTATGCAGATGATAGAACAGTTTATAAGTGCATCTCCAAAAATCTGGAACTGAGCAGCTAATCTTTCTTCTAACCTATCTCCGGTGGTTCCATGTGGGTAGGGCTGGCTTGTAAAATTCGATACAGCCTAAACCAAAATAGTAACATTCTACCATCACCAAGAAAACCTTGAACTTCTACCTATCATGATGTATGGGTCTTCTCTCAAGGGGTCTTCTTTCCTTGAATGTCTATTGGGACTCAAACTCTCTCCAGGTTCAAGTGGAACTTGTATACATGATCTATTGCTAAAGATGCTTGGAAAATGGTCAGTTCTTGGTACCGCTCCAATAAGTATCTGACTCCCCCTCTAATCTTTACAAGAGCCAGATCAGACCAAAAATGGAGCATTTCTAACATATCTGAACTGCCCAGTCCTCACTTGTCTGTCTTTATCAAGAGTTCAGAAGCATTTATATGGCCTTGGGTGATAAATTTTCCACTCTACAAACCCTTTCTCACAAACTAAACATTGTGAGCCTTTTGCTATTCTTTTGCTATTTCTATGGCATGTGTTCTCATGAACTACATTTCTTGATTCTACCACTCCTGGCCTTTGCAACTGGGACCTGCCATGCCATGCACACAGGAGGTGAATGATCCCTGTTCAGTTCATATTTCACTGAAACTGTCAACATAATGTCCTATCTTAAAGAAATAGGTTTATACCAAAACATATAACACCAGCAATAGATTGTCTACAAACTATATACCAGGTGTAACAGCAAAATTGTCCAAATCATATGATAGCATGGTGATAATTATCCTTTTGTTTAATATTTAAAAAAACACTGAGTTTCTTTTTTCCAGGTTTTCAACTGTTTAAACCATTTGTCCTAAGAATCACTGAAAATCCCTTTGAGTTATTCAGCTAGAAAGAGAACAGGTTAAAATCGTTTTATGTCAGCCCGTCTTCTCAACTGAGCAATGGTGAGAGGAAAAAGATCATTCTGACCTTCAGTAATGGTACCAACATTCATACTCTGGCAAAGTCCATTCAAGTACCATAAAAAAAACAGTGAATAAGTTTTAAACAGAGGTAACAATGATGAGGAAAATTGGATCAGGAGGTCATAACAGCAAGAGGAAGATCATCATTTCAACTTGGAGCTAAATACATTCTTATTGTTCAAAGTAGAGTCCAATAGTGGTATAAAAACCTCAGAGAATTCCTGTAAGATATCTTTAGTCATTCCTAAGATACAATGGTTTAAACTTAATCTAACAATTGGTCAATTTTGCTGTTACATCCAGTATCAAAAAAGAATTCATTTATGCTGAAAGTATAAAATTGTGTACAAAATTATTTTTTGGCATTAACTGCTAAACAACCAACCAACCCAATAATTACAATCTTGACTTCTTTAAGTCTATAGTTAACCTGAGCTGCCACATATAAGTATTGGCCATGCCTGATGGTTGTGATTATCTGGAGACTCTTGTTTAGCATTAATCAGAGACACTTAACTGGCAATTGTTATTGATATTCGCATCTGTAGGTCTTGTTGCTACTTCTATCCAGTTTTTTTCATTTGTTCTAATTTTTTAACTTGACCCTTTCAAATTCCTCCTTGTATGATTTGTCTGGATTTTGTATTCTGTTTTTATCCGTGTTAAATATTAAGCTGTTAAGAAATGTCTTTGTTCAGGGAGTTCATGTTGAAGGTTTTTTTTTTTTTTTTTTTTTTTTTTTTAAATTTTTTCAATAGTTATGAAGAATACTTTCCCTCATGCAGGCATGTTCTGATTTTTCCATCACACTGTGTGCTTTTCTGGAACTGACTTATGTCTTAATAAGCCTGGTGGAACTTTCTTTAGGTTTCCATCTTATATAGGAATGTCAAGTGGTTTGGCATCTGTGTCAATCTTTGAACTTTTTCTGAACATCGCTATTGATGTATCACATCAGGTACATACCAATTCAATAATTTATTTTCTGAACTTCTGGGATGAGGAGTTATCATTATTTACATTTGGTGTAATGTCTTTATTATTGTTGTTATCGCAACGTTTCAGCCGTTGTGCCCTCCAACCTACTTCAGATGATTGTCAATCTGGGTGATCTTTAGGGAATTTCGAACTGAACTTGAATTTAATGTACAAGGGCAGATCGTCTAAGGATATATTTCTCTCATTTATTTAAGATTACAGGATCAACAGTCACCTGAAGAAGGCACAGCAGTTGAAATGTGATAATTTCAACGAGGAAGACATTAATCTGAGTGTAAATAATCATAATTCCTCAAGTGAAGAAATTCAGACAGAAATTATCAGCTGGTAAAAAAAAAAAAAAAAAAAAAAAAAAAAAAATGACAATATCTTCCAGTGTTTGTGTGCACATGCACAAAAGAAAAATTTAGAAGAAAGTCTTGTATGTTAACTTTTCTTCTTTTAAGCCAGACAATGCAGTTAAAAGGTAATCTATATATGAGTTTTTAACATGTACTTGAATTCTTTCAGCAAAGTTAAATGTAGACAGAAAGTGAGAAATAAAACTCATTGCAGTAAGCCAAGGTGATAGGTGGGGAGGGGCAAAAGAGATGGAGAAAGTGTGAGAAAAGGTGTTTGTAATAATTATCTCACTTCAATGGCTAAATCCAGTCTTCAACCTGAAACAGCAAGACTGGGTGTAGCCTGGGCATATTTGTAATGGCTATGTTTTAAGAAAATTTTTGCATCAGTGCAAAATCAGAAGCCAGTTCCATTTGGTTGAACATTGAAGAAGTCAAGAAATGATCTGTTTTTGTCATGTAAAAAGGATGGTGTGGCAATATGACAGGCATGTATGTGAATGTCTCTATACATGTGCTTATCTCTCTGTCTATCGAGATATATATATATATATATATATATATATATAAAAATAAATATGATTCCATTGCTACATAAGATTTCTTCAAAAACAAAAGCTAAAGACTTTACTTCAATTTTAGAAATTAAAGTACGTAGTTCTGTTTGATCCTCAAGCGAATTTCGGAATAACTAAGTTTGGATTTATGGAGCTTTATAAGCATAAACATTCGTAATATTAATTTCTATGGATATGGAGAAAACATATCATTTTAATAATGCGATGTAGGGTATTCATTTTCACTGACAACTATTGTATCAAAATATTTGTTACTTTAAAAAAGAGGTTAAGTCAAGGTAGGGTTGAGGTGCCTTTTTTCAAATGAATGATAACATCTTTTCAACACATTGTCTGGTCTATTTCAACAAAGAAAGTTTTTGGCAACTTTTGTTCCACCGTTAAATGCATATTTGTATACATAAGGATTTTTTTTCTCTAAAAGGGTTGTTTGTATATTAATATGTTGTATTGAACTACAATTTGTTTTTTTTGTTTTTTTGTTGACAACTTCTTAAAGGTCTTTTTTTTTTTATCTTATGATTGGGTTAAGTTTTTAAAACTATTGCTTTAAATGAACTTGTTTATAGACTTAGAAATTTAGAAAAATTTTTAAGCTAATTATTTCAGGTGAATGTCTGTTGGTGTCATCAGAAAACTTATGACTTTGATTTAATAAAATTTCATTTTTTAGAAACTTAATGTGTAGTTTTTCATGTAGGCATAAAGGGCATGGGTCATCCCAGGTTTTACAAGTTCTTATTCTATTTATTATTTTCCATTTTACTTTTTGGTGTTTTATTTGTTTCTTTTAAATGCCAAATATATTTAGATAGGGATGTCTGATTTCTATTTCTAATATTATTGAAGGAGCTTTTGTGTTGTCTCCACCTTATTTTAAATTCATTCTTTGTGGATCCTATATATATCCTTTCAGTGTTTGAATTTTCAATGGATGAGGTTGTGCATTGGTATACCACAAATTCTATGCAGCATTTATTATCTAATGGACAATCTTCAGGGTTTCTACAATCACATAATTATTCATTATTTTTGTCTAATTTTAATTTAGGGTTGTTATTTACTTGATTTTTGGCAGTCGTGTTTTTTCAGAATTTTATGGGTTCTTTTTTATGATTCTTTCTAGATTTTCAGTGCAGCTGTAACTCAATTTTAAGGTGTTTTTATTAAAGATTTTGCTAACTTTGCTATCAGTACGAAAGTGTTTCTCAATTAAAGCTAGGAATTTTTGCCCTAACCATTTAGTTGAACGAGGTAAGGGGGGGGTTGCTGTATACCAAATGATTTTTCTTTTCTGTCTTCTGGTTTGTACAATTGCTTTTTATATAATTGATGGAAGCGTTTTTGTGTGCACTTTATTTATTTATTTTTTTTTTTTTAAATTTTTTTTTTTTTTATATATATATATATATATATATATATATATATATATATATATATATATATATATAGTGTGCTGAAAAGTTCTCAGTCTAGCTCCCTTCTTAAAATTTGAACAAACAACCAATTTGTTGGGTGGGGATTGGGGAGGGCTTCTTAGTCAAGAACTTTCAATATTTGTATGTACAAATTCTTTTCTTTCGTATTGAAAAATATCCTGATACCTTTTTATTTTATTTTCAGCTTCTAGTTTCATCTGTCCTTATTAGAAAAGTCTTAATACCTTAACACTTGGAGACTGATATATATTTATGCATATGGAGGCATGTTCTGTGCATCTTGTCATGGAACTTTGCAGATTAAGACAGAAGTATTAAGGCAGTAAATTATATTACACAATATAAAACATCTTGATACAATAGTTAATTGTTGATTCTTGTATACAAACTGAAGAGAACTTTTGTTGGGATGTGTTCTTTTCTGTAAAAGAAAAAACAAATTAAATGCAGTGAAACAAATGCTCAGCATTTTGAATCATTGAAATAATTGAAGTTTTTTCATTAGTATCTTTTTAAATTTCTTATTTTCATATATGAAATTTATGATTATTTTTAGACTGGGTGAAATATGATTTTGTTAATTTTGGCAAAGACATTATTTAGTGTCAGTTTCAATCTGTACAATGCAGACATGCTACTTCTACAGTGTCAAATCAGCCTGTTTTCCTCCATATTCCAAATGTAAAAATTTCCACTAGGACACCTTTCTCTTTGTGAACTGCTACTTGTTGGACTCTCATGTGGATGCTTCTCTGAATGATACAATCTTGACATCTTCAAGTCCAAGATCAATTGTTATCGATCCTCCTTATCCTCATAATTTTTACTCCCTACAATCTCTTTCAGTCATATTCTACATCTCATTTTAACAGTAGCCATCTGCCTTGAATGACTCTAAAACTTTGTATTAGGTGAACTTTAATATAAAAAAAGTTTATCTATCTATCTATCTATCTATATACACACAAATGTAAGAGAATGAAGAGTAAGATTTCAGCATTGAAAATATTAATTTAAAACAGGGCTCAATATAAAAGTAGAGCAATAAATATTTATTATGCAGTTATATTAGAACATGCACATACCAACTACACTGGGTCCATCTCCATGTTCTAATGTAACAGTGCATTTATATATATATATATATATATATATATATATATATATAAATATAAAAGTGAACATAGAAGTCAACACTTAGAGGCGACAGTCTGTTTCATGCTATATGCAATCGTCAAGCCACGTGTGCTGTTATTTTTCTCGGCTATTTATATATATACGGGTTAGTGGTGCATTGTGGGTATTCTATTATGGCGGTTATTTCACCGGAAGTCGTTTGTTTATCTATTTAGGTCAAATTATATTGCTTGTTTTTATTTTTGTTTCTTATTTTATTTATTTATTTATTTATTAACGTAGTAAAAATTTGTTTATATCACTTATTTAACAGTTTTGTTTTGGTTTGGGAATTTAATTAAAACTATTTGTTCAGTTTTGGGGTTGATTGTTGTAGTTCATTCTAAGTATTATTTTGGCGGGAACAGTTTTTAATTGATTATCTTTATTTGGGATTGGTTTGTTTATTTATTTACTTGGATGAATTTAGGTTAATTTATTTTACTTGTATATTTTCTCTTTTCGGTTTTCGATTTTTAAGTAACATAGTATTTTTTTATGTTTTATTTCTATTTTTTTTTTTTTTTGTTATTTTTGCTTATTAGTATATTTATTTGTTTTTATTTTATTTTTTCCGTTTTTAATTTTTTAGGTTACGTAGTAAAAATTTATTTTCATGTCTGCATTTTGAGATGAGTTCGGATCTTTTGTTTAATAATTTATTTTGGTCGGGAAAAGTAATGATAGCTATTTTTTCCTCCGAGCAAAGTTTGCAAGTTTTTGATTGGTTATTGTAGGCTGATGATTTTTTCCTTATCTTCCAAGATATTTTTGGTGTCATGTTCGTTTTGTTTTTAATTTCCCAGATATACTTAGAAAGCATTGTACTGTTTGCATATTTACTATTTGTGAAAGATGTTTTGTGTGTATAATTTCTTTGTTTCCAGGGTCCTTCAGTTACTCCTATGTATACTTTTTCTTCATTATCTGGTGATTTTATCGTGGCTTGGTATATTACGTTGTTTTGTAAACAATTTCCGTTTAAGGGACATTCGTTCTTTATTCTGCAGTTGCACGTGGGTTTAATTTGTTCGTGTGGTTTGTTGATAATTTTCCTATTGTGCTTTTTTATTATTTGTGCCATGCTCTCGGTGCAGCTGTAGCTGATTTTTACAGTGTTTTTGTTGAATATCTTGTGTAAGGTGCTTGATTCTGGGAAGTGTTTGTGTAAGAGTTTGAAGAATATTTTCCCTACGTTTGTTTTTACGTTCTTGCTGTACGGTGGGTTGAACCATATGATATTTCTTCTTCTGTTGGCCTTTTTTGTATTCTGTGGTGAGTATGTGAGTGTTTCTGGGAATCCGCTATCTTTTAGGGCTGTTTCATAGTCTTTCTTAGCTTTGTTAAATAGGGATTCATTGGAGGAATTGTCAGAGAGCCTGCGGTTAATCGATTTTGGTATCTGTTTGATTATAGAAGGTGGATGGTTGGAAGATGTGTGTATGTAGAGTGGTTTGTCATTAGGTTTTCTATATGGTTTATGTGTGCCTTCTCTTAGGTTGAAGGTAACATCTAGAAAATCTACTTCGTTTAGGTTAGTTTTTATATCTATGTCGAATCCGTTATTTTTAAAAATCTTTATTATTGCTTTTCTAGTTTTGTCTGTGTTTTGTTTGTTACAGTTTCTTAAGATTATGAGACCATCGTCCCTGTAGAGTCCTGTGTCATTTCTATCTATTATTTTGCTCAGTTCGTTTAGTAAGTAAATGCCTATGATTTCGCATGCTTCTGCACCGTCAAAACTGTTCCCGCCAAAATAATACTTAGAATGAACTACAACAATCAACCCCAAAACTGAACAAATAGTTTTAATTAAATTCCCAAACCAAAACAAAACTGTTAAATAAGTGATATAAACAAATTTTTACTACGTTAATAAATAAATAAATAAATAAAATAAGAAACAAAAATAAAAACAAGCAATATAATTTGACCTAAATAGATAAACAAACGACTTCCGGTGAAATAACCGCCATAATAGAATACCCACAATGCACCACTAACCCGTATATATATAAATAGCCGAGAAAAATAACAGCACACGTGGCTTGACGATTGCATATAGCATGAAACAGACTGTCGCCTCTAAGTGTTGACTTCTATGTTCACTTTTATATTTACACACGCTCTATCTCTGATATTGAGCACTTTATTCCATAAATATAGCACACCTTAAGACTATATTTCTTTATATATATATATATATATTATTTATTTTTTATTATTTTTTTTTTTTTTTTTATTTATTTTTTTATTTTCTTTATCATTTCACCACAAGCAAGGTTAATAATGCTACCAAAACATGGTGTTACAGGGAGAGAAAGGACTTTAGTGAGGAGTAAAGGACAATAAAATAACAGGAAGATGGTAACTGATGTTGCATTTAAATATTTGAAG
Source organism: Acanthosepion lycidas (assembly GCA_963932145.1). NCBI lineage: Eukaryota > Metazoa > Mollusca > Cephalopoda > Sepiida > Sepiidae > Acanthosepion > Acanthosepion lycidas. Next base: position 73,347,154 of record OZ010589.1, read on the forward strand.
ATTGTAGTTGGCAGGGATTTCCATAGTCAATAAGTGTGAGAAAAGTAACTATTAGAATAGAAAAGACAGTTGCATCTAGTGAGTTCAACAGTAAAATGGTGAGGCCTAGTTTTCCAATCTTAAGTCAAGGCATTAAGGAAATAAGCTCATCAGAACAGTTGCTATGAAAATATTTGTAGGTATGACAGAGGGAAGCCATATTATGTCAGTGAGAAAGTGACTGAAGTTGATATGCCAGGATCAATTAGACACTTCTTTGAATTTGATACAGTAGAGCACTGGACCAGATATAGCAATAATATTCAATGCATGGATGAATGCTAGATTTATAAAGTGCGTGATGGATTCCAATGAGAAAAATTTTCTAGCACAATACAGTGAACCAACTTTCCTAGTAGTAGACATAGCAATTAATTCAATATAGTTGCTTCACTTCATGTCAGTGGAAAACATGAGCCCCCAAAAGTGTAGTGTTGTTCTCCTGGAGTTTAGCATCAGCCATATTGATTGATAGCAGACAGAAAATGTTGTCTGTGATGATTAGATGAAAGCAGTTTTGTTTTGGAGACATTAAAATTTACAAGCCATTTCATGTCCCAGTTAACTACTGATTGGGGGGTCCTTTTTGAGAACAGTTGTCAGGTTTACTTTGTCAGATCAGTTGGACTTGTTACTATGACAGGAGTAAATGGTTGTCATCTTCAGAGATACCTAGTTGGAAACTGATGACATCGGGGAAGGTCATTGATGAAGATCAGACCCTTGCATTAGTATGAAATTTTCTAGAAGTGTGCCATACATGATTTGATAGGAACAATTGGATTAAGCCAAATATTTGTCCTGTCACACCATAGTCCTTGGTCCTGTGGAGAAGACCAGCATGCCAAACCCTGTTGAATGGCTTTGATATATCTAGAGATATAGCCCAAGCAGTCTAAAGCTTGATAGACAAATTGAGTAATAGCTGTTAATGCATCAGTGGTAGATCAGGCAAAACAAGCCAGTTTGTCTGAAAGGAGGCTGTGTGAAGTAAGGTTTAATCACTGATTAGAGCCTCTCTTTGTCAAAAAGAGGTATCAGAATAATAGGGTGATAATTTGAAGGGTCAGATGGTTTCCACAAATTCTTAAAAACAGGAACTAAAGAGGACTGCCAACAAGCTGAAAAACAAGAAACAGGTATTTGTTGTAAAGTTTGGAGAGAACAGGAGCCAGTTCAGAAAAACATTTTTTTAAGATGACTATAGTGATACCATCAACTCTGCATGACTTGTGAGGATGTAGTTTAGAAATTATAGCAAAATTCAAGGATAGTTATACACATATCACTCAGTAGAGCCTCCAATCTAGGGGGGAAAGTCTTGGAGAAATACAACAGCTGAGTTAAGATTGGAGTTGGAAGAGAATTTCTAAGCAAAGCACTCTACTTTATATGCAGTAGATGTCAACACTTCAAATTGATTAAAGAGAGGGTAGACTGAGGATTTGCTCTTGTTCAGGAGACTCTTGTAGAGCTGCCAGTAATCTCTTGAACCAAACTTGTGAGAGGCTATACAGTGTCTCATTATCTTGGCAAATAGTGACTTTGCTTCTTTGAGGACATGCTCACATTCATTATGAACAATGACAGAGACGTCTGTTATAATTGGACTTGTTGTACTGGTATAGCCAGAAGGGAGGATTCCTGTGGGCTATAGCAGGAGAGAACACAGAAGATTCTGTTTTCACTTGTGCTGATACAGAAGATTTGATGTCACCTTTATTCTAGAAAAGGACTTCAGTGACACATTTTTCAACTAGATGATTAAGAAGAGCATTCCAAAGAAAATCCTTCACACACACACACACACACACACACACACACACACACACACACACACATATATATATATATATATATATATATATATATATATATATATATATATATATATATAAAACATGCTTATTTCTTAATATGCTGTTATTGACTACCTTTCACTACCCTATTACTTCTACTTACGCTGTACATAGGTAATTATGTGTTTGGTTCTGCTTTATCAAAAATACACAAGTAAACATTTTCACTTGTAGAAAGATACAGAATTATATATTGAAGTTTATCTCCAGTATCTGTATCTTTATCTACATCCATAACCCTATCCAATAGTGTGTGTCTGCTTGTTTGTGCAGTTTCATGTGTCTGTATGTTTATACTTATCTATGTCTGTGCATGTGTGGGTCTTGCTCTGATTGGACACACAAGTTGTATGCACAGATTATAGTTGTCATGTTGAGCTTCTTGCAGTGAAGCTTCATGTCTGCATACATTGGTATCTGAGGTGGGAGGGGAAAGATAGACATGGACATTTGGATATCTAATAATGGGAGTGTATAAAGGTGTGTGCATGCGTGATGTGCACATTTTCATATAATGTTGCATCTATTGAGAAATCTTACTGTTGCTTGTAAGAAGGAAAAGAAGTAGCCAGTGAATAAAGGCAGTCAAATATCTCCAGGCAAACAACAGAAATGTGCAAAGATCCATATAGAAAGTCTAAATTTATTTACAATGGAAATAGATTTGGGGGAATTTCTGGTCTGTAGATATGTTTTGCTGCAAACAATAAAATAGATTTTGAATATGAAAATATGTTCACCCACACAGTTGTTTCTTTTCTGTTTTGTAACATTTGAAGGCATTATTGAAAAGCTTCCAACAAGCTACCTCGATGTTTTGGTCTTGGACTGGCTACTACAAGGAATGAAATTCAATATCCTTTCAGTTTTATAAGAGCCTGAATGAATCAACACAAGATCATTTTTCCAACCTGTGGAATCTGTGCGCAGTTCTTGAACAAAGAGCAATCATAAAACTGATGATTTGATACATAAACAAATGCCATGTTCATGGAATTGAAATTCATAAAACTGAATATCAGCCATGATTAACCTTATTTACATCTTAGAATATGCTGACCAAGCAAGGTCTGAATAGATCCTTTAAACAAAATCCTTCTTGATATAGATTCCTTGAAATTATATCTGCTAAGTTAACTAAACAAAGTAATTTTCTAAAGAAGTAATGGGTTTTTTTATTTATTAATCCAACAGATTTTTATTACTTTAAACATTTATTTTTAGTGGATACTCATATTTGAGTAGATGCTCCATTTACTTAATAAACAGTATAATTATTTTCTTCTACCAGCCTGAATATTCAAGATATCTTAGCACACAATTTTCTTTAATAAGATTTCTTGAATATTCAGTCTGGTAGAAGAAAATAAATAAATATACTGTTTATTAAATAAATAGAGCATCTATTCAAATATGGGTATCCACTAAAAATAATGTTTAAAGTGGTAAAAAATTTGTATTAATAAATATAAAGTCCATTACTTCTTTAGAAAATTAATTTGTTTGGATACAAAACTGATCAGATATAACTTTGGGGAATCTAGAATCGAGACAAACTACATTCTTTTAGTTCCGCCAGTTATAGCCTTTATGGTTAAGACCCACCATGCTGCACACATTGTAGCGAACCACCCTCATTCCCTTTGTATTCCATCGGTAAGAAGTAAGTGCTACTCAAGCAGATTCATCTCGCAAACTGACATTTTGTGGAATCAACTCCCAAGAGGAGTCTTCCCTGATCACTATAATCTTAATCGGTTTAAGTCTAGGGTTAACTGTTATCTTGCCTACACATCTGTATAAATTGTGCCTCTTGCTCTGTAACCCTCTACATTGAGTGTCTTTCAGGCTTTGAACATGATGAACATCAATGTAAAAAAAAAAACAAAAGACCAAATTTGGTTTTCAGGGATGAGGAAATTAGTCATCTGATGACACATTATAGATTACTGTTTTACAATAACTTATATTATTATATCATTTTAATTCTTTGTTTTTTTTTCTTTATAAAATATTATTCCATGAATGCATAGAATTAGAAAATGCCTTTTATATAAAGGTTAAACAGAACTCTAAAAAAAACAAAAAGCCTGTCAATAATTAATATTTAAATGATTTTTCCAAAATTTTTATGTTTATTCACATCATCTTGAGAACAAGTGATTTCCTTTTAGGAGTCATAAGAGCAGATATATACTCAATTAGAAAATAAACAAATAGAACCAAAAAGAACAAAGGTTGAAAGGATGTAGCCAATAGAATTATAATGTAGACAAAGCAGAGTGTTTTCATATTTAATTATGGATTGAATATTAATATTTACTTTCAGCATAAGTTTGGCATGAAATCAGATTGGATATTATTTTTGAGCCAAACTTTTGAATGTGGAGGTTCTGTTTTGAAAAGGACAATTTAAAATGATACTTTTTTTGTTATTTTTGGGCTCATATATAAACTTCTAACAACAGTGGAAAATATGCAACTACTTCAGCTACATGATAAATTATTTATTAACCTTGTCTTAGTCTAGCACAAGACCAATTCAGTATAGCACCTCATGAGAAATGAACTTGCAGACTCATCTTGCAAACTGAATATTGATTATATCTATAAAATATGTATTTTGGAGTTACCTTCATCCTTTGTTTTGAAATTGTTTGATAAACAAGGTTTATTTTTATGGAGATATTAAATAGTGTGTATTTGATTGTTTCATATTTTTAAATTGGCTTCTGAAAAATGTTTGAATGCATTGATACTTTTTGAAGGTCATAGAAAAATTGAGAACAATTCTGATTTTAATAAAAAGAGAACAAATATGCCTTGGGCAGTTTCTGAGAATCTTTTTCATCAGAGAAAATCCTTGCTTCAAAATGATATGGATATTAGGTCATGTGACTAGTTTGTTATAAAATTCTTTCAGAATATTGGTTTTATTTTTTTCAAGTTTTTCTGTTTTTATGGAAATTAATCTACACTGTTTTTGATATTTGTCTTGTATAATCTTGAAAAGTGTTATGTAATCAAGGAATTAAATAAAAAGCATTCTTTAATGTTAGCTGAACATAAAAAGAAGATTTTGCATAAATATTACATTTAGGCATAACAAATTTGCAGCATAAAGACCTTGAATTTATTTATAGCATCTAAAAAGGGTAGAAATATGAAGTTATATTATCATGATTCTTAGGATTTAATCCTGGATCATATATATGATAAAAATATAATTTTAAGTATGATATATTTATAGGTAAAAGTGCTCAGTGTCAGAAAGGATATGTAAATATAAAGTCTTCTGATAGCTTGATGACTGATGTTAGGCATAAAACAGATTGTTGCAATCAAGTGTTGATGTTCACACACTCTCTATATCTGCACACACACACACACACTAGGTTTGTCACTTAATAAATTGATGTTACCTTCACCATACTGATTCCAGAATTTCGTGGACAGACCCCACCGAGGATCATGCCAAGGGTGGCAGGTATCAGCAATCAATTTTTCAACTGCTGTCTTTGTTAAATTTTAAATCTAGTTTCAACACTAACACAGTCCATCTGTCTGGGTTGAATAAGACTTATGTTATCAGCGCCATGTGGAATTGACTATACCTATGAGGTAATTTTTGCTTTTTCTGTTGTGTAATATATATATACATACACACATTTAAGGTAACATCAGTTAAGTGACAAACCTTTTACTTGTATTAATTATATATATATATATATATATATATATAGTGGACATGGGTATCAAAACTGGATGGCACCAATCTGTTTTATGCTTAATCTCAATCATTAAGCCATCAGAAGGCTTGATGATTGTGTTTAAGCATGAAACACTCACCATCCAGTGTTAATATCTGTATTCACACTATTTAAATTCACATATACTCTGCCCCTAATATTTGCACTTTTCTCACTTAAAAACTATATTTTATCATATATAATTTCAATGTTTTTTTTTTTTTTTTACTTTAAATTTAGTTCTTATTAGTGATTGTGCAAAATCTTCATATTTGTAGATACCTGTTGAAAAGCAAAATAACATATTGTAAAATGTAATTGAAAATTTTAAAAAATGATTTCCCTTCAGTCTGAATAAAATTATCTGGTGTAGCAGGAAGGGAGACATCTGTTTCAGTGTGCCAAAATGAAGTTACAATTAAGAACTGATAAACTAATTAAAGTTGACAAATGATTATTTAAATTCAGACTGTTGTCCTCATCTTTGTTGCCCCAATCCGCAATGTTTTGGTTGTTGTACACAATGGCTTTCTTCAGGTGAATGGAATTTCAAACTGAACCCTTTATTTCATCCACCAGGGTAGATTGTGCTCTTGGATCCAACCAATGATTTTTATCAACTGGACATGTGTTCGGTGGATGAAGTAAAGGGTTCAGTTTAAAATGCCAATTACCTGAAGAAAATCAAAGTGTACAACGGCCGGAACAGCATGAATGTGGCAACGTAGATGAGGACAACAGTCAGAACAATGTAAATAGTGTAAATAATTACAATACCTCATCTCAGAAATATAGACAGATATTGACAAATGATGTCCTAATTGCCTTTAGAAATATTGTAATTAATAATTTTGGATTAGTTTTCTATTTGATTATTTTTCAAATTTCATTCTTATTTAGTTTCATTTTAATTTTCTGTTAAAAAGAACCAAAAAAAAAACTACAAATAAATTGTAAATACTAGTCAAAACCTCATCATCTTTGACAGTATTTCCTCAAAGATAACACAGCTGCTAGTTTTTGTTTTTTATTGCTTTTTTATTACAACTCTGGGGTCATTTTTACATTCTGACTGTTAAGCAAAAATTGTTTAACTTCAGTGAACTGTGTTGAGCCTGGTTAGTACCTAGATTGGTGATTGGTTGGGCATATCAGGTGATATAAGCTTGGAATTGTTAATTGGCAAGTCTAGTTCCAATTATAGTTGAGTTCATTATATGTGTGCAATTATCATTGGGAAATGAATGAATCCACCTCTTTTTCCTCCAGCTATGGGTTAATTAGTAAGACTTGTATCACTAAAGAATTCTCTCCCCAATTTTTTTTTTTTTACAATCTAAAAATTTTTTCTGACTTAATAACCTACAAATGGTTGATGAACCGTAGAAAATAAATCAATCAAAGCAAAAAATAGAAATTTAAACTTCAAGAGACAATTCCTTTTTAATTCATGCTGCTTGCAACAAAAATGAGATTAAAGAAAAACTAGCCCAAAATAAGAAATAATTACATAATTAACAAACTGTTTGTTGCCCTTAAATATAAGCATAATATTAGGTTGGTGCAAAAATAATGACGTAATAATGTCGTTTTTTGACGTTAAAAAAATACGTCAAAAAACGACATCATTACGTCATTATTTTTGCACCAACCTAATAGTATTTATATTTTGTTAATCATTGGTTTATATATTTATGCACATCTAATATCACTGGAATCTTGTTGGAAAATGACATCTGTATCATTTGTCTGTGTAAACTTTAAAAAATTGACATATGTATCACTCAGTAATCAGAAAGCTAAATTTCATTAGAAACAAACAAGTGCTGAACTGTTATGTAAAAAAGAAACCTCTTATATGACAGTGAATGCTGGACCATCTTCTCACAAATGGAGAGAAAACTGAAGTTGAGAATACCATTGACGTAGCATGTAAGCAATGAAGAAGACTTGAGGAAAATGTGAACATAAAGGATACTTGTACAGGAATGAGGTTGGTGAAATTTCTTGGACAGTTAATGAAGAAGGAAGGCTTTGAGAATTTGATACTCACAGGATATATTTAAGATAAAAATAAATGTGGAATACAATGGGCTAACTACCTGACAAGGTTGTGTGAATTGATGGTAGAAAATGATAGAAAGCTTGGTAAAAGGATAAATGTTGCTAAGACCTATGATAAGGTTGTTGAGGGCCATGTCCTGAAGGGGCACAGCATATAGAATATTTTCTCTTATCCATTCAGACAGCTCTTCCCACACTTCATGGGTTAATTCTTATACCTTATTTTTGGAGAAGATAGATTTAATTTTCCCTAACTCCTAACAATTTTTTTCAAAAATTTACCTTGATACTATAAATAATTCACACATCCTCAAATACCAAACTGTGTTTTTCTTACATTTAAAAAAATAAGAAAAAACCCCCAAAAAACCAGTCTTCTTCCCTATCAGACATTTTTTTTTTCTTATACCACTGTTCATCTTTCCTGATTAACAAGGGTTTTACTTTTAAGAACAGTTTTTCTGCTGTAATTCTGAATTAAAGTTTTACTTTTATCCACATTGGTAAAGTTTAAAAACTTTTAAAAATATTTGTCTTGTAATTTTAGTTGAAATTCTAATATAAAGTATCTTCATAATTTTAATTATGCATTTTTTTTATTCATTTTCTCCATAAAAGAAGTCCAGTATGAAGAGAAATTGAATTATGCAGATCATGTTGTACCATTCTTCCTTGTGGGTAGGGCTTACCTGCATTGGAAATTAATTTTCAAAATTCTGGCTTTTGCTGGAGCTTGAACCATGACCAGTGGTATTAAATAGAAAATATGCAACTATTTCAACCACCATGCTCATGTGTTTATATGCGTAGATATTTAGTTAAATGTGTAGAGTAAGTGTAAGAAAGATTTTTGTTCAGAAAATAAACTGAAAAAAAAGTGTGCATACACACTAAGCTTAGCTTTGTCTAGCATGGGAGCAAGACAGACTGGGGATAAAGATTATGTCATACCAATCTTCCATGGAGGAAGGGCTTAGTTGTGTTATAAATCGGTGTTTAAAATCCTGGCTTTTTATTCAGGTTTCAACTCTGACCTTTAACAACCAGAGAGAAATGCATAACTGTAATACCTATTACATATATCATTTATTAAGCCTAGCTTAATTTGGCACAAGACATCCCCCTGTTTTTTCTTTAAAATCAGTTCTCTCCAAGCAAGGAAATAATGTCACAAAGACACAAGGGGTTACTGGAAATGAAAGATAAGGAAAATATTCTAGAAGGAACTGGAAACCTAATCCTAAACAGGAAATAAGGGATAAACCTTTACTCCTTTTTAAAATACAGAGGAGGAGTGTGAACTGGATGTAGGCAAACCTATCTACTTCTATTGAGTAGTAGGGGAGTAAATAAATAGTAAATAAAATTTCAGAAGTTAGGCAGACATGTAAAAAAAAAAAAAAAAAAAAAAAGCTGAAGTAGACTTTAGAAGGAACTGGAAATCCAATCCTAAATTGGAGACTAAGAATAAACCTCTACAACTATTCAAAAAACTGTGGAGAGTGTGAACCAGATCATAGGTGAACCTAGCAAGTTGGGGCATCCATTGAGGATACCCCAACTTGTTGAGCAGATGATTACATGAATAATCATCTAGCTAACAATTACCATTTCTTCATAGCAAATTACACACACACACACACACACACACACACTTTATTGTGGTTTCTTTATTAGAAAAGTAATGTGCATAGCTATAAATGTCTGAAAAACATAAAGAATTGATATTTTTAGAAGAACAATGTTGAACTTGATGAGACGTGACAAGAAATAGGGAAGAGGAAATGTCTGAACATGAAACGATCAGGATTGGACAATGTTTGAGTCATTTTGTTGGCAAAGAAGATTCTTGTCTAGACATTTTTTTTATTGGTATGTGTTTTTGCAAAACATTTAAATTGAATTTAAATTCAAGTGTAAGTGAATATAATCTAAGAATAATGAAATTAGATAGCAATTTAATTCTACCATTATTAAGTTTTGGTTAGTTTTTCTTTCATCTTTTTTTTTTTTTTTTTTTTTTATCACAATGCCCATGTTATTTTTATATTCTGTGATTTAAGTAAGCAGCATAGTCAGAAATTATTGCATATAGAATGTAATAATGACCTGGGCATTGTAATGAAAGGCAATAAAAGATGGAAAAAACTACTAAACAAAACTAATAATAATGACAATGTTTCATCAATGAAATTTGGGCAACTTAGACTATTACTGGGTGAAAACACACAGTATTGTCTGGAATTTAAAAAATAAAAAATGTGTGTAGCGATCTGATGAAATTTGAATGCTGTCTGGTGCTTAACTTTTGTCAAATTAGTAAGGCACAATTCTGGTCAAACATGTGTCCAAAGATGAGGAATATGAGTTCAAATCACATTGAGAGCATATTTTTAATTTCTGATTCATGTCAGTAAATGTAAAAACGACCCAAGTATCATGCTAAAAAAAGATATAATAATATGAAAAACAAAACAAAAAATTATTAACAATGTTCCATACTTTGTTAAGAATATTATCAAAAATGAAATGTGACAATGATGAAAAGCTTAGATTTTTTTTTTTTTTTTTTTTTTTTTAAATGCACCCTATAAGATTCCTCCACCCTTTACATTTAATATTACAGTATTATGGAGCAAAGTAAATTAGAATATTGGTAATCTTGCATCTGTGTAAACAATATCCTACCAAGTGTCTTAATTTTTGTCGGGGGGGATAGGGAAGAAGCTTCTTATATGCTACTTGCTAACAAAAAAAAAAACAACATTTTTTTTCTTTTTTTTTTTTTTTTTCTTGTATGCCATCAAGTACAATAACTAGAATACTGAATCTGATTTTTTGGAGTTCAAAGATGAAATATTTTCATTCATCAATGAAGTGTTTGGACTATTGTCCTCATTGGATAAATTTACCTTGTGCTTGATTTAATACAAAACCGAATTCTGTAATACTTGCAAGTTTGCATTTCATTGATATTTGCTTTGCTTAGTTCGTCTCGGGGTTAAAATAGTAATCATGAAACAATAGGAATTCATTGACCAAACAGTGTTACTTTTGGTTGTAATTTATAAAATCTTTCTTTCTTTTTTTCTTTTTTTTTTTCAGTAGATAGGCTTCACGTGCCCAGTGTTTTTGATTTTTCTCATATTGATCAGGGTTTCCTCCCTAACCTTTTGTTTAAGGTAGTGTCGAAAGTGAACATATTGATTATCATTATTTTCTTACCTACTTACATGTGGTATCCATTTTAAGTTGTTGCTGCTGTTGGAAGTTTTCAATTGATTTTCCTATTATTTGGCAAAGTTGTTTGTGATTTGGTAGCACTAGTATATGAAATCAGTTGAAGGATAGCTCTCTTCAAAACCCACATGGTTCATTTGCTTGAATTCATTTTTAATCATTGATCTAAGAAAATGGTTGCATATAGCTAATGGCTTAGAAATTTCTGAACAAATTGGATGCCATGCATAACATTCATATGATTCTGGATTTGATGTAAAATTAGAGGGAGATGATGTTTTCACCGTTCTTCCAAATCTCTCTTGAATACCCTGATTTATGCTTTTTTTTTCTTTCTTTTTAAGGTAAGGGCTTAAATACTGACCACTGGTGCATTTGGAAAATCTCCAACTATCTCAAACAAGCAGTTTTCAAGACTGTATTATTAGTTTCTGTCTTAGTGATGTCTGTCCACTTCTGTATTGTCTATTTGATTCATATTATATGACCTGACATTACTCGTGTGTTTTTGCATTCATTCAGGCTTGGTTGGGAGAAAAATATTTTTTACTTTGGGCTTTAAAATTCTGTTCATCTTGCATCTCACTTTATTTCCTATTTGTATCAACTAAGGGCAGATTTAATTAAGAATTCACTAAAGCCTGCATCAACTATATGAGTTCAGATATGTCCTTGGGCAGAATCCAAACCTTGCACTGGAGAATTTCCAAAACCATATACCACTTACGCAGTACCAAAAGAAGATTCAAGAACCTTGAATTGTAATGTCTCATATTTAGAAGTGTTATACATCTTCATATTAATCATTAATAAACTGGGATCACGTCAGTCGAAGTGTCTAAATTAATTTTCTCTCTCCTTTTTTTTTCTTTTCTCTCTTTTTCTCTCTCTCTCTTTTTCTCTCTCTCTCTCTCTCTGTTCTCTCTCTCTCTCTGTTCTCTCTCTCTCTGTTCTCTCTCTCTCTCTGTTCTCTCTCTCTCTCTGTTCTCTCTCTCTCTCTGTTCTCTCTCTCTCTCTGTTCTCTCTCTCTCTCTGTTCTCTCTCTCTCTCTGTTCTCTCTCTCTCTCTGTTCTCTCTCTCTCTCTGTTCTCTCTCTCTCTCTGTTCTCTCTCTGTTCTCTCTCTCTCTCTGTTCTCTCTCTGTTCTCTCTCTCTCTCTCTGTTCTCTCTCTCTCTCTCTGTTCTCTCTCTCTCTCTCTCTGTTCTCTCTCTCTCTCTCTCTGTTCTCTCTCTCTCTCTGTTCTCTCTCTCTCTCTGTTCTCTCTCTCTCTCTGTTCTCTCTCTCTCTCTGTTCTCTCTCTCTCTCTGTTCTCTCTCTCTCTCTGTTCTCTCTCTCTCTCTGTTCTCTCTCTCTCTCTGTTCTCTCTCTCTCTCAGTTTTTTCTCTCTCTCAGTTTTTTCTCTCTCTCAGTTTTTTCTCTCTCTCAGTTTTTTCTCTCTCTCAGTTTTTTCTCTCTCTCAGTTTTTTCTCTCTCTCAGTTTTTTCTCTCTCTGTTTTTTCTCTCTCTCTCTCTGTTTTTTTTCTCTCTCTCTCTCTCTCTGTTTTTTTTCTCTCTCTCTCTCTCTCTGTTTTTTTTCTCTCTCTCTCTCTCTGTTTTTTCTCTCTCTCTCTCTCTCTCTGTTTTTTCTCTCTCTCTCTCTCTCTCTGTTTTTTCTCTCTCTCTCTCTCTCTCTGTTTTTTCTCTCTCTCTCTCTCTCTCTGTTTTTTCTCTCTCTCTCTCTCTCTCTGTTTTTTCTCTCTCTCTCTCTCTCTCTGTTTTTTCTCTCTCTCTCTCTCTCTCTGTTTTTTCTCTCTCTCTCTCTCTCTGTTTTTTCTCTCTCTCTCTCTCTCTGTTTTTTCTCTCTCTCTCTCTCTCTGTTTTTTCTCTCTCTCTCTCTCTCTGTTTTTTCTCTCTCTCTCTCTCTCTCTGTTTTTTCTCTCTCTCTCTCTCTCTGTTTTTTCTCTCTCTCTCTCTCTCTGTTTTTTCTCTCTCTCTCTCTCTCTGTTTTTTCTCTCTCTCTCTCTCTCTGTTTTTTCTCTCTCTCTCTCTCTCTGTTTTTTTCTCTCTCTCTCTCTCTCTGTTTTTTTCTCTCTCTGTGTTTTCTCTCTCTGTGTTTTCTCTCTCTCTCTCTGTGTTTTCTTCTCTCTCTGTGTTTTCTCTCTCTCTCTCTGTGTTTTCTCTCTCTCTCTCTGTGTTTTCTCTCTCTTTCTCTCTCTCTCTCTCTCTCTCTTTCTCTCTCTCTCTCTCGGTGTGTTTCCTCTCTCTCTCTCTCGGTGTGTTTTCTCTCTCTCTCTCACCTCAGTTGAAGTGTCTAAATTTTCTCTCCCTTTTTTATTCTTTTCTCTCTTTTTATTCTTTTCTCTCTTTTTATTCTTTTCTCTCTTTTTATTCTTTTCTCTCTTTTTATTCTTTTCTCTCTTTTTATTCTTTTCTCTCTTTTTATTCTTTTCTCTCTTTTTATTCTTTTCTCTCTTTTTATTCTTTTCTCTCTTTTTAAAACATACTTTGAAATATCACTTACCTTTTTAGAACAATTTTATTGCACTGGATAAACTTGATAGTTGTGGTTATTTGGGTACAGTTGTCTGGATTAATTTTCTCACAGCAAACCACAAAATATCTTTAATACCTGATGTAATGAGAATATTCAGTGCTTCCAACAGTTTCTTAAATTTTTTTTTTATTTACAAAGTTACTAACATGTGATTGTACTTTATTGCAATATATATTCAACTTGTGTTGGAAATCAAAATTAAACATTTAGGCTTTCAGAAACTCTTAGAAAATTATTTTTACTGTGATTCTTGATTGCATTGAAGATCATGGGAAAATATAATTTTTTATATACCAAGAACAATTTTAGGGAAATCTGACAAAGTGGAAAAAGAAAAAAAAAACAAAAAAAAAACTAAATGGAATTGGATAGACTACATACCTAAAACATATATTTAAAAAAAAAAAAAAAAAAAAAAAATTTTCAGAGTTCCTTCTCCTCCATGCACAGATGAAGTCACCTCAAGGTAATCCTAAATCAAATTAATTAAATACCATATCACCTACAATATCCAGTTCTGGACATTGGTGGTGGTCAGGTATCTAATTTGATTTATAATTACAATTTATCTTCAGAGATCACAAATCATTTTGTCATATGGTCTTATATTTCTTTCATTCTAACTTGAGGAAGCCAAAAACTGAAAATGCTCTGGTGAAATGTCGTTAATAAATTTTCCACTTTGTCACATAATCTTCAGTTTTATTTTGGATACTATTATACATCTGACAGAAAGACACACACACACACACACACACACACACACACACACACACATATGGTTAGGAAAATGAAATAACTAGATATTAGCAACTGTATATGCGCATGCAGGTATGCATACACAGGTAAGCAAATTTTGCCAAGAGGTGTATACATAACGATAGAGCACTGTTATGTCTACATAACATATTAGACAGAGCTAATAAATATATGTTAATAAATACACATATATCTACATTTGGTGTGCAACTTAAGTTTTATTGGTTACCTAACTTGTCGGGTACAAGATATAGCTTATTTTTTGTTTAAAAAAAATATACAGATGTTCATGGGAGAGACGCTGAATCATAGTTCAAAATTAAAATGGTACAAAAATAGTACAAAAGCAATACTGGGGTTTAAGTGCAGGAAATGGGTTGCAGGTATTAACTAATAGGGGAAAAAACCCCCAAAATAAGCTATATCTTGGGTAACCAATGAAACATAAGTTGCACAACAAACGTAGGTATATATATATATATATATATATATATATATATATATATATATAAAATTTAAGGCCTTTTTTTTTATGTTTATACGTTCTTTTTATAGATAAACATAAAAAAAAATGTCTTCAAAATTGTTGGACTTTTTCCATTTCATTATATATATATATATATATATATATATATATATATATATATGCACACCAGGACAAAAGCGAGTCAATGAATTTGTATTTTCAAAAATCATATTTTATTTTCTGTAATGTGAAACTGAGGCTGAAAACCTGAACTTAAATAAAGTCAAGTGTTTAAGACATTCAGGAATAAGGCAAATGATTTTTATTAATTTGAGAATTAGGTTTTAGAAGCTGTGAGATAGAATACAATTAAAATGTGAAGGTCTGTGGTATCTTGACTTATCATTCCATTTAGATATTTTGGGATTTTAAAGAAAAAACAGGAATAATTTTTTTTTTTTTTTTTTTTTTTTTTTAATTAAAAATTTTGAAACTGAAATAAATATATCTTCATTGATTTTTAGATCATTGACTTCACTTATTTGCAGCCAAGATTTAAACCTGACATATTCTGATCTTTTTAACTCTGAACCAATCATATCAAGTACAATTGGTTGAGTTTTTCATGTTCTATCTATTTTCAGGTGGGAAAATAATTCCGGATATTGTTAGTTGAAATCATTTTTACATATTTTTTAATTTTTTTTTTTTTTTCTTTTCTTTTCAAGGGTGAACCTTTTAAACATGACAATTCACAGATTAGTCCAAAAATTAAGCATATCTTAAGCATGAAGTATGATTTAAGTTTTTTCCTTTTAATGCAACTAAAGTTATCCAACCATCTCAACTTAGGGAAAGTAACTGAAATCTCTAACTCTTATTAGGGTTATATTTTAAATATGAAATGTCTTAAACTTGAGAATTTGGTAAGCATGATCAGGCTAATTTAAAATTACTTGATGCTCATAAAAAAAAAAAACATACGTACACACAAACAGTATATTCTAATACCTGAGCCCCGGGGTCATGTTTAAACCATAGGAGATTGCTAACCTCAGAAAGTAGAAATTTACTTTCACATGTTAAAATAATTTTACAGAATAAATATTTTTAGATATAGAAGATGAACAGATTTAAAAGGTGATTTCATTTTTTGAAAACCAGCAAAAAGAAAGCAATTTATTAATGGATCTGCACCTGTCAAGTGGTATTGTTTGATTTTTCTGTAAATTATACAATTATTCTACTGCTCAGTATAAAAAATATCAACTCACCAGTGCCAGGCTTTTACCCTTCAACATTTATGAAAAGCAAATAAACAATCAATTTTAATGTTACTTGATTATTATTCAGTTTTTTTATCATTTGGGTTAGGTTTACATACTGTACAGTCTGAAAGAAAGTTGGTGAGGAGGCATGGTGGTGTAATGGATAGCGGCTTCGATTAGGGAATTGGAGAGCCGAGTTTGAATTCCAGTTGAATCCATTACATTCACTTGCATGCTAATACCCTTGGGAAAGTTATGAATCCTCTTCTTCTCCCCCAGCTATGGGTAAATAGCAGGACAGACCAGGTTCTTTTGCCTTGGATGGCAACCTACTGTGGAAAAAAATCTGCCTCGTCAATCATATTTTGAAAGATACATGATTACCTAAGCATGCATCATGCATGGCACATAACTGACTGAATACAGAAAAACAAAGTAACTAAAATACTTTAATTGTAGTGGAATAATATTTTGGACATAGTCATTGGAAATGCAATTTGCTGGTTATAAATATGGATTATCCTGAAAACAAAGCAGGAGATATTTTTCCTGCATTGAAGAATTTGCTAATAAACACAGATTTAATCACTTTGTATTGGTAAGTTTTCTTGAGAAAGAAGTTGACTATTATTAATTGAATGTATGGAAAACAAATATCAAAATAAATTGCTTAAAAAGAAAAGATGCAAAAAAAAAAAATAAAAAGCAATCAAATTTTCCAATATATATTTCAGCCAAGTTGGAATTTTTCTTGTGGTAGAAATGAAATTTGATTTCAAATTCTTCATATGGAAAAAAAAAAAGAAAAATTGTTTTTATCCTCTTTAGATTAAAATGGTTGATCTTGCACTGAATGACTATATTGTAAGCATTCAAATTCCTCTCAGGTTTTCATATTCCTTTTTAAGGCTTTGATGATTGGAAATATTTTTTAATCTTAAATATGGAACAATTTTAAGTGTTATTAATCTTCATATAATTTACTAAGTAATTTCTTACAAATACGTTTCATTTGTCACTTCAAATAGTTGAGCAAAGAATGATAATTCACTTTTGCTCAATGATGAAGATCCAGAGAGCACTTTCAAACCACAAACAATTTTGGCAGCAAAATCACCACTGAAGACTGTTTTTCTTTAACTCTTTCTCTGATGCCTATTGAATCCTTTATAATAAACATTCACACAAATAGGTAAAGTTAATTCATCTAGTATGTCAGCAGTATTATATTATTTTAACCAACAATAAAACCTACCAATATACTATACAATAACTTCGTTTTTAGCAGAACAATCATTCACTTTAACCATGATTAATTTTTGATATATTAATTTTAGTTTCTTTATTTGCATTATAGTATTACAAATAATATTGAATTTTATCACTATTTGATTAAATATTGTCAATTATTATTAATTTCATCTTAATTTTAGTGTTGCTACAAAATATCACAGATCAGAAATAAAGAATAGTCTCTCAGTGAAACTTGAACTTTCATCTCTTTTGTATTTTTTTTATTTTTCTTGGGAAATCCCTTACTGCAATAACTATCTTACCACCCACTTGATCTGTGAGTCATCAGTTGTAGAATATCAAAGATAACTACATAGATTTATTCTTTATTTTCCTTGAACACTCATGAAAATGTATCAGTAGTTGCAATGAAAAGCAACTGAAATTAAGATGGTAATGGTTGATATGAATTTATCTAATAATAAAATTAAAATTCAATATGATTTTAAGGAAATACATAGTTTTAGACAGTGCAGAATTATCATAATTTTAAAATAATTAATTCTGCATATATGTTTGTGTAATATATACTTCCAAAAGAAATGGCCATATTCATTGATGCTGTTAATGGAAGTGATTTTTATTAAGGGGATTTTGTGCAGCTTCTAAACAGTTAAACTATTTCTCTCCCTTGATCTTGTTCTTTTTTCCTTATCAAATGGCTGACTCTTTTTCTCCATTCAACAGAAAGCATCAACTTTAATAAAGCATATTTTTTATTACCAGTTAATTGTATATCATCCATGAAAAAAAAAAAATGCCATTGTATTGATGATTTTTGACAAATGATTAATGTAGTAGACATTTTTGCTTGCTTTTCTATTCATCTGATTGAGTGTGTGTGTATATATATATATATATATATACACACACACACACACACACACACACATGTACTGTATAAGGATGCACAGTGGAATAGTGAATAGTGGCTCTGATTGAGGAATTGGAGAGCCAAGTTTGATTTCCAGTTGAATTCATTACATTCACTTACATGCTAATACCCTTGGGAAAGGTATTAATCCTCTTCTTCTCACTCCAGATATGGTTAAATAGCAGGACAGACTGGGTTCTATAGCATTGGATGGTAACTGGTCGAGGAAGAGGACAACTCTGAATTCAAAACCTGCTGAGGGTTGTTTGGGGGCATATTAGCACATAGTGTACTGGGTCTCTGTATCTGGCTCTTCAGAAAGTGTGGTTGGTTCTGCACAAAGCCTTAATCACTATAATCAAATCGTATATGCTGGGGTTTAGGCTGTCAGTTCCTAGGAACTGAGCTGCTAACCCTCATACGATGAGAGAGTCCACCATATATACTGTAAACTCTGCAAGAGGAAATAGCTATAATCACCTTTACAGATCAATACAAATTACTAAATAAACAATTTATATCAAAATGCAGACACAAAAACAAATTTTTACTCTGTTACTTAAAAATTGAAAACTTAAAAGGAATACCACCATGAAAAATACAAATATATGCATTATATATACAATGCAGATAATGTAAAATACTTTAGACAAAAACAATACTTTAAACTAAAGAAATATGAGAAAGCTTAAAAAAAATAAAATAAACAAATTAACAAACTATGAATTCACACATAACCATAAGTAAATGTAATGATAATAAACAACAACAAATAACTGGTCTATATTTCTGAGATGTACTTATTTATATTATTTACATTGTTCAGACTGTTGTCCTCATGTTTGTTGCCATATTAATGATGTTCTGGCTATTGTACACTCCGGCTTTCTTCAGGTGATTTGGAATTTCAAACCAAACCCTTTATTTCGTTCATCAGACAGAGAACATCACTGGAAAGTGTGAAAGCTTAAGAAATCAACACATATGCTCGGCTACAAAAATCTAAGCCAGCCAATCATAGACCTGAATACAATATGGGAACCAATAATATGGAGTGCTAGAAAAAAAAACAAAAAAAAACAATAACAACATAATGAGTTCTGGTTAAAAATGGTTACTGAGACATTAGTTTTATAAGTCCCCAAAATTCATATACTGATGTCATCAAGGACACATGGCCCAGTAGGTAAAAGTGTTGGTTACTTAACCCAAAGAGTTGTGGGTTCAATACCTGACTACAAAACTTGTTGAGGTGAACAAAACTTGTTTGTTAAGGGGAGATAATTGATACTGAAATATCCAGAAAAGGCATGGCATGTGGAAATATACCCTGGTGGACGAAATAAAGGGTTCAGTTTAAAATTCCAATCACCTGAAGAATCCCTGTGAATATGGCAACGAAGATGAGGACAACAGTCCGAACAATGTAAATAACAACAAATAATTAAGTAATAAATAATGAGTAAAAATTTAACAAACAAATAACTACATAGCTACAAATAGAATAAAAGTAAACAAACAAATAGATAAAAAGTTAACAAAAGTTAGCTACAAATAACCACATTCAGTCCCATAATCATTCTTACTTGATAGCCTGTACAGTAATTTGAAAGCATATAGTGGAGACAAAACACGACATACAAAAAGAAGTCCATGTAAAGTGAAATGATTAACCAATTCAGAGTTGATTAGAGCCTCTAGTAAGGTAAATCTAATTGGGTGATAATTCAAGCAATCAAAAGGTTCATCAGAGTCCTGAAAGACAGGAACTATAGAAGATTTCCAACAGCTTGGAAAAATGTCAGTATGTATAATTTTTAATAGTATCGGGAACATCATTTTTACTGGAGGTGGTTGGAACGCATTTAATAAGGATACAGATGGAGCAAAAGGTTGATGGAATAGTGCCCAATTGGTAGCAAATGGAACAGAAAACTAGAAAGATCTGGAAATGAAATAGAAGGGTTGGCTAATGAAATGCATTGATGATTAGCTGTTATATAGGAATAAAGTGTTTCTGTTGACACTGGAGTGTGAACACAGATCACTAAAGAGCAAACAAAGGTGATCCCATTTTGAATAAGTAGATCATGTGATGATAAAGGAAGTGTGTATATGGGAATTAGCATGGTATCTAAGTGATCACTATATGGATTACTTTACAATCACTATTTGGTAGTTTCTATTTGAGTGAGTATTATTGAGCAAGTACTATTAGTGAGAGTGTTATTTGAAGGCATCTGACACCAGTATTGTTCAACGGTGTTACTATATTATCAGTCATGAAAGACGATTGGAATTACCTTTTTTCAGCAGTGAGCATAGAATGACTGAAGATGATGTTAGTAAAATATACTCCATGGCATGAAGAGTTTATTACTGACTGACATTTTAAGGCATGAACTCAAAATCTTTGCAAATGTTTGCTGTAGCTGTTCATGAAATTGGCAGAGGATTCTGCTGTAATGATGCAACTTTGAGAAAACCTCAGAAATTTTTTTTTTTTTTTTCTAAGCATTTCACCCCAAGCAAGGCGGGAACCCACTAGGACGCAAGGGGTTACAGAAAATATAGAGCGAGATCAGATAGGAGTGATAGAAGAGAGTATGAGGAGAAGGGTAGTGGATAGATCAAGGCAACTGGAGATGTCGATTGACATTACACTTGAATAGCTGGAGATTATAGCTCTGAGGGAAACTGGAATAAGGGAAGGGAGTTCCACAGGCGAGAGGTGAGAGACATGAAGCTACGAGAGTAGAAGAGACGGCTACATTTAGGAGTTTCGACAGTGAAGGGGTGAGAGCGGTATGCCAGCCTCGTAGGGCGCTTGGACTCGTGAAGTCTGGGAACCAGCGAATGCAGCTCCTCGGAGTAATTACCATGAAAGTATTTGTAGAACAGACAGAGAGGGGCGACGGCGCGTCTGGGAGAAAGTGACTGTAGACGAGACGACAGAGCAGTGCCAATTATATTGCATATCCGCCTCTGGAGCCTCTCAAGATCCCCGAAGCAAACAGAAGGGGCACCAGACCATATATGGCAGCAATACTTCATGCAAGGGCAAATTGTTGATTTGTAGATCTGGAGGATCGATTCCGGGGAGAAAAATTTCCTGGCGTGGCACAGGGAGCCAACTTTCCTTGTGGTGGATGAGGCAATTGACTCAATGTATTTGTTCCATCTCAGGTCAGCAGTCAACCTGAGACTGAGCAGCCGCAAAGAGTTGCTCTTGAGCGTCAGACATTCTAATGGAGGGCAAGGAAGGATCTCTGTGGTGATTAATAGAGAGCAGTTTTGTTTTTGAAGCGTTAAAGTTGACCAGCCAATTCCTGCCCCAGTTCACAACTGATTGGAGGTCCTTTTCGAGACGCACAGCCAGATTAGTTTTGTCAGTGAGACTAGATTTGCTTTTGAGGCAGGAATAAATTGATGTCATCTGCGTAGATGCCAACTTGGGAATTTATGGCGTCAGGGAGGTCGTTTATGTAGATAAGGAATAGAGTGGGGCCTAGGATGGAGCCTTGAGGAACACCTGCGTTCATGGGATAGGAACTGGATGAGAATCCATTAAGAACGACCTTCAATTCATGGTTTGACAGGAATGATTGTATTAGGTCAAACAATTGACCCGTAATGCCATAACCCTGAAGCTTATGAAGAAGGCTGGCATGCCAAACCCTATCAAATGCTTTGGAGATGTCTAGTGCCATGGCACGAGCTTCCCTGTTATTTTGAAGAGCTCAGTAGACAGTTTCAGTGATGGCTGTAAGCACATCAGCTGTAGATCAGGCAAAGCGGAAGCCATATTGCTTGTCTGAGAGCAGATCATGGGATGTGAGGTGGTTAACCACCTCGGTATTAATTAGGGCTTCGAAGACTTTGCCGAAGAGGGGAAGGAGACTGATAGGACGGTAGTTGGAAGGGTCAGAGGGGTCGCCAGAGTTCTTGAAGATAGGAACAATCAAGGAGGACTTCCAGCAGTCCGGAAAACAAGATTCCTTGAGGCAGTAGTTGTATAGTTTAGAAAGGGCAGGCGCTAGTTCAGGCATGCATTTCTTTAAGACAATGGCTGGTATCCCATCTCCACTACTAGCCTTGTTGGGGTCTAAATTGGAGATAACGCCCAATACCAGAGACGGGGTTATATGTAGCCCATTCAATAGAGCCTCAGTTCTAAGAGGGAAGTTGGGTATGGGTACACCGGAAGAGTCGAGTGTTGAGTTGAATGAAAATTTCTGAGCAAAGCATTCAGCCTTGTCAGCAGAGGAGGTCAGGACTTCGAACTGGTTGAATAAAGGAGGTATAGAGGGTTTGCAATTGTTCAATACACTCTTGCATGAGATGCCAGTAATCTTTGGAGCCAAATTTGCGAGATGCAATATGCTCCTTCATCCGAGCTGCAAATAGTGACTTAGCATCATTGAGGACATGCTTACACTTGTTACAGGCGGAGGCAAAGAGACGTCTATTGCAGTCAGACATGTCGCCACGGAATAGGTGAAAGTAGTGGTTCCTATGGGCGATGGCGGCTGAGCAAGCAGCGGAGAACCAGGGGGAGGAGCGTGACTTGACCCTATATTTCCTTGATGGAATGAAAGCGTCAATTCCAGCTTTAACCCAGGATGAGACCTCAGAAGCACATTACTTAACCAGCTGCATTATAATCTTGGGAAATGTACTGACAAACATTGAACATTGCTATTCTCTCTCTATGTATTATGTACAATTTCCAGTCTTTTGTTGCTTTCATTAATACTTCATTTGTGACCATCCCCTTTATCATTTGAGTATTTGTTTCCTCATTCATTTACTCATTAAGTAGGTTTCGTGCTGTTTTCCCAGCTTCTACTGCTTTTGATGAAATGTGTGTTAAATTCTCCAAGCTTTTTTCCCTAATTATGTATCCCCCAAATCTCAGCTGTCTTGTTAGCAGCAATGTCTTTGTAGTTCTTTTTGTTTTTATCTTTTTTAGTTTTCTTATTTCTCACATAACTTGTCTATCATATTCTCAGCATTTTGGTCACTCCAACTTTTGTCTTCATCTTGTATATAAAGTAGTGTTTTTTTTGTTGGATTTTATATTCAGAGCATAAAACCTTTTTAATCTATTTTTGATACAGATATCTACTATACTTTGTCTAGCACAAGGCCATATGACTGAGGATGATATTCTAAGTTTGGGAAATGCCTATCTGTTTGCATTGAGCAAACAGCATTTAAAGTCCTGGTATTCACCTGGGATCAAACACTAACAATGGGCATCAGTTTGGGCAAAATACATACATTGACTATACTATTTCTTCTTGATACTTGTCTTGGAATGTTTATAAAACATATTCCTTGATTTTCACACTGTTAACAATATATGATCATGTTTCTTAACAGTAGGAATTTGTCACAGTAGAACAGTGGGAGAAGTGTCATGTAGTCCCACCATAAACATACAAGCACAATCACTGACAGATTTCAAACAGTTTTTCTCTACATAATTTTGCTCACAAGGCTTGTATCAACATGTGGTATGGTTTGGAAGCACTTTCCAATGTTGATGCATGCTGGAATCCTTGTCTAATCGACCATGACCTTCGGTGTCATGTACACAATGTCAGTGTTCAAAAGTTTTTAAAACCAATTACAATTTAAAAAAAATAGGTTTTCAATTTTCTCCAGTGATTTCTGTCTGAATTTATAGGATTGGGAGTTATCATTATTTACATTCTGGCTATTGTCCTCATGTTTGCTGATGTTATCACAGCATTTCAACTATTGTACCCTCCAGACTTCTTCAGGCTTTTGTTGTTTGAGGTAACCTTCAGAAAATTTCTTCAATGACTTTTAAATTTTTTCAAATGTTTTTATTTTCTTTTTATTTCTTAATTTAGATTTTGTGGTCCTTAAAACCAACTAATCTATGCCTGAAATATTATCTTCAAATCAATACTGCTCTAGGGCATCCTGATTGTTTTAGATTTCCTCATTATTTGCCAGAAAATTAACTAAACAGGTCTTCTTAACCTAATTATTTTCTATTTCAAATGGAACTTGAGATTCTCTAATTCTTTCACCTTACCATTGAGCTGAACCTATGTTTTTGTGATTATCACTGTTACATAATGATTTTGTAATTACCTCTGATATGATTTCTTTCAGTGGAATGTTTTATTGATCCAAATGATTCAACGTGATTGTCAGAAAAGAGAGGCAGAAAGAAAAAGAAAAAATGAAACTTTAAATCTCTGCATTTGTAAACATTGCTTTGCCATTTACCATAATCTTTGATGTTGGACTTCCATTTTCTTTTCTTTTCTTTTTTTCTTTTTTTTTTTTTTTTTATCCTTTCTGATTAGTATGACTTTAATGCCACTCATGTTTGAGTTGTACCACTAAAAAGATTTATTGATCTCCACCATCAGTTAAAAAAAAAAAAAAAAGACTTTCTCAGATCTTATCACTTACGGATGTCTATTTTTTTTCTTTTTAAATTTACTTATTTCATTATTTCTTCAGTGTTTCTCATGAAATCTTATTTTTTAATCCAGACCCCTAACAATAAATAAAGTTGTCTGTAGAGATGTATAAACCTGCAACCAAGGTGCTTGCCATAGTGGTGTGATTAGCAAACTTGTTTTGGAAAAGATTTGTGTTGAAAATTCTGCTCTCACTCGGTTTTTTGTGGTGATGTGCCAGTCTAAGCTTTGCTTAATAAATATTATAAACCATGAAAATGGAATAAACCTGGGACCATTGTAATTTCTTTTTAGAACCAAAATCTTGAGTTTTATAGACAGAAATCTACCTATGTGTTTTTGTATGTTTGAATTTTAATTTTGTCTGCATCTATATATCAGTTTTGTTAAACATGGCTGACAAGATACTGCATTTAAGCTTTTTATTTAATTTTTCCTATATTCATACAAGGGTTTTCTTTTCCGGACACAATGTGTTAAAACTGTCCAAAAGTTCTGCATATCCACACACTTTTGACTATTCTTTCAGCCATTATCAAGGATGATTTTTATTTTACTTTGTGTCTAAAAAAGAAGACACTTGTATGAACATAAGAAAAATTAAATAAAAAGCTTAAATGCAGTACCCTGTCAGTCATCTTTAATGAACCTTGTATAAAAGAGGGATCTATATATCAATGTATTAAGACCCATGTATATGAATCTGAATTTATATTTGCTTAAGTCTATGTATATACTTACATGGAAGAAGCTGTTTTTTTTTTGTTTTTTTTTGTTTATTTTTTTCGATTTTTTTTTTTGCTTTATTTTTTTGTTTTTTTATGTTTTTAGCATTTCAAAGTAAGGCAATAAAGCCACTAAGACACAAGGGGTTACTGAATGTGAGAGAAAATGAAAACATTAAGGAGAGAGAACAATAAAAAAACAGGAATTCAGACTGAAGATAACGATTAACATTGTATTTAAATTTTTGAAGATCAGTGGCTGAAAAGCAAGAAGCCAGAAGAGTTCCAGAATGAGAAGTGCAACAGAAGCAGCTGTTAGCATAGAACTTAATTACATCTCAGCATTTCAACTGTATAATGAGATTTTGCCCCCAATCTTGTACTGTATTTAAATTTGTAAAGTCTAGTATACCATAGAGGATAGCTCATCAGAAAAATTACCATGAAAATATTTCTAGAAAAGTTACAGGGAAGCTATATTACAGTGGTGAGATATTATCAAAGCTAATGTAAAACATTAAATTATGTCTAATTTACCTAGACTTTTCAGTTAGCCTGATGTATGAGTGTTTAAAAATTGAAGAAAAAAAAACAAACTAATATTCTTAACTTCTGTTTATAAATACTTGTTGCAAAATAAAATCGTATCCTTTTTATATATATATATATATATATATATATATATATATATATATATATATATACTGTTCTATTTTAAGCTTTGGTCTTAAAAATTTATTTTCATTGGTGGACATCAGGGCTTGCACAAACTTTTTAGACCAATCCTCATTGACATCCCTGATACAAAAAAAGAAAATAGGAGTAATAATTATTTTTTTTTTTTTTTTTTTATTCAGGGATAGAATTTACTGTTTACTTTCATTGTTGTTCCTTGATAAAACTCTCTTTGGCTTTACATTTTATTATTCCTTTTTCTATTTTTCTTCCTATGCTACATATGTTTATTTGGATTATAATAATGAGAAAAACTTCATAAATATCATGGGTAATATTAAACATTAAAAATGATTCACTTTTTATTGAATTGGTTAACATTATTAATGGGAAGGATATTTTTCATGGGCATTGATATTTGGTTGAGGCGGATCTAAAGTAAATAAATAAATGTTAAGAAATTTTGATGCCTTTACCCAAATATTTGACTTGAATTGAATCTTTCTTTGTCTGGTCTTTAAGGAATTTGACTTTTCTTAGTTTCAAATTTTTTTGTGGAATAATGGGAGAATTTTTTCTCTCTCTAAATTAATTTCAGCTTGTCTTTGAAAAGCATCTTAAATTATTTTTTTCATAAATATTTTTTATGTTGTGGCTTTTATTCCCGTTTTGGGCTTTCAAGATAAAGAATTTCGAACTAGGAAATCAATTCAAATGACTCTGATTTGAATCTCATTGTGGCAAGAAGATATTAATTAGAACAGATGGTTGGAATAATGAAAGTATTTCATTTCAGAATCTCCAGCATCTTCAAAGTGTTTTTGACATGATAGAAATTTTATTTTAAGGTCATAGTTTTATTGCAGATTTTCAAATTGAGAAATACTATTTCAACAAAACTGATGTCATTTTATTTACAACTGCCCAATATCCATAATGATATCCTGTTTTCAGTCTTTTAGAATAAAGTAGCAATATTTTTGGCTTGTATTGATTGTTCAAATGAGCCAATCCTCATTGCAAATGAGGACAAAGTAAAAATCTAATCTAATTATGAGATTACTAATGGTATATTACACATAGACATCAATAGGAAAAAAAAAGTCTGGCAAACTGATGGCCATTTTTCTTTTTTTTTATGGTTATTTGTGCATAATCAAGTAGTTTCCATCTAGATTAAGTTATAAAGATGTTTTTTTTGTTTTTTTTGTTTTTTTTTTTTCTCTTTTTTTAATAATTTCACCCCAAGTAAGGCAAAAAAAAATCACTAAAAGACAAGGGGTTACTGAGTGTTAGAGAATGAGAAAAAGTAAACATTAAGGAGAGAGAGAACGATAGAAGAACAAGAAGTAAAATGGAAGATAATTATTAATAAAACATTTAAAGTTCAATGCATGGTAGAAATATATAAGTTTGAGAAGTGCAAAAGAAGAAACTGTTAGCATAGAACTTAGTTACATCTTGCCATTTCAACTGTAAGATGATGAGACTTTGCTGTCATCTTGTACTACATTTAAATTCTTAAAGTCTAGGTACCAAAGAGGAAAGCTCATCAGAACAATTCTTCTTTTATGTAGCATGTACCTTTTGGAAATCATGGCTCTCCACAATTTCCTGTCTTTTATAGATCTTAATAAATTTTGCCTTTTTGTTATCTCTCTCAAACCTGTTTCTGCCATTCATTTACTTCAGCTCGATAGGTAGCTTATGCATTGTTCTCAATTTGTCTTGTAAGTATCAAAATTTTCAAGCCCTCTTTCCTCATTATGTACCTTTTAGAAATTTTAACTATCTCTTTTTTTTTTTTTTTTGTTTCCATTTCCTCTAAAGCTTCATTGTTACTCATATGTTTGGTCGATGAATTTCTCAGCACCCTTTTGTAGAATCAGATTTCTGTTGCCTCAAATCTTTTTTTTCATCTATGAGGAGATTGTCTAGCATTCATTGTGATATAGGAGGATTGATATTGCATAACAGTTCAGTACTCTTGATTTTAACAATTTTTCTGTTTCTTTATACTTTGCTTAGCTTTAGGAAGGCATCACTCTCTCAATGCATCTTTATGAAAATATAGAAATGGTACTGGGGTGTTACATTACACTTATATAGTCAATCAGTTATGTGCCATGTGTGATACATGTTTAGGCGATCATGTATCTTTTGATACATGACTGACAAGGCAGATTTTTTTCCTGCAGTAGGTTGCCATTTCTTTCTGTGGTAGACAAGTTGACATCCAAAGCTATAGAACCCAGTCTGTCCTGCTATTTAACCATAGCTGGAGGGAGAAGAAGAGGATTCATACCTTTCCCAAGGGTATTAGCATGTAAGTAAATGTAATGGATTTGAATGGAATTTGAACTTGGCTCTCCGAATCCTCAATCTGAGATGCTATCCATTACACCACCATACTTCCTCCTGATATAACACATCTATAATAAAGAACAATTTGTACAAATTTTGCTGCTTTGAAGACAGTAGCAGTACCTCGAACAAAGACTTTAACAGACAATGGGCTGGGGTCAGGCATAGATTCAGGATCAAATCATTATTAGCACTAATCCAGTGTATGGTGGGAGGGTGTCACTAGTATATCTCAGTACCACCAGATTTTATTGGTTTTTCCATCACAGTGATCTGTGCAGATGAAGCCCCTGGGCAATCTTGGAGCTTCTTAATATATCTCTTCTTTTCTGTTTATGACAATCCACATTTAGTCAGTTGGCAACAAAACCTTGGCATCTGACTTGGGCAGGAAATATATTTGTTTTTCAGCCATTTCTTATGCATGGCTCTCTCAGATCTTTGTACTTTTCCAGCGTATATTGATGTGCCCAGTCAATATTTTCCTCATATCTATAAAGAATATAACTAAACAAACATAAATACAAGAATACTTCAGGAGTAGTTTAAGAAGTGCAAAGAAATCTCCTTTCACTTGTAATCAAAGATAATTTCATTATTTCTTAATTTGGTTGCACTGATTTTACAACTCAATGTGACATTTCCTTCCTTTTATTTGTAATCAACTTTTTGTGGTAAGTATTCATGATCTATTATAACCTTCCTACAACACTGTCTCTGAGCTACTTGACAATATTTTTGTGTTAAAACTGGATAATTTACTTCTTGGAAAATTGTATTAGTTGAATTGTTAGCTGATCTCAAGAGATGTTAGCTATGAAACATTGCAATCAGAATAACTCTTTACTCAAAAGAGGGTCATATTTTGTCAGTTAAGGTCATCATTATTCAAAATAATCACACAGTTATCTTGAAGGAATTTAAAAAAAAAAAAAAAAAATTTTTGTTCTCATAAGTATTAACTTCTCGATTTGGCGTTTTTGGACTCTTCCAGAATTATTTACCTTTTGTTGTGTGTGTGTGTGTGTGTGTGTGTATATATATATATATATATATATATTTTTTTTTTTTTTTAAGCATTTCACCCCAAGCAAGGCGGGAGCCACTAGGACGCAAGGGGTTACAGAAAATTTAGAGCAAGATCAGATAGGAGTGATAGAAGAAAAGATGAGGGTAATGGATAGATCAAGGCAACTGGAGATGTCGATTGACATTACACTTGAATAGCTGGAGATTATAGCTCACAGGGAAACAGGAATAGGGAAGGGAGTTCCACAGGCGAGAGGTGCGAGACATGAAGCTATTGGAGTAGAAGAGACTGCTACATTTAGGAGTTTCGACAGTGAAGGGGTGAGAGCGGGATGCCAGCCTCATATGGCGCTTGAACTCATGACGTCTGGGAACCAGCGAATGCAGCTCCTCGGAGCAATTTCCATGGAAGTATTTGTAGAACAGACAGAGGGAGGTGACGGCGCATCTGTGAGAAAGTGACTGTAGACGAGATGACAGAGCAGGGCCAACTACATTGCATATCCACCTCTGGAGCCTATCAAGAACCCCGAGGCAAACAGAAGGGGCACCAGACCAAATATAGCAGCAATACTTCATGCAAGGGCAAATTGTTGATTTGTAGATCTGGAGGATTGACTCCAGGGAGAAAAACTTCCTGGCGCGGCTCAGGGAGCCAACTTTCCTTGCAGTGGACGAAGCAATTGACTCAATGTATTTATTCCATCTCAGGTCAGCAGTCAACGTGAGACCGAGAAGCTGCAGAGAGTTGCTCTCGAGAAGTTGAGCGTCAGACATTCTAATGGAGGGAAGGGAAGGATCTCTGTGGTGATTAATAGAGAGCAGTTTTGCCTTAGAAGCGTTGAAGTTGACCAGCCAATTCTTGTCCTAGTTCACAATCGATTGGAGGTCCTTTTCGAGACGCACGGCCAGGTGAGTTTTGTCAGTGAGACTAGATTTGTTTTTGAGGCAGGAATAAATTGATGTGTCATCCGCGTAGATGCCAACTTGGGAAGTTATGGCATCAGGAAGGTCGTTTATGTAGATAAGGAATAGTGGGGCCGAGGATGGAGCCTTGAGGAACACCTGCGTTCGTAGGATAGGAACTGGGTGAGAATCCGTTGAGAACGACCTTCAATTCATGGTTTGACAGGAATGATTGTATTAGGTTATATAATCAACCCGTAAGGCCATAACCCTGGAGCTTGCGAAGAAGGCCGGCATGCCAAACCCTATCAAATGCTTTGGAGATGTCTAGTGCCACGGCACGGGCTTCTCCGTTATTTTGAAGAGCTCGGTAGACAGTTTCAGTTATAGCCGTAAGCACATCAGCTGTAGATCGGGCAAAGCGGAAGCCATATTGCTTGTCTTAGAGCAGATTATGGGATGTGAGGTGGGTTACCACCTCGATATTGATTAGGGCTTCAAAGACTTTGCCGAAGAGGGGAAGGAGACTGATAGGTTGGTAGTTGGAAGGGTCAGAGGAGTCACCGGAGTTCTTGAAGACAGGAACGATCGAAGAGGACTTCCAGCAGTCAGGAAAACAATATATATATATATATATATATATATATATATATATATATATAGGCACATGGCCGAGTGGTTAGAACATTTGCATTTTGACCATGTGACCCAGTTTGAATCTCACCACAGTTGATTTGTCAGGAAGTAGACTTTCTGATGTTATTGATCTGGAGGGGGTGATCCCAGCATGCAGCAACTTTGGAAAGTGCCTGAAAACCATACCACTACTTGACCCAAGCCTTGAGAATGAAACCGGGCAGACAGAACCCTTGGGGACTGTCGATAGCTGTGCTAGAACAAAGTTACAAGTCATTGTGACTGAGGGTTTGAGTGTGCTGGCCTTGTTCAGATTGTTGGTCACACTAGATAGCATGCTCTCTCCCAGAAACTGTAATTAGTCTGCTCAGCATAGTTGCAGTATAAACCAAAGGCTTGCTCTGTGGGTGTTGAACAAACACAAGTGTGCCTGAGAAATCATCTGCAATAGGAATTGGCTAGCCGCCCTAATAGACTGGTATCCTTGAATACGAGTGGCCAGCTATTATTATATAATATATATATATATATATATATATATATATATATATATATATCCTCATCCTCTTTTACTTGTATTCTTGCTTTTATTATTTGCCTTTAAACCCATTGTGGATTATCTTTATTAAATCCTTTGTAAAGGTACTTTTTTTAGTTCTGTTCCTTATTACAATTTAATAAACAGTAAATTGAAGAATGAACAAACTTTTGAAACCCAAGAGATTAGACATATCTCTTAACTCACCTTCTGTGTCTAAAATCTTCAATCATTGGTATTGGACCTTCACTTTGTACCTTAACAAGTGCTAAATGTTATTTTTGTGGTAGATGACATCACAGTTGTAAAGTGTGCCTGGCCAGAGAGGTCACGTGTCACAAATGCAAAAAAGAAAAAAGGGAGGTGCTTTTCTAGTGTATGTCAGTCAGTTGTTACTTTGGTCACTTTACTTACTCAATTTTATATATTGGCAACCACTGTGCTACCTAGTTTATTTAAAACAGGCTATGGTGTAGATATTAACTGGCAAAAAATGAGGCTACTGCCCTAATAAACACTGGTAGCTCTGGATCCTTTATTTAGCTCAACTACACAAAAGGACACTAGATAAAAATAAAACCTGCAATGGGGAATGTGTCCATGCTTTTATATCATCCCTTAATACTTCAACAAAAGGGCAGTGCCTCATCAATTTAAATTTATTAGGTGAGTGGTATTTTACTGTTATACATTGTGTGTTTCTTAATCTTTGTAGTGATGTAATTCTTGGACAAGACTTCATGAACCAACATTCTAGTGTATCTTTTGCATTTGATGGTCATAAGAAAAGTTCATCTATTTTGAGTTCAACTGCTTGTAGCCTACCATCTGCATATATATCTCCATTATTTTTTAATTTTGATCCTAACTGCAAATCTGTTTCTACAAAATCTAGGTGATTTGGAACTGCCAATAAACACTTTATTTAAACTGAAGTTAATAAAATGCTAAGAGATGGAATAATTGAGGAAAGCATGTCCCCCTTGGCGAGTTCAAATTTTAATCATTGATAATGAATGGCATAAAAAGAGATTGGTTCTGGATTATAGGAGAACTATTAATAGATTCACTGTATTCAATGCTTATCCATTACCACAGATCAACAATCTGGCTTCGGAAATCTCTAAATATAAAATTTATTCTTCTTTAGATTTGAATAGCGCATATCACTAAGTACCCATTCAAGGAGAAGACAAATCATACACCACATTTGAAACTAATTGCAAATTATACCAGTTTTGTCATATTCCATTTGGGGTCACTAACTGGGTGTCTTGCTGCCAACGTATAATGGGCAGCATTATTACAAAGAATAACTTGTATAGAACGTATGCTTATGTAGATAACATAGTTGTAGCTGGCAAAACTCAAGAGCACAATAAAAATTTCTTCAAATTTCTTGAAGTAGCCAAACTACATAATCTTACTTTCAACAAAAAAAATGTCCTCCCTCTCAACCACTTCTATTAATTTTCTTGGTTACGCCATATCTCATGGAATACTTAAACCTGATGCTGACTATGTCCACTTAAAGAATTACCTATTCCTAAAGATAAAGCTACTCTTTGCAGGGTCTTGGTTTATTTTCTTATTCCCAATGGATATCAGTTTTCAGATAAAATCAAACCCTTAATCATAGTTATATATATATATATATATATATATATATATATATATATATATATATATATATATATATATATATAATTATTATAATAATCTGCTGTCTAATCATCAATCAATGCTATTTCACATTAACAATTTTTATAAAAAAAAAAAAAAATTGAATTACCAATAGTGTCATCTAAGTAGTGATAGCATGTATTCCTTAGAAGTTTTTGAATCTGATCCTATTCAAAATATTTTATCTAAACAATAAACATATTTATGATGTATTGATGCTCTGTTTGAAACTGATTTACCTGACTTTGTAGATCATGTAACTTTGTAGACTTTGTAACCAGCAGCCCAAAACAGCTTAAGGCAAAGAATGGTTTACTAATATAAAAAGGAAGAATGAACATACTTTTATACAATTTGATATTTGTGACTTTTACCCATCTATCACTGATGATCTGCTAATGTCACCTATAAATCTAGCAATAAACTACAGTCCTATTAGAAATTGAAATAAATATAAAGTGGGCACAAAAACATACTATTCTATAATGGTTATATGTGGACTATAAAAAATAACCCCGAATGTAGTATTACTATGGGAGTGTATGATTCAGTGGAGGTATGAGAACTTGTTGGAATTCTATTATTATTATTATTATGGTGACTTAAATTTATTTTCAACATCAAGGACATCTGATTTTATAGAGATGACTGTGTAATTCTCCTTGATAAAACTAGCAATTTAGGAAGGAACCAATAAAATTATATATATATATATATATGTATGTATGTTTTAAGATATTTTTATGTTTATACATTCTTTTTATATATACAAATATTTAAGTAAATACTCTGTTTATAATAAAAAGTATTAAAGAACATTTACTGGCCAGAATGTCTGAGAAATTTTCACAGAAAATATTCATCCCCTGTGAAAATTTCTTGGACTTTCAGGCCGGTAAATGTTCTTTAATACTGTTTTTTTATAAACAGAGCATTTACTTAAATATTTGTATCTATAAAAAGAATGTACAAACATAAAAATGTCTTAAAATAATTATCGGACTTTGTCCATTTCATAATATATATATAAGTTTATCCTAAAACAGGCAGGCAAAAATTGCTTTGGTGCACCCAATAAAAATGGGCACACACTTTTTTTTTTATAATTTGCAAAATTTGTTTTTGTATTCATAAAAAGTAATATTAACGTAAAATTTTTGGAAAAAAATTGTTAGAAATAAACAAAAAGCTTTAAAATCAAATATTTTTATTAACAAATAACAGATTATGATGACTAGAATTATTAGCAATGATACATTGCAGTGGAACATTTTAAAAAAAATCAAACCTTACAACATTATTAGCTTAGAATATGTTGTCGCCTGACAGCTCAATGAAGATATTCTTGTACACAGATGAGTCAAAGGTATCAGATGACATCATTTTTTCATAGGTTGCCATTTTTGCATCAATTGAGCTAATGTCGGTTCTCTGTCCACTGCCCCATTCCTGGAAAAGGAACAGGATACTGTGCAGATCTTGCCATAGTGCTCTGATGGCTTATCCATCTGGTGCTATGACCCATGAATAGTTTAATAATTCTATCCCCTATTACATCTGCAAGAGTTCATTCCACTTCTTTGGGGATCTCTTAAAGAAATGGTAGAGTTGAATAAGTAAATCATAAATTGTTTTTGAAAAGTAGGCTGTGGAGAAAGAATCTTTCAACGCAATTTCAAGTTTATAGGCAAGGCAATGAATATTTATCAGCCATGGCATACACTTTTCAAAAGTAGTTATCACACCCCTCTTAATGCCAAAATTTACTGCAGCACCATCTGCTGCAAAACTCAGACAATTCATCTAAATTTATACCATACTCCTATAGCTTCTTCAAACCAAACAATTTGTCAAAATCGAAAAACATTAATTTTCTATTTTAGATTGGGGGCGGGGGGGGGGGCTGTTTGCACTATAAATACAAAATCAAACTGATCTCTGACTTTTTGACATACATATAGTTTTCTTTCCTTTTTGAGGGGGACCAGTCTATTTAAGTATTGCTCATTTAAAATGAAATATATTATTACTATCTAATATGTGTGTGTGTGTGTGTGTGTATGTGTATAATGTTCATTTAATTTCCAGTAGAAATAAATGTTGCAACATTGAAATAAACTTGTAACATTTATTGAAATTCCTTTCATCAACCTCTTTTCTTTGAAAATATATCTGCATAGAGCTCTAGTCAAATTTTTTTCTTGAAAAATTTTCACAACCACCTCATTAAGAAAAACATAACATTTTTCATTCTTAATTTTCTTTGTTGCAAAAAGAAAAACAAGTTCAAGGGGTATTATATTTTAATAGAAAAATAACCAAGACAGTTAAGTTTTGAAAGATTAAAGAAAAAATCAAATAATTCTTCGTTTATTGTTGAAAATTTATGAAAATCAGATTCTGTTACACAGTTTCAGGTTCATGATTATTTTGTGGAAAATTGGTTGACCTAAATGTTTTCTTGTAAAGTTTTAAAGTTCATTAAAAAGGAGAAAACTTACCTTGTTTGTTTTTGAAAAAGGCCCCTAAAGACTTGCACTTTTTATCCTCTTTTGATAGTTCAGCAAGTTTTCTCTTGTGATTTGGCATTTTGGTACAGTGTGTTGAAGTCGGTAGATGTCTTGTTTTGGTCAAAAATGAAACTAACCTGCATGGAACGAATATATTTTCTGGTTTTGAATTCCAAGAAAAGTTTTTACTATGATAAAATGAGTTAATTTTCTCTCACATTGTCTCTTTTTCTTCTTTTTTTTTATTTTTTTTTTTTATTTTGAAAGCAAAAATTGACTAAGGGCACCTCGGCATAAGCTCAACCTTGTCTGTGTATATAATATATATATATATATATATATATATATATATATATATATATGAAAAGTGTGTGTATATAAATAAATAAATATATATATATATATATGTGTACAATTATTTATATATTATATGCGCGGTACTTATAAGAAAGCGCTCAATATCAGAGATAGAGCTAACATATATGGTTGGATAGATGTGAGCTTGTGACCCTGGGTTTCACGCTTTAGCGATCGTCAAAGCTAAAGTGTGAAACCCAGGGTCACAAGATCACATCTATCCAACCATATATATATATATATATATATATATATATATATATACACACACACACACCAACAGTAAAATGGGAATTAATAAGAGCTAGAGCTTAGGTCATTAAATGACCCATGTTCTTTACTTTGATTAATAAATTTTTTAATATGCAAATATATATTTATTTAGAAAATAACGTATAGTCTGTTATTTATTAGAAGTAGAAAAGTACTTTAAATTTGCAGGAATAAATTTTTAAATATTAAAAATATGACTTTTACTTATATACAGATGGCCTCTTTTTGTGGATAAAATTATAAATTAAGCAGCCAAGTTAAAATGCCAAAATCTTTTTATCATTGAAAAACCCAGCTGACACCTGAAAAACAGATCTCATTGTTTGTAAGCAGGTACCCTTACCCCACCTTAACCTGATTTTGAAAGTAACTTTTGATACACAAGTTGTCTATGGAAATTAACACCCAATCAAAATGAGTGAATTTTTCCGTAACCTTAGCAGTTTAAAATATCTGTGCTTATAAGTGAAGTAAACATCTTAATTAGGTTATTTCAAAAATTGCTTGATTAGGGAATGGAACTATGGATTTTAAAATTTATTTTATAATTAAATTTAAAATTTTAGCTTCTGTTTTGAAACATGGTAATTCCTGTGTAGCGATGGGACCATATTTTTAAGATAGTAAATAATTATAAGATATATATAATTTTTTCTTTCTTTAAAAAAAAAAAAAAAAAATTATGATTATTAGTCTAGAAAACTTGAATTAATATTTTTTTTTTTTTTTTTTTTTCTTCATTGTCTATATTTCTGAGATGAGGTATTGTAATTATTTACATTGTTTGAACTACAAGAACATGCAATGACTGAAACATTGTGAATATGACAAAGATGAGGACAATAGTTCGAACAATGTAAATTGCTTTTTTTCTTTTACTTTTCTACTAATAACATGAGACCAATTTTTCTTGTGCTCTATCCCTGTGCCAGTCATCTTATCCATACATTACAGACAAATGCAATAATATGCATGCTAGATATATTATCAGTTTTGCCAAGTGAAGTCCAGTCATTTCATTTTTTTTTTTTTTTTATTTTAATATTAACTTTTTTTTTCTTTCTAAAATATTAAAACTGACAGGAAGCAAAAAAAGGCCTCATTTGCATAATGCCATAATTTTAGCTTAAAACATAACTTTCAGGTTAATGCTTTACTTATTCATACTTGATTTGTCTCCATAGAAATGTGATCTGAATGGCTTTTTTCTTTTTTTTGTTTAATACTGACGAGAGGAAAACAAATTTTAAAATTTTTTATAATTATCACTTTGCAATTTCTTTCAAGTTCTTAAATAATGGCAGGAGGCACTCAATATGAGTAAATGACATTTCTGTTTCTTTCTACCCATTTCTTGGCTTTACACTAATCAGCTTGTTAAAGAATTTATGGATTCTTTTCTTTTTCTTACCTCCTTCCAGAAAATGTTCCTTAAACTCTAAATCCCACTTCAAAACATAATCTAAATAATTCCCTCATTAAACATCAGAGGAAAAACAAAACAAAAAACAAACATTAAGGCTTTTGAAAATTATTTTGCACTTGTCACAACTTATTTCTGTTCAGCTTATTAAAACAAACCCAAATTTAAAAACAAACAAAAAAAAACAAAACAAATGGAGACTTGATCT
This sequence comes from Acanthosepion lycidas, assembly GCA_963932145.1. Classification (NCBI taxonomy): domain Eukaryota; kingdom Metazoa; phylum Mollusca; class Cephalopoda; order Sepiida; family Sepiidae; genus Acanthosepion; species Acanthosepion lycidas. The sequence continues at coordinate 73,385,092 of OZ010589.1, forward strand.
TTTTTTTTTTTTTTTTTTTAAAGAAAAAAATGACCAGGTTAAAAAAAAAACAAACAAACAAAAAAACAAATGGATAAAACCAAATGATAGCTTAATGTCCAAACTTTGCCTTTAGCAATTAAGATCTGTGAAGGAAAAAAACAAAAAATACATGATTGGTAGACAAGGATGAAAATTTTCTTGTCTATTATTTTTTCAATATTTTTATTTTGTTTTTTTTCATTTTTATTTATTTATTTATTTATTTTTTTTTAGATTTTGAAAAACTGTTTTTTATGGAGAAGATGGTGATTTTTATAAAAGCTGACTTTATAGTCATGCAGATCAATATTGAATTCATCTCATAAGCTGTGCTGATTATTCGCTTTATGGCTGTTGGAATATTGCAATCCATGAAGATTATTACAGAAATAAAAAAAAAAAAAAACGAAAAAAAGAAATGAACAAAATGAATGAATCAATCAATCTCAAGGAGTTGTTGTTGTTAATGGAAGCTTTCAAGTATAAATCACTAATTTTGTTTGCTAATGCTGTTTTGGGAATGAGGACATTAATATGCTTCCTTTTAGCTGGAATTGTCCTAACAGTCCCCACCCTTCATCCGATCTCTTTTTAACTCTTCCTTTCATATCTGCTTTTACTTACTATGTCTCCCTCAATCTTTTTTGTCACCTTTTTTTACCCCATTATCTTTTTTTTTTTTTTTTTTATAGTCTCTTCTTTTTTTTTCTATTTATTTTCCTTCTCAATCTTCCAGTCATTTTACTTCCCCTTTTTAATTTTCCTTGCTTCCCCCCCATCCCCATGTCTTCATTATAACTCCTAGCGGTTATAATATCATGTCTTGCTTATGCTACTCACCATGACGTCATCAATTCTCTTTCCTCGACTGACTCAAATGGACTTCTCTGGCTAACTTTGAGTTCTTTATTTAAGGCATCTTGCCTAGTTCATTTGTGTTAGCAGGTGTGTCTTATTTACTCTGCAACGTTCTGACTTTTGAAATTTAAAAGAAAATATTTTTTTTTTTTTAACTAGTAAATATTTTATTTTATTTCTTAGTATTCAATCCTCCTCTTTCTGGAGAGTTTGACACATATTGAACCTTGTATTTCTTTTGTTTTGGGTCAGCCTCTAGTTTTTTCATACATTTTCCTTTTTCTGGTAATCCTACTTATACGTTCAATCAATTCTTGGTGTTGGTATATCAAAAATATCATACAGTACTTACATAGGCTTTTACTTTCTTGCAGGTTTTTTCTTCAGTAAACCTTTTCTTTAACTGATTTCAATGCCTTTTGTGTCCCCATTTTTTTCCTTTTACTATACATGAAATTTTTCCAATTTGTGACCTTATGTTGTCTTCCCACATTTCTTTCCCATTTTTATATGCCCTGAAAAACACTTTCTCATCAATTTTGACAAATTTTTTTTTGTCCTTTTTTTTCTATCCATTCTTATTCTTTTTTGATGTAACAACTTGTTGAGCACTGATTTTAATTTTTCTTGCATACATCAATTCTACCATTGACATGCATGTTGGTGGATTGGAATTCGGCGTTATCCAGTATACTCAAGAATTTTTGTAATGCTTCACTCACTCTTTCATTACATTTTTTTTATTTTTTTAAGCTCTCCTAAAAGTACCCATAAACTGTTCAGCTAGTCCATTTGACTTTGGGTGGTACATGTCTTGGTCTGCTCTTACTTTTATTTCTTCCAGAGTAACTGGTAGTTTGCATACTATATTACATAACATGTTTTTAATTTCTATTTCATGTTTTAATACTTCAATAATAGTATCCTCGAATAGTTCAATATTTTTTTGGTATCAATCTTGATAAACCATCAGCATGTCCTAATTTTTTTTTGGATGGTTGGTATTTCATCCTGAAATCATAATTTCATAAAATGGTCCCCACAACATTGTAATCTATTGACTGTATGCATAGGAATTCCTTTTTTTTTTTTTTTTTTTTTTTTTTTTTTAACCATAAATTAATAATAAAGTTCAGGGGTCCATCTCTAAAAGTTTCCCCACCCTGAAACCTGGAAATTACCCCTGGTTGAGAACCCCTGCCCTAAAACATCAAGCTGTTAAAAAAGATGACTGAATATGCAATTCATGAAACTTCCTTTGGTGCTGTCAGTTTCAAAACTTATCATTGCAGCTTCTCTTTATCAATTTTAAAAAATAACAAATCTTACAATTCATTTGGGAGTTGATTGAGTTTTTCTCTACTATCAGGTCATCCCATAAGTTCTGTCCAAATTTTGAACAAAGAAAACAAGTGACCAAATGTTACATTTAATTACAGATTCAATCAACAATGTATTTTCCCTGATTATCTATGACTTTCTTCCATCTATTAACAAGCTTACTAATTCTATTACTGTAAAATTCTTTTGGCTTTGATTCGAAGAACTCACAAATGTCAGTTTTAAACTCTTCCTGTGTTACAGAAGCTGTTTCTTCCAAATGATTCTGTAAGCTACAAAACAAATGGTAGTCTGAAGGAGCAAGATCGAGAGAATAAGGTGGATGAGGAATTTTCTCCCAACCAAGTTCTTCAATCTTTTGTGACATGATTCTTGCTGTGTGCGGTCGTGCATTGTCCTGATGAAACATCACCTCTTTTCGATTCACTAGAACAGGTTTTTTTTTCCTCAAAGCTTGGTTCAAATGCTCTAATTGCTGACAGTATATTTGAGCATTAATTGTCGCATTAGGTGGTAAGAATTCAAAGTGGATTATTCCTTGGTGATCCCACCAGATTGAAAGAAGAAGCTTTTGCCCATGAAGTTCCCTTCTCGGCTGTGGCTGGGGTTCTTCCCCTTTACCAAGCCACTGTCTACGATGCTTAACATTTCGATAAAAGATCCATTTTTCGTCACCAGTCACAAGTCTATCCAAAAAAGGTGAAACAAGTTGGCGAGAATGGAGAGAAGAGCAGATGTCAACTCTGGATTTGAGGTTGTTTTCAGACAATTCATAAGGCACCCATTTTCCAAGTTTAGGAACTTTTTCCAAGTTGTTGAAGATGACAATGGACAATTGTATGGTTTGAACTGAGAACCACTGCCAATTCCTCAACTGGTAAAGGAGGATTTTCTTCAAGGGCTGCTTCAAGAAGCTTTTCATTAAACTCAACTGGACATCCGGTTCGATCTTCCTCTTCAAGGGTGAAATCTCCACCTCTAAATTTTGCAAACCATCTTCTGCAAGTTCTTTCATTCACACATTCCTCTCCATAAAATGAGTGAATGTTTCTAGCTGCTTCGGCTGCTGAGTTTCCTTTCTTGAACTCATAAAGCATTATGTGCCTCAAATGATTCTTGGGTTCTTCCATGTTAGCAGGATTTTAATCAAACAAAATTTAACTTTATTGTTCTCTGAAATAAAAATAATGTTCAGCTCCATTAGACATTATAAAATACTTGTTAAATTTTGTTCATGTTAAAAAAAAAGGTAAAATTCAGACAGAACTTAGGGGATGACCTGATACAATATTTGATATATTCAAAACGAAACGGTAAGAGGTAATTAAAAATAATTACTTTTATTATCTGTTCATGTAAGTCATCTTGCATAAAACTGTTTTTATAATAAAGTTTTCATTTACTATAAAGCAATCCAAGACTGGCCTTTGTAACAATTTACAAATTCTAATATTAAATATGTGGGTAGTGTATTGGTTATCAGTTCAGTAAGTGGAATCGACAAGCAGCGTTCTAATTCCGGGATAGATTGTGTTCACTTTTTGAACAAATGCTCTTGTGAAAGACCTGAATCTATCTCTTCTCCATTCAATTAGAGATTAAATAGCAAGGCAGATTGAGCTCTCAAGCCTTGGGTGACAATCTGTTTAAGAGAAGGACAGATCTGAATTCAAAGCCAAAGAGAAGGCAGCAGGAAATCACTCCACTTTCATTCCCAAGAAATCCTGACAATTTATGGATAAGAAAAGGAATTTGTGAGAGTCATGATTGCCTACATCCTGAAGGCAGAAAAAAAAATAGAAAAAATATTAAATAAAATGTATTATAGCAAGATAACAGCTTTCTTGCCACCTTTCAACTGATAAGAGATCCTCAACATGTCTTAATGATGCAAAATGACTAATCTCCTGTATAACAAGGAATGCAAGACAATTTTGTCACAGATGAAGATAAAGAATTCAAACATTAGAGATATTCTACTGACATATGTTGAGAATATCATTAACAGAGTATGTGAAAAGCAAGGAAGTTTTAATGGGAAAAAGAACTACAAACAAATGGTTGTTAACAATCACAAAGAGAAAGCCAGTTTTGTGGATGGATAAGGGTGGGGGAAAGTTAATTTTATGATAAGTTAACCCTTGTTGATTGAACTCACTACTTTATAGTAATAATAGTCTAGACTAGCCTCATTAGCAATTACCCTATTATGAGGTACCAGAAAAGAAGGCTTAGTGAATTTAATACAACAGGATGTATTGAAGGTAAGAGAAAAGAAAATGGAGAAGAAGATACTTGATAAGTTTGACTAAATGGATAGCAGAACAAGTACTACAAATGACAGGAAGTAATGGAGCAGTAAGATCACCCACATCTTAAATGGATATGAACAAGTAGGAATCTTGACAGTACCTCCCAAAAGGGATAAAAGATTGTTAGCAACTGAAGACTGCAATTATCCAATTTAGTTTAACAAATGCCTTTATAACCAAAACTGGAAGGAGACATAGTGAGTACAAAAAGAGTTTAAGATTTTATACAATTTTGTTTCTGATATTCATGAAATTTATTGGGTTAAAATAAAAAATTGGATTTGTTGAGGTAAAATGCTTTAGATGAAAATGTCCAAACATGGTTCTTTATAAGTGACAGAATCAAGTAAAATCAGTCGAGGGGAAGAGAGAGTAAACGTATGATTATTAAAGAGAAAAGAAAAAAATACAAAAAGTAAAAAGAATTTGCAAGATAAAAAAAAAAAAAAAAAAGAAAGAATTAAGATTGAGGGTGAGAGAGAAATGAATAAGAGACAAAGGAAATATACTGGATTCAGATGTGGAAATAAAGAGAATAAAAGAAAGAATATAATTGAGAGAAATAGAAAATGACTTTGATAATATGTATTAGCATTGTGAAAGATAGAATGAGAGAAAGGTGGCGGGGGACACAAAAGGGATGCAAAAGAAAAAGAGAGAGGAGATGGTAAAGAAAGGGACAAGGAAACGTTGGTGGGGGGGAAGGTGAGCAAAGTGATAGGGGAGGAGAAAAGTGACCAGGTGGGGATGAGGAAAGCTACATGGAGGCAGAGAATGGTGAGCGAGGAAAGTGTTTGGTACAGCAAGGAAAGTGACAGGGACTGTTGTGAAGTAAATTAGCCACCTCTGGTAACATAAATGAACTAGGCAAGACACCTTAAATAAAGAACTCTGGATAAGTCAAGAGAAAAAAATTTGTCCACATTGTTGAAACGGAAAAAATAATTACAGATAACCAAAGAAAATTTGTGTATGTAAAAATGCAACTAGACACTGGTAGTGCCATCACTATAATCAATGAAGCCATGTAGAAAGCAAATGGAAAACCTATATTAAAAAGAACTTTGAAAATCGCATGTGGCATGTTAGGTAAGAAACTATTTTTTTATTGGTGAAATGACTTGTAACATTTCATAACAAGTGTGTAAATACTAAGGCTTATATGTTAAAAAAATACTACTTGTGTAGTGAGATTAACTTAAAAATAATTATTGCAAAAATGTAAAAGGACAAGCTACTCATTTAAAATAAAAAAAAATTTAAAAAAATTAAAAAGTGAAAATTTAAAGAATTGTAAAAATGTTTTCTGGATGTTCCGTCGGATGAATTGGTCGGATTGGTGTTTCTAAGTCAAAACGAAATTTCAAATGAAAAAAAAGATTGACACCAGTGTTTAAACTGTTGCTTTATAGATTAATGTTTTTCATGAGGGCATTTGTCCAAAAGTGAACCCAGATTGTCAATTTCAATTACTGAACTGATATGCATTACATTACCCACATATTTAATATTAAAATTTGTAAATTGTTACAAAGGCCAGTTTTGGTTTCTTTATAGTAAATGAAAACTTTATTATAAAAACAGTTTTGTGCAAGATGACTTACATGAACAGATAAGAAAAGTAATTATTTTTAATTACCTCTTACTGTTCTGTTTTGAATTTATCAAATATTGTAGTAGAGAAAAACTCGGTCAACTCTCAAATTGTAAGATTTGTTATTTTTTAAAATTGATAAAGAGAAGCTGCAATGATAAGTTTTGAAACTGACAGCACCAAAGGAAGTTTCATGAATTGTATATTCAGTCATCTTTTTTAACAGCTTGATGTTTTAGGGCAGAGATTCTCTTACTTTTCCACAAGTTTCTCGTTGACTGTAATATCTATCAGAAATCAATTTAAATACCCTCATCTTTTATTGAACTTTTTGTTTATTTAATTACAATACTCTGGCATTATATTGAACATTTTGTTTATTGAAGTATGCTGCAGTTTATTTAATAACTAGTTATGAATTAAAACAAACTACTGGACATGTATTCAGGTTTAAAAGTTCATCAACATTTTTTTTATTGCTGTTAATTTTTTAAAACTCCTCTATAAAAATAATTCATGTAAATCTATATGTACTAATATGGAAAAGAATGAAGATTTTCAATAATATATGCATATTTGGAATCCACCTTTTGAGTCTGACAAATTTAAATAAATAATAAATAAATTTAATAATAAATGTTGATATATATTTACATTTTTTTTAAAGATCACTTTAGTCTTATAAATTTCACCTAAATATTGTTGGTTAGAAAGGAAACTATTCTTTATTTTCTTTTTTCTTTATTTTCTTTTTTCTTTATTTTCTTTTTTCTTTATTTTCTTTTTTCTTTATTTTCTTTTTTCTTTATTTTCTTTTTTTCTTTTTTTCTTTTTTTCTTTTTTTCTTTTTTTCTTTTTTTCTTTTTTTCTTTTTTTCTTTTTTTCTTTTTTTCTTTTTTTCTTTTTTTCTTTTTTTCTTTTTTTCTTTTTTTCTTTTTTTCTTTTTTTCTTTTTTTCTTTTTTTCTTTTTTTCTTTTTTTCTTTTTTTCTTTTTTTTTTCTTTTTTTCTTTTTTTCTTTTTTTCTTTTTTTTTTCTTTTTTTCTTTTTTTTTTCTTTTTTTCTTTTTTTCTTTTTTTCTTTTTTTCTTTTTTTCTTTTTCCTTTCTTTTTTCTTTTTCCTTTCTCCTTAATTGCTGAAGCACAATACAATGAACCAAATTTATTTGGGTGTTTGAACCTAAGACTTTGGAACATGCCATCATTTTATCAGTGAGCTGTTACCTTCAAATCTTTTCTCATAAATTGATTTTCTTTAGTAGTTTTGGATGTAACACTTTGCCCTTAAACTCTGATAGTGGGTCATTCACAGTTTGATTGCACAGATTGCAAAAGTTTTTCTTCTTCATAATCCAATCACAAGTAGTTCAGAACAATTGATATTTGATTTATTTATAGATGAAGGCATACAATTGCATTCAACATATATTTAATTGAAGCAATAATAATAAAATTGTTCAAATTATTTACATTTCTGCATTGAATGACCGCTGGAGGTTGATATGTCACTAAATAAAATCAACCAAACAACCAATAGGGAAGTACTCTTCCATGACATTAAGCCATATAATCTTGTACAGTTTCTTAACGAAACCAAACTATTTCAAAATATAACTTCAACAAAACTAAAATATAAAACACCCATCCCAGTAATTATGTTCAGACAAACCCATACAGAGTACGATGGGTAAATTGTTGCCATTTTATATTTTTAATTTTGCGCATGTGTGTTGTTCATTTTTGATTTTGTCAACTGCACAGTATAGTCAAGTCAGTTGGGCATCATCTGTGAGAAAAAGAGCACCATGACACAATTTTGGAAATGGCATGCTGTACTGTTTGGCATTCATGCTGGATGCTCCAATATGAACATTTCAGAGTGTTTAGATGTCAATCTGAGGATTGTGTAGAGGATTTGGATGAGTCTAATAGTGATTATAAAAGTATTTGAAGTAATCACTAGTGATGGTGATGTCATGCCTCTATTCATCTTCAGACAACATCAACTGCCTTGAAGTAATGCTTCTCTGGATCAAGAGTGTAGCTTCTGGAAGACCCTATTTCTGGCAACAGGATGCCATGCCACACAAGCAGGAGAACCCGGTCATGGCTGTCAGACAATTTCTGCAACCATATTCCTCCTTACATCTGGCCACATAACTCCCCAGAATGCAACCTCCTTATTATGTGTGAGGTGCAGTTGAGCGAGCAACCAACAAAACTCATAACACCAAAGATTAACTTAAGGCAAGGATTATGGCAGCATTCACCAACTTAAACAAGGAGAACGTCCAGAAGAGTTGCAGGAGATTCTGAAGTTGTCTAGAGGCTGTGGTTGAAGCCAATGGCGATTTTATTGAATATACTTACAAGTTAAAATATCAGCTGAGTATTGTGATTTATTTGTTATAATCTTGTCAATTTCATTCTTTGGTAATTGGTTTAGTCCTGAAAAGTGCATCAAGACACTTATAAGGGTCACTCTTACTATTTGAACAGCTTGTATATTAGAATCTTTAAAAGTATCTAATTACATTTTTATTAATACATAAGCATCTGAAAATGACTTTACTTTTCTTCTTTTGTATGTGTCTTTGAAATCCTAGATCTTTTTATTAGGTTGGTGCAAAAATAATGACGTAATAATGTCGTTTTTTGACGTTAAAAAATATGTCAAAAAATGACATTATTACGTCATTATTTTTGCACCAACCTAATAGCATGTCTTTTTTATAATGCAAACTATTATTTATCTTTCTCAGTTTTTGTCTTTTTGAAGAAAATTTTCTTAAAAGCAAAAGTTTCAAAACCTGTGACTTTGATCAGAGCCAACGTCATGAAAATTGTCATAACTGTTTTGTAATGAGGATAATTTGCTTTCCTTTGGATTTTTGCAGGTAGTGGCCTGAGATGCTGCGAGTCGTACTTGGTACTGCGACTTTTGTTGCCCCTGTAGTTATTTTCCTTCATGACAATATTGGATTTGTAGCTAAAGTTGAAGGAGCCTCAATGCGGGTAAGAACAATTTTTATTTCTTGGTTACTTTATTTCTTATTTTATATTCTGCCTTTTTAAAGAAACTTGTATTATCATTCTTTTAAATTTCATGTTCAAGCACGTCTCCATCTCAAGGTGGGCTTATAGCCATATCACATGAAAACATCAGTTCTTGTCTGATCACCATTTAAGCAACACTGAACCAGGTCAGTACCTAGATGGGTGACTGCTTGGGAATACCAGGTGCTCTCTCTGTGTTTGTTCTGCATTGCTTTCTCTTCTTCCCTCTCTCTCCTGCCACAGTCTTTACCTAAAACTTTCTCTCTCTCCTGCGATGGTCTTCACCGAAAGCTTTCTCTCTCCCCTGCGACGGCCGTTAACCGAAACCTTTCTCTCTCTCCCCTGTGACGGCCGTTAACCGAAACCTTTCTCTCTCTCCCCTGCGACGGCCGTTAACCGAAACCTTTCTCTCTCCCCCCTGCGACGACCGTTAACCGAAACCTTTCTCTCTCCCCCCTGCGACGGCCGTTAACCGAAACCTTTCTCTCTCCCCCCTGCGACGGCCGTTAACCGAAACCTTTCTCTCTCTCCCCTGCCATGGCCTTCACCTAAAAGGCTCGCTCTCTCCCCTGCCACGGCCTTCACCTAAAAGGCTCTCTCTCTCTCTCTCTTGCTCATTGCGCTCGCTCTCTCTCCCCACATCTTGGTCTGCCCACATCACTTTCTCTGTTGGTAGTCTCGCTCTGTCCGCATATTTCCCTCTCTCTCTCACCACAGGCTTCATCTGAAATTTTCTCTCCCCCACCCCCAGTTTCTTCAGTCCATCCTGCATATATATATATATATAACTGCCACAGTCTGTCCCGCCCACCTGTCTGTCTCTCTTTCTACTGACTGCAACAGTCTTCCCCCATATCTTTCTCTCTGCTTCATTGATCCAACCCACACATCTCTCTCTCTCTCTCTCTTTTTTTTCGCTTCCTCAGTCCATCCTTGTATCTCTCTTCTTCTCTACACTTCCTTGGTTCAACCCACATATTTCTCTCTTTTGCTGCTTCCTCAGTCGATCCTGCATCTTTCTTTTTGTATGCAATCTTTTTTGCATTCTGTTGCCATTCCAACCATCCCTAAATCTGTCTTAACCATCATCTTCTTTCTTTTGCTGAAAAAAAATAAAATAAACACAAATCTTGTCAGTACAAAGTGCTGTATTTTGTTTCGTAATGCATCATGAAATCCTTTTTGTCGTTAGGAATAAGGGTTTTCATTTTGCTTAAAGGCTGCAGATAATTCACATATAATTTCTATTTTAAGAACTTTTATCTTCTCTCTGCACCCCAACCCAACCTCATTCATGGCAACATGTCTGTCGTATTTTCTTTGAAAGCCATTTTTATAAACCTGAAATAATGCATAAACACGTGTATGCGTGTGAGAAATGTTTTCTGGCTAGACAGTAATACTTCTAAAGGCCGACACCTGAATTAATATGAGAAATAATAGAAAAGAATGAACAGAATGCTTGAGCCTGAGTGAACAAGACAAATGGTTTTTGTTTTGTGACATGTTTTGGTGAATAATGTACATGTCTGTTGATTCTGTTTGTCTCTTGAATTCATTTGCCATTTCTCATGAGAAAGCCATAAAAGAAGACAGAATAGGAAGAAAGATAAATTTATTGTGGTTTTCATTTAACGTAAACCAATTAAACTGACTTTAGTGGCTTAATTTTGTCAAGATGCTCATCTTGCACTGATAACTTTTGACACTTGGATGATCTAGGTATTTGGAAGAATTTAAATTGAAGATTAATTTGATGTTGTAAATGACTTCATCTAAAAAAGATACTTCATTGAAAAATTGGTGTATTTATGTTGATTTATTTAATTGAAAATTTAATTCTGTTAATTGTTTCTGAGGAAATGAATAAAGTCTTAATCAGTTTAGACAAGTAATCTTGTCCAATTCCTAACTGCTGCTTGTCAGGCTGACATTTGTATGAGTGATTAAATAAGAACCATTGTTAATAAAATCACATAAAATTCCAAATATTAATTTTTTCATCATAGAGGGTGTGGTGAAATATCTCCCACATAATGGTAAGGTGTTAGCTACAGGGTATGGCAGAAATACCTCCCACATTTTAAATTCTCTCTTGTGTAGTGCAAGTGGCAATGGTGTCTTCATCTACCTTATGTCTTACCATTATGTGGGAGGTATTTCTGCTGCACCTGGTATTTGTGTGATATATATATATAGAGAGAGTTTTAGGGAAAAACTTTTTTTTTTTTTTGCTTTTTCCTCCTTTTTGCCTTTTCCTCCTTTTTGCCTTTTCCTCCTTTTTGCCTTTTCCTCCTTTTTGCCTTTTCCTCCTTTTTGCCTTTTCCTCCTTTTTGCCTTTTCCTCCTTTTTGCCTTTTCCTCCTTTTTGCCTTTTCCTCCTTTTTGCCTTTTCCTCCTTTTTGCCTTTTCCTCCTTTTTGCCTTTTCCTCCTTTTTGCCTTTTCCTCCTTTTTGCCTTTTCCTCCTTTTTGCCTTTTCCTCCTTTTTGCCTTTTCCTCCTTTTTGCCTTTTCCTCCTTTTTGCCTTTTCCTCCTTTTTGCCTTTTCCTCCTTTTTGCCTTTTCCTGATATATGATTGAAAAATAATTTAAAAACTTCTTGAACAGTAGAAAGACTTGGTTCAGAAAATGATTTTTACAATGTTCCTGTATCTAACATTCTACACTTGTAAAGACCCAATTGATTATATCAAAAACATCCTGGAACAATTTCTTAGGTTAAGTAGATTGCTTTCTTTGTTTAGGTGAAGCATTTCAAGTTATAAAGATCATTTATATGATTGACAAGAATAGGGATTCAGCTTTTATATGAGAGCAAAATTAAAGAAATAGAATTTTGAATGAAATTAAGATTTCATTCAAAATTCTATTTCTTTAATTTTTAAATTTTTAAATATTGTATGACTGGACAGAAACCAAAATATTTTTGTCATTTTTCATGGCCATGAGAGAATATTGAAAATGAATGCAAGTAATATGATTGATTCATTGGTTTGTTTAAAAATTTTTTAAATGATGGGAATTTTTGTTGTTGCAATAGGATTCATTTTTCCTCATTAATAAATTTTTTTTATTTATAAAATTACCACTCGATTTAGGAAATGGCAACCAAGTTGCTTTTAATGAGTGAAAGTATATTTTATTCTATTCAACATGCCAGAAAATTTGTATCAGTTAATAATATAGATGCAGGAGTGTACAACCAATCATTTGATGGTTGAGAATCACAAAATTAAAAGAAAGGTCATCTTCTGATTCTCTTTTACTTTCCTCCTGATAACAGTTCTTAATAATTGGTTTTCAATTCAATTGTCTTTTACTGAAGTAAGTAGATTTACTTTGATCGAATGCATAAACATTGTTTCTTTTGGTTGAAAAATCAGAAAAAACTACACCTTTTTAACTTTGGCCTCCCCCCTTCACATCTCAATGTTTTTGAATGACTTTCATTAAGCTTATATAGTTTATATTTGCAACTCCTATCCAGCATGGGAAACATGTTTAAAAGCTCTAGTTTTGCTTCTTTTTTTTTTTTTTTTTTCTTCTTTTCTTTTATTTTTGCTTTTTATGTGGGTGGTGTAATAGTAGTGACTACAAATTTTGGTTGAGATTTTCGCATTTACTTTTGGAAAAGGCATAAATTCACTTCCTCTACCAAGTTATAGGTAAAATAGTTGGGCAGACTGGACTCTTTAGCATTTGTAATGCAACCAATCTAGGAGAAGGATAATTCCAATTAAAAAAAATTGAAACAGTAAATAAGCAAGTGATGTGTTAATGGTTGAAAAATTTAAAAAAAAAAAAAAAAAAAATTTCATTTTTTTTTTTTTTTTTTTTTTTTTTTTTGCTTTGTTTGCTCTCCTGTTGCTCAGAAATTCAGCATGAGTAGATATGTTTCATTGTTTTTTTTGTGAAGTTTGATACACACTGTATGATGAGAGATGAGGTGGTTTGCATATTTTCATGCAGTGGCAGCAAGCCAAAATCCAGGATTTTAACTGTAAAAAAAGGTTTTTGTGCATTTTTAAAAAATTCACTTGGGATTTTTACAATAAGTGATAAGGAATAGTGTGATTAGTTGATTGAATTTGAGAGACTCATAATTGTGATGAAGGAAAAAAGGGTTCCTAAGCAACCAATGAAAGATGCTTTCAGTGAGATGTCTCTAAAAAAAAAACAAACTAAAAACTAAAAAAATTAAATGTTTTCAAAATTTTTAATATCTTTATAATCTGCAGATGGGCATAAAATCTGTTTGAAATGAGCCATCATGCTGACCCTTGTTGAATCTGGGTGAAATGAAACACCTCGGTTATGAGTTCAATCCCTGGATCCACTAGTGCAGAAAACTCATACTTCAGTTCATTGGAAGAAAATGACAAGTGACACAAAGTTGAATAGACTAGAGAGAATTAACAAATACAAGATATCTCCTTGGGATAGAAAATGGAAGCAAGGGTTTGGTTCAGAATTCTGATATGGTTAACAAGTAAAACAAAATACAACAAGATGGACATAGTAATTCAAATAGAAAGACATATTATTGTATGTTTTGTTTATTATAAATTCTATTGTAACTTGTTTGCATGCATTTGTGATTATTGGGATTTCTTCAACAAATGTTGCCTGCAAAGTGTAGCTCATTGTATTATAAAGTTTCAACATCCATGTTTTTTATAGATTTGAATGTTAAATGAATGGGGAGGGGGTCTATGTTTCTAATGAAACGATTGGTTATGGAGACTTTGACATTAATGAAGTCATCACTTGAAACAATGACTTACTGAGTAGTCAGCTGACACCCACTTGAGCTATGACTGTCATCTCATTGGAAAATAGACCTTCCTTCTCAACTGAAAATGAATGAAAAGGAAACCATGTTGGATTAGGAAGAAGCACAAACAATTCGCATTGGAGGAGATCAAAGCCAAGTGCACATCTTGGAATAGCTTGGTTTATATCTAGAAACTTTCTCGGGATTCTTCATGAGGAAGTTGTGTACATTTGTCTTTCACAGTGGAACTGATTCTGCATTGTGCTTTGGCTCGTTATTCTGAGAGATCTTGGACTGATTTTCATTATCCATTGTGTATGGATGTACATAGTGCCAAATTTTCCAAATGAAAAATTAGAAAAAAAAAACACCATTAAGATTTGTACCATAAACATTTAATGTCAGAAATATCTGGACAGATTTTCAATAAATGTTGTGTTACTTTCTACAGATTCTAAATAATCAATCTTAGAGTTTGAATTGCTTATAAAAATAAGTATTTGATCTATAAACCAACTGAGATATAAATGTTAGCATATTATATATCAAGTTTTTGGATGTCTTTAACTTTTCTAAGTTTATGGCCATATCATGTTGAAAACACTGATTCATGTATGATCAATGAAGTTAAGCAATGTCGAGCCTGGTCAGTACCTAGATGCAAGACCACTTGGGAATACCAGGTGCTGTAAGCTTAGATGTGCAGATGGTACAATGCATAATGCCTCGGAGTTCTTAACCAGAGCTGAGTTCCAATTACAGTTATGTTTATTATATTCACTTACACACAAATACTCTTTGAAAAGGTATGAATCCACTTCTTCTCTCCCCAGCTATGGGTTAATTAGTGAGACGTGTATCACTAAACCATTATTATCTCAAAAAAAATTCTAACAATCTAAAAACATTTTTTGGCTTTAAATAACCTGCAAAGGGTTGATAAGCCATAGAAAATGAATGAATCAATAACTTTTCTAGTGTACTAATTATTTCCCTAGCACTGTCAACACCAATGGCAGTGTCTTTATAAAAATGGCTGACTGATCAAAGATGTGGGAAGTGAAATAAACCAACTCTATGAAAGAGTAAAGTACAACAATAATTAAAGAAAATATGTTTAAAATGCCATCATTTCTGATAGAATGAGTAGTGTTGTAATTAGCAAAATTTAATTGCACTTTTGGCAATTCCTGTTTTTATTTTTGTGGCCATCCCAGGAAGTAGTTTATGCTTGCAAGTGTCAGGAAGATCTACCTGAATAAATGCTTTCACTTCTTGAAATTGCTTCAGTATCCTTTAACAATCTTTTCAGGTTTTGTCATGATTTTCAAGCTCAAAAGACCTGCTTTAAATTTGTATAAAAGGATCAAGAAATATACTTGTTTTATTTGACATTTCTTCAGACAGACTAAGTTGTGCATCATTTAAACTACATTTTTGAACAATGTGTTGAGCCTCAGTCATAAGAGCTTGATCTTTTAATCTATAAGAGTAATTGAAAACGTTACTGAGCAAATGGTGAAAGCAGGCACCTGTATATTTGATGATTGCAATGTATTAGGATTAAGAGAAATGAATAATAATTAATGCCAATTAATTTTACAGGTAAATGAATGATTCGATTAAAATGAAGTTTATGGATGTGTGGCTTGTGTAATGGTTATGGGTGCAAAAAGTAGACTCAATGAGCAGAGTTCAATTCCGATCTAGTCTCTCAGGGTTCACTTGTGCACTAATGCTTTTGAGAAAGGCATGAATCAATTTCTTCTCTCTCTCAGATATGACTCAAATAACAGGATAGACTGGGCTCTCTAACCTTGAAAAGCAATCACTCTAGGAGAAAATTATACTGAATTCAGTACTATAGAGAAGGCAATGTGAAATCACTCCACTATCTTTCCCAAGAAGCCAGTGCAACTCATAGATAATAAAGAGGAAATGGTGATGAGCCATGATCACCTACATCCTGAAGAGAAATGGCATTAAAAAATTTTTTGCCTAATTTCTTGATATTTTTTTTTTCTCTTGTTTCTTTTTCATAACTGGGATAAGAATAATCTTAAAAAAAAAAATAAAATCAACATATATCAAGGTCAGAGCATACAATAACCAAAACGTCATCAGTATGGCAATAAGGATGAGGACAACAGGCCAAACAATGTAAATAGTTACAATGCCTCATCTCCGAAGTATACATAGGTATATCAGCAAGTTTTATGCATTTTTTCTTATAAAACTGTCAGATTTTGATTGAAAATATTTTTGGGTTCCACACTCCTGTTCTCGTGCTGCCCATTCCCTGCATTCTCATTCTCTAGTTGCATGCACACACGCCTGCCTCAAATTGGGTTTTCCTGGTTGCTTGCAGCCATGCCTGCCTCAAATTTCATTTTCCTGGTTGCTTGCAGCCATGCCTACCTGAAATTTCATTTTCCTTGTTGCTTGCAGCCATGCCTACCTGAAATTTCATTTTCCTGGTTGCTTGCAGCCATGCCTACCTGAAATTTCATTTTCCTTGTTGCTTGCAGCCATGCCTACCTGAAATTTCATTTTCCTGGTTGCTTGCAGCCATGCCTACCTGAAATTTCATTTTCCTTGTTGCTTGCAGCCATGCCTACCTGAAATTTCATTTTCCTTGTTGCTTGCAGCCATGCCTACCTGAAATTTCATTTTCCTTGTTGCTTGCAGCCATGCCTACCTGAAATTTCATTTTCCTTGTTGCTTGCAGCCATGCCTACCTGAAATTTCATTTTCCTTGTGGCTTGCAGCCATGCCTACCTGAAATTTCATTTTCCTTGTTGCTTGCAGCCATGCCTACCTGAAATTTCATTTTCCTTGTGGCTTGCAGCCATGCCTACCTGAAATTTCATTTTCCTTGTGGCTTGCAGCCATGCCTACCTGAAATTTCATTTTCCTGGCTGCCTTCTTTCACCCCAATTCTGTTGCTGTTCTATATTGTCTGTGTTGCATTGCTTGTGCCACAAAATGTTTTGATTTTTCCTTTTTTTTTTTTTTTTTCTTATCTTTTTGCACTTGTACAATTCATAATGGTGATTAATGAACTATGACCTTCTCAATTCCATTTTGGCATATACAGAACAATGAGAGATTCTGTATGATCATCTAATTATATGGTTAGTTGTATTTCCACTCTCTATATTTACAATTTATAAACTCAAGTATTAAATTTCTATTGCTTTGTGTTTACTTGGAGAAAATCCAAGAAAAAGCATTGTTCCACAAGTTTCTTTAATAATATTCAGACTTATTTGCATTTATTTAGTTACATATCAAAATTACAATATATGTCATTTCTCCATAATTAATGTTTATTTTGAAGTTTTATCTTGTTATATAATACACTCTAAATAGTTATCTCCCTTGCACTGACAAGTTAGACATATTTTTAGTCAATAATTAATAATAATAAGTTAATAAGTTAGTTAATAACTTAATGTTTATAATGGCACAGTTTTTAATAAGTTTTCATCACATTTGTCTTAATCTGGGATAGGCAAAATGTTTGAAAAGGTTTTTCTTTAAATTTTTCTAAAGCCATTTTTATGATTTTTAACTTAAAACAGTGTGTAATGTCTATGGGCTGATCTGCACATTTGAGAAATCTTAAAGAAAATGTGTTCTTGGGCAGGGAGATAATGCAGTGTTCAATCCATGCCTGCAGGAGAACATTTTATTATATACATACACACCTCAGCCTACATCATTAATTGGTTCAAGAGCTCACAACTTAGGTTGAAAAATGACGTTGAAATAACCATACTATAAACCGCAAATAAGCACTTCCTATTGCCTATTACAGTATTTATGATATGTATGCATGGTATTCTGAATAAAATTAAGTAAAAACCAACTTTGAATTTTCCTGATGCATGACGTTGATGTTGCTTGTTGGAGTTGTTGTAAGAGGATGTTACATCGTAATATTTAAGAAAAAAAAAAAGAAAAAAAAAAAGACACATCTTTGAAAATGATTTAACTCGAAATGACTTAAGCTAAGGTATCACTGTGTGTTTATAGTGTAATGGTTATTGATGCAGACAGTGGAATCTTGTGTTCATTTTCACACTAATACCCTTGGGCAAATTATGAATCCATCTCTTCTCCCATCTATAGGTTAAATAGCGAGGCAGAATGCCCTCTCTAGTCTTAGAAAAGATTACTTTGAATTTAAAACCATGGAAAAGGTAACTTGGAAACAACTCAAAAATTTTCACAAAAAGTTTTAAAAATTCACATATATAATAAAGAAAAGGGATCAATAGTAAGCCATGATTAGATAAGTCCTAAAGGGGTAAAAAAAAATATAAAATTATATATATATATATATATATATATATATATATATATATATACTCATTTCACCCCAAACAAGGAAATAAAAGCCACTAAGATACAAGTGGTTATTTTGAGAGTGAAAGAAACAGAGTACAATTTAAAAAAACAAACAAAAAAAAAAAACCGGACAAAAGATGACAACTGACATCACATTTAAATTTTTGAAGATTTTATGATTGTATTGACTTCACATATACCCAGCTATACATTTGTATAGCATACCAATTGAATTTTGCAGTAAAATTTTGGGTTACACATTAATTAATATAAATTAATTTCTTTTTTTTTTCCTTTTTTTATATAAACTAAATAAATCAACCCAGCAAATACATATGTTAAGGGACCGATTTTCTGTTTCAAATTTCCCTTAATTTCATTTCAGTTTTGGAGAATTCTGGGATTTTTTTCCCCTGTTTTCATTAGAGAATTCAATTTTAGCTTCATTATAATACTTAGTGAGAAAGTGTAACAATATTTAAATGTTATTAAGACAAGAAAATAAAATTAAACCTTTTTTGAAAATTTTTAGTTATTGATCACAGAATTTGCAATGGCTTATTTTTATGACATTCACATGGACAGAAATAAAAAAATCTGAGTAAATTTTAGCACTTAAATGATATATTATGTATCATGAAAACTAGGAAGTAAAAAAGTTGTAAGTATTACTGGCACAATAAGTTTATCTGTATCATGTATTAGGTTGGTGCAAAAATAATATCGTTTTTTGACGTATTTTTAATGTCAAAAAAACGATATTATTTTTGCACCAACCTAATAAATGCATTGCTTGTGATTTTTCACAAAAAAAAATGGATTGAAAGTGAAGTATAAAGTGATTGTCAGGTATCAATGCAATCATTATTGACAGAATAGGGATAATATTTCTGTAATGTAAATTGCCTGAAGTGCCCAAATACCATACCACGTGTTGACCCAAGCCTTGTGAGTGAAATTGGGTAGACGGAACCCTTGGGGGAGCTGTTGATGGTTATGCTGCAATTCTTTCATTATTCATTTCTGTGTTTCATCATGCTTAAGACTCAACAGCCTTTGCAAATCATCCCTTCAAACTTTAAAATTCAAAATAATTTTGACTTTTTTAAATTCCTATTTCACTAAATATTTTTATTTTATGTATTTATTTTAGTGTGGGTCATACTTCAATTAAGTCTTTTTATTTTTTATTTTTTTTTCTTCTTTAGGGAAAACCCAACATATTTCTACTAAAATAAAATAATTTTTATTTTAAATTAAATATTTCTTTTTGAATTTTTATTTTAAGTTCTTATTTTCTTAATTTGTATCATTTCGGAATTTACTTTCAAATTATTTTTACTTTAACTCCTATTTCACAAAATTTTTTTTTTTTTTTTTGTTTTTTTACTTATTACTTTTTAATTTTTTTTTTTTTTGTTTTTTTTTGTTTTTTTTAGTTACTTTGATAAGAATGTAAGGCTATAAAGCTGAAGTAACTAAAATTCAATAACATTAGATAATTGTTGAAAATGTATTAATTTTTAAAACTTACTAGGTACTTAAAAATCAAAAACAAATCCTTCACTTAGATTTCATAAATTTACATCAATTTCTGGTCAACCATACTTAGCTGTTAACACTTTGGGCTGCCATAAATCTATCAGCACATCAGAAAAACAAGACCCCCATGGTTAAGAAATTCTTGTATACTATGTTTTATGCTATAAGTAAGTAATATTCGTTTCAAATAAAATTAATTAACTTTAAATTTGCTAATTTTTCTCAAATAATGTGTCACAAATATATCTTTTATTTTTGGAAGATTTTTAAACCCAAGAATTATCTTTTGTTTACAAATCTGTCAAAATGGCTGATATATTTATTGATTTTTATCAATTTTCTGAAAGCGACCAAAAATTGAGATTCTAATAAATATAATTTCTATTTGAGATACACCAGAGTATTTTGCTTACTGGAAATAGTAAATTTAATCATTTAGCTTTCAATTAAAGCTAAAAAGAAAGCTTCAAGAATGCTTTATTTCATTTTTAAAAATTTATTTTAAACCTTAGGTATTGAAAATTTAGTAGAGGTCCCTAATTTATACCATAGTTAATTGTGGTTCAGGATCAGTATTTCTTTTATTTATTTATTTTTTAATTGGTGTCACCCCAAGCAAGGCAGTACAGCCACTAACATGCAAGGGTTTACAGGGTGTGGAGGAATTAGGAACAAAAATAACAGTAAGGACTATAAAGAGAAATCAGGAGGACAGCAGATATTGATTGACATCACATTTAAATTTTTGCAGATTAAAGTTGGCTAGAAAGCATGGAGATGAAAGAAGTTCCACAAGTGAGAAGCATGAGAAAAGAAACTGTTCACATAAAAGTTACAGCTACATTTAGCTAGCTCAACTTTAAATTGATGATTTTGCCACAAGTCTAGTATTGTACTTAAATTCAAAAGGTCTAGGCGCCATAGTGAAGAGCTC
The DNA here is from genome assembly GCA_963932145.1 of Acanthosepion lycidas. Lineage (NCBI taxonomy): Eukaryota > Metazoa > Mollusca > Cephalopoda > Sepiida > Sepiidae > Acanthosepion > Acanthosepion lycidas. The sequence goes on from OZ010589.1 coordinate 73,405,874, forward strand.
ATCCAAACATTTACCATGAAAGTATAAAAAAGGCACAGAGGTATCCTTATGGCAATGGGCAAGTGACTGAAGCCAAACTGGCAGATCAGTATTGCTGATTCTTAGGATCTTATCAAAGAGTTCCAGGTAAATAGCAGGGGTACCGGACTATATATGACAGCAATATTCTAAGCATGGGTGAATGGTAGACTTATAGATATGTAAGATAGATATCAAAATCATTGTTAAATGATTGTAAATCAAGCATCAATTGAGGTGCATTGTTTTGTATTTCTAAAATAATTTTGGTGTTGAAAAGATTCTTGGTTTGGATTTCTCTGAAGAATTTTAGGTTTTATCTATATTCCTGAAATTAGATATTTGAGAAAAAAAAACAAAAAACAAATCTTGCTCATATGAAGACATTGGATTAATTTATTACACTTAAAAATAGATAAGTTTATTTGGTTGGTATAACGTACATGCATACATGTGTGTGCACACAAACATAAAATATATATATACAGAATTTGCTTTTGTATACATATATAAAATATATCTATACATATTCTAAGCAGATGTCAAGGATAATTCTTTACAGATATAAATTCATCTGTATGTGTGTGTGTATATGTACATCCATACTGAAAATAGTTAAATATGTATAAAATATGAAAACATTCATAGGAAATTAGCCATCCATGTAAATATATATTTGGCCATGTGGCAAGAGTGAGGAACAATAGCTCATCTCTGGTTGATGGAGAAATGCAGTGCCACTGAAGAGATATTATAAGAACTCTTTGAAAAGAACCAATGGGAAACAGAAGCAAATGTCCTGGAGGCACATGATCTATCAGGCAACCTTTCTCACTGAAGTAAGTTATACAAAAAAAAAAAAAAAAAAAATGCAGAAGAAAATAGGTGGTTATGCAAGGCTGGAGCCCTCACTAACTGACAAACCCTCTCCTGCAGTCAATGTCGAAAAATATGTCTTTTTCATATAGGCCTTATTAATTACCTGAGAGCTTGTGACAGATGCTGGAAAGTTCTCAGATTTTTGTAATTCTTTCTTGGCCAGGCTGAGAAAATTTTTAGCATACCCTCCCTCATAAATCAGAAAGATTGTGTCCATCGTTTGGATACAAATATTTTTTTAGAAACAAAAGTTTAAGTTGGGATCCTTAAGAGTTCTATAGATTTGATTAAATTTGTAAATAAAAAAAAATTAAAATCTTTTTTCTTTTTAAGAAAATTTCTTCAGTGAGTTTTACTGTTTAAGCCAATTAACCCAAAGTAATAATTGCAAATCAGAAATTAAACAAGTGTGGAGAATTAAATATCTGACAAGTGTTTTAACCATATACTGAAATCCAAAGGTGTATTGGGATAGCCAAGTAAGCATTTCAAAAGCTAAGAAGTGTACTAAGAAATAGAAATACTTCGCTAGAAACAAGGAAAGTGCTGAACGACATGATATCTGTCATCCTGTATAGCAGTGAGTACTGAACAATCTCAAAGATGAAGAGGAGACTTGAAGCAACAGAAATGTGGTTCTACAGAAGATGCAGAGGATACCATGGACTGAATATTTAAGCAACAACAAAGTTTTGGAGAAAATGGAAACAAAAAGGAAAACTAATACTTAACATCAGAAAGAGACAGTTGTGGTTTCTGGAGCACATAAGGAAAAGGAGGGCTTGGAAAATTTGATACTCACAGGGCAGATTGAAGGTAAGAGAGACAGAGGAAAGCAATGCATAACATACTTGGTGAACTTGAGTAAATGGATGGTGGAACAGGGCCTAGGAGAAATAACAGAAAGACAAAGATTATTAAGGTCTACAAGGGACATTGTGGAGAGCCATGATCGCCTAAGTCCTAAGGGGAGTCACAAGCACACAAAGATGAAGTCAGATCAACTACAACCAATCTAAGGTGAAATCATGTCCAGCAAATTAGAAAGGTAAATCAATAATCTTTCAAATAATATGGTATTTGTAAATGATGAATATTCAAGGTGAGTCAGCTATGTATGTATTAAATCATAGAGAGTGAAGGAACTATTAGGGAGGGATGCAACAACTTTGTGGATGAATATCTTGGGCGTGCTCAGATCAAGTGTGATCTCTGAAGAGGCACCCTGATTTGCAAAATAATATGCAGTTTTGGAAATGTGATGTGTGCAAGCACGTAGTGCTGTTGAGGACAAGTTCTGTAAACCATCTGAAAGATCACCATAACTGTAAGCAAGCCAACTATGCCAACCTGCTTCATCTTGCCAACAATACCTGTGTTGTTTGCAACAATATTTGTAGATCATCATTAGGACTGAGGAGACACATGGTGGTATACAGGAAAGTTGTAGGGCATGCAGATTCAATCAAGGCAACAGTTTATCTGTTATATATGCATGATGCCTATGAAATTAAATGATGGTATCAAGAGTCATCTTAGAAGCCATCACGAGTGATATGAGGTGGGGTGAGAGGTGATTTCTCATCTGTGTAAAGTGTGGCAATCACCATCTATGTAGGTGTGTGTATATATAATGTGCACTTAATGGATTTTTCATCTGATATTATTTCTTATTGCCATAAATGTTATATTTAGCAAAGTAAGGAAATAATGTTAGGTAAAAAATAAGTCCATGAATTTCTTAAATTATTTTGCTTACATTTTAGGTATTTCAGGTATGAAAATAAAGTTAACAGATAATAGACTTCAAAAAGTTCTTACGAGATACAGGGGTTAAACAAAATAATGTGGACACTAGCTTAAACATTTATTTATCAAATAAGTTGTTGGACATCCATTAGCTTTTAATTATTTTACCTGAAGATAATGACTTAATTTGATGGAAAAGCATGGTAAAGAATTAAAGTGCTGGGCAGTTACCTTTTAGGCTGGTTTGATGTTTACAAGTACCCGGAAAAGCAGGAATTGAAAAAAATGACTATTTTTGCAAGATGTTCACATTATTTTGTCTAACCCCTGTATGTGCATTTCTTAAATAGGTTAAATGAACCTTGATTTGCTGTAATGACTTCTTGTAGCTTTATGAAAAAGCACATCTGGCTTGAAGATGATTTCCCAGGTCAAAGGGAATACAGGTGTGATGCCTGGCAAGCAGCACATTTTCTTTAATCTAATAAAACTTTTGATCACATAACTGGTAGATGGCCCAGTGAATAAGTGTTGGATTCAGTGACTTGACCCAGAGAGTTGTGAGTTGAATACCTGGTTACTGCAGTGGTGAACAAAAACTTGGAGAGTTGAGTTAAAGGGAGATAATGAGATATCCAGAAGAGGCATGGCATGTGAGAACAATCTATCCTGGTGGATGAAATAAAGGGTTCAGTTTGAAATTCCAATCACCTGGAGAAGACTGGAGTGTAAAAATTCTGAATATGGCAATAAAGATGAGGACAACAGTCTGAACAAAGCAAATAATGTGGTAGATGTTAATTTCACCTTTTTTCTTCATAAAGCAAGGATGTCTGCACATGTACTCACTAAATATAATGTAATAGTAATGTTAGGATGGATGTCATAATAAAGGAGCTAACTCACTCCCTAATCTCTTGTATTGAACTTCAGTCTACTGGTAAAGCAAGACAAGGATGTGTTATCTGACCAGATTTATTTAACCTTGACAGCAAGATGACCCAAAAAGAAGTAGAAATCCTACCAGGCTAGCATAATCTTAACAACATATGTAGATAACACTATGTTTTACATCTATTGTTCTCCAGTACTAAATAAAATGTATGAAGGTTTGATTTGTGTGTTCATTCTTATTTGATATAGATAAGCATACACCCAGCAACACAAAAAGTAAGTATATATATATATATATATATACACACACACACACACACACACACACACACACACACACACACACACACACACACACAGATTAGCCAAAACATAACTAGCAACATGGAGCAGATATGCCAGTTATTGTTCTGTAACAATTGTGTATTTCAAAGTCAGAACTATATAAACAGATAAGCTGGTTTCAAGTATTTCATTTTGATGTGTTGAATGCTGCTTCAATTGGCAAGAGGAAATATTTGAGTGTCTTTGAGAAAGGCCAAATTGTGATGGCCAGAAAACTGTCAGAGCATTTCTGAAATAACATTCACTTATACTAAGTACTTATTAGCTATTGTCCAAGGAGGGAAGTCACTAATTGTGGATGAGGCTGTAATAATACATAGGAGAGTATTGTAACATAGGAAGCTTTATTCAACTTAAAATAGTTTAGTACAAAATATACTATTTATAGTGGTTCAGACTAGGAGTGTTCTTTTGTCAAGAGAGATAAAATTCAACAAGGAGTGTAACTATGTCATTACAGAGGCATTGAGCAGCCAATACTTATTTATGCAAGAAGTGAACAAACGAAGTATGAGCCAACAATATGGTTACTGTGGTACAAAATGTAAACGGTTTTAATCAGTGTTAGAAGGAATGCATCACAGCCCTAAATATATTGATTCTTGAGATTATAAAATAGTATGGCAGACAGTTTCTTGCTTTTTTTTTCTCTTTCTTTGGGCTGAACAAGTTCAGTGAATATATAAAAATAGAAAGTGGAGGAAGACAAGGATGTGTTATCTCACCAAGATTTATTTAACCTAGACAGCAAGATGATCCAAAAAAGAAGTAGAAATCCTCCCAGGATTTTATTGGCTAGCATCATCTTAACATATATGGATGACACTGTTGATGGCAAATTCAGGAAGGAAACTGAAAAAATATAAGACAAGGTTGTAAATTTAGAGATAATAACTCGGTCATTTCATTAGGTGATAAAGCTAAACAACAAACTTAGGAAGAAATATTTGTGTCATTCCATGTCAAATCAACAAGGGTATGACCATCACCAACACAGATTTTTTATAAAAATTTGGGCTACTTGCATAGCTTCATTATACTAAGTTAATGATACCTATTTTACATCTCTTGGTCAAAGGGTTTCCGAGATATGAACCTTTGACAAAAAGGTGAATTTTGGAAAATAGTCACAAAGTTTATAATATAAAGATAAGTGGTTTCAAGTATTTCATTTTGATGTGTTGAATGCTGTTTTGTTTTTTCACCTACAAAGCTAAATTATATGCCATTTTAAAGTACTTGGATAGATCTAAAAGCTGATCTATTTATTTTTTTTTTGTTTAAAGGTCATAGATAATTTGACCTTAACCTTTTTGAGTTTTAATTTCTCAAAAAGCATATCTTCAATTTTTTTCAAAATTTGACAACAAATATGGAAAGATATGTACAAATTTTTATGCTGGTCTTTTGACTGTGTCCTGAGTTTCAAGTGTTTTACTGAGTTGAGCCAAATTCAAAATGGCTGATTTTGCTATTTGCCACACTATGCTAACATTTTCATATCTCTCAATATGGTCAAGTTCTATATCTTTAGAAAGCTCTTTGAATGCTGATTAATATTCGTATAAGAACTATGACCATAGAATCAAGAGAATTTGTGGTTAAATGTTGACCAATTTGGTAGAAAATAAACCTTATTGGTTTTATTTACATTTTCATTATACAACAAATAGATTTTTATTTGAAAAAGTGACATGATGAAATAATTATTTAAAAAAATTCAATGAATTAATGTTAACATAAAATATGTAAGAAATGATGTTAATGGTCAACAAATTTTTGCTGATATTTGACATGGTACACTAAAATTGTGTTACTTGAGTTTTTTTGAAAGTACTTCAATATCAGCTGAAGACCAGCCACAGCCTTCTAGCATTTGTGTAAATACTGAAAATGAATTGCAAATTCTTAATGAGTCATTGTGAATGATTGCTGAATTGCCAATCAAGCGTCATAAACTTGAAAACCAAACCAGTTATGAGGTGGGGGAATAGGAAAAAGTCAAAGGAGTACTAGTATCAAAGAAAATTAAACTGATTTTGACTAAAATTTCTCATCAAGAATCCATCAGTGTAGTAGAGCACAAAAAAAATCTAATGAAAGTGAAATTATTACACAATTAAAAGAAAAGTTTGCAGCTTATGAAAAGAGGTCCCCAAAAGTACAAATTTTGACAATACTTCCAAAAAACTGGAGTATTCAAAGAATTCAAATGGAATTTGACACCACAATATACAAGACAAGCAAAAAAAAAACAAAAAACTTGTAAATGATCAAGGAATATTACCTCTACCAAATATATGAAAATGTAGATTCCCACAAAAGACAATTGATGGAGTTGTGCCGTTTTATAAGAGTGAGGAAGTCAGCAGAGTGATGATTGGAAAAAATGACTATAAGACCATTTTAAAGAATGGTAGAAGAGTTCAGAAACTAAAGTATCTTGTACTCTGTAACCTGAAAGGGGCAGACTGATTATTTAAATAAAAAAATCCAGATAAAATTAGTTTTCCAAAATTTGCTGAGCTAAAAAATTGCTGGAACAAGATTTTCTTGAATGAGTTTCACCAGAAGGGAGCAAATGAGCCTTTTTGTTAGTAATTTTAAGAGAGAAGGACAGGGATCTGCACATTTGGGGTGACTACAAATTAAGTGTAAACCACAAAATATGTGCAGGCTCATTTCCTATACCCAATGTAGAATGGGCTTTGCACTCCATTCTGGGTATGAAAACATTCTCTAAAATTGATCTAAAGTTGGCATACCATCAAACATCTATTGGTGAAGACTTTAAAAAAGTCACAATGATAAACATGCCAGTAGGCTTTTTAAGATGGAAAAGAATGCTGTATGGAGTTAAAACCACAAGTGCAATTATTTATTTATATATTTTTTTTTGTTCTGTTTCAAAGGCTATAGTGCAAGTTATTGGTAGCGATTTTTTTTTTTTTTTTTTTTTTTTTTTTTTTTTTTAAATAAATCATGCTCTCAGGATGATATTTGTTTTGGTGCTATTAACAACAAAGAATTGAAATGGAAAACCAGTGTAGTTTTGAATAAGTTAAAAAATGCTGGATTAACAATTGACAAAAAAAAAAAAAATCATTTTTGGGATATTCCATATCTAACAAAATCATATCATCATACCAATTGTTAATTGATAAAATATTGAAAGTTAAAGTACCTAAGAGCAAAAAATAATTGATACATTTCTTAGGACTTGCAAATTTCTACAGATATGTTGAATAATACTCCAAACTGACAGAACCTTTTTGCTGCTTTAAGATAAAATGTGGACTTTATTTGGACAAAGAACAAGTGGCGTTTGAAAACTTAAAAGCTGTTCTGGCAAAGAAGATATTTGACCCTAGAAAGGAAATAGTAATAACAACTAATGCAAGTGAACACTCAATTTCAGGAATATTAACTCAGGCTGGTCATCCAATTATGTATATTTCAAGAAAATTGTCAAAAGCTGAATGGAATTACTCAAATACTGAGAAAGAAGTGTTGGCCATGATATGTATGAAAAATAGAGCTCATCAATTTCTGATTAGAAATTCCTAAGGTCCAACCAAAGACCTTTAGAATTCATATTTAATCCTAGGAAGGAACTTTCTAAAGTAATGTTGTCTAGAATTCCAAGATGGGTCGCAATGTTAATGGTGTTCGATTTTGATATTGAGTATGTGAAAGACAATACCATTCTGCATGTAGATGCTTTGTTGAGATCGGTTTATTACTTCTGAAAGTGAGAAAGAGGATGAAAAAGTTTGAAGATACTTTCTTACACTGGGTAGAAACTGATATTTTGTTGATAGACAAATTAGCTGATGATAAAAAGTGAAATCCCATATTGAACAGTATATTGTTCAGGATAAAAAAATAATGATTGGAATAATTGCTCAAGAGCAGAAAGGCATTTTAAAGAGGTTAAACACAAATTAACTGTAGACAAGAGTGTAATTTTAATGGAGACATAGTGGTTTTGCTTGCAAAGCACAGAACAAAATTATAAAAAGTATATATGACAATGTTCATTGTGAAATAAAGTCTGCACAAAGGAGATTAAGGCTAGATGCATGGTAGCCAGTTCTTCTACAGATGTAGAAGAATACATAAAAAGGTGTAAAATGTGCAATGACAGAAGAAAATTTAGACAAAAACGCATACATGGCCTAAAGAGTTCCAACTTTGGGACAATGTACACATGGATCATGCTTATGTTAATGGAGTGGAATTATTACTAATACTGGTAGATTTGTATTCCGGCTAGCCACTAGTAATACAGGTCTCCAACACAACAAGTTCAATTGGGAAATGAGCATTAAAGATTATATTTTCAAGAAATGGAATTAAGAAAACACTAGTATCTGACAACAACTCAGAGTTTTGTGACAAAGAACTATGCAAACACTATACACCATACCCCCACACCTGTATCATCTGTAATCAAACTGATTAGCAGAAAAGGATGGTGCAAACTATAAAAAACAAGTTGAAAATATGTGTACAATGGAAAGAAAAAATAGACATTTCTTCCTAGATTGTTCTGAAGTTATAGGACAATACCACATGCTAGAAGATCAAAAAGGCTGCCCATCCTCATGGGTAAACAAATTAGAACTCTATTCACCATGTCATATGCTATTAATAAAAAAAAAACTGTGGTATGAAAAAAAAAAATGGTGAATCAACAAGAGGCAATATTCATCATGCAAAGGGAACAGAACACTATGATGATAGAAGGAAATAGGGTATTAGCACATGCAGACCAAGTTAGATTGCAACATGATAACAATGAGAACTGTACAGTAAGCCTGAAAGTAATGAAGGCAAAAGTGTCACATCAAAGCAAGATGAACGAGACAGTGAAATTGAGAAGAATATAGACTCTGAAGATGATCAAGGACAATTGCTGGTGGAACCCTCCTATGGAAAAAGATCATGAGCTCCCATTTCTAGACAATCTCTTAGGGAGAGAGAGAGAAAGTGAGGAGTCAAAAGCTCCGAAAAGAAGTACCAGGGAAAATAAAGGGATAAAACCTCTTCGGTACAGTGAGATGAAGTGACTCATTTACATAGGCAGTCACAAAGACCATAAATAGCTACAGCTATTACCCATGAAGCAGTTGAGTGTATACTGCTTTCTGTGAATCAGTAACACTACACGCCAGAAAATAATCATAATTTTGCAAAAGGGGTCACTTCACAAGCCAGAAACATCTTCAGCATTCTCAGTTTTTGTATGATTTAATAATTGAAGGGAAAATAGTGTGTCTATGAGTTTTATAAATATTTATAAACAGGATCTTTATTTAAATTCTTTAATGTTTCATGTTTGGAGTTATGACCTGCAGGCTAACTTGATGTTCAATGCTAATAGATAAAAATAGAAAATACCAGTAATGTGTGCTCAACATTTTGTGCCTTTCTCTTTGAAGTTTCTTGAATCATTTAAGATTGGTCCAGGTTTTTTCAGAGTGAAATCTATGCATGGTCAAACACCTGATGGGAAAAGCCAGGTGTTTGGAAAAAATGCAAAACCAACAAATTATGGCAACATATTGTGAGAGAAACCTGATATTTTATCGGAAGAACCAAAAATAATGTCAGTGTATATTTTCAACATTGTAAAACATAGAAATGCACAAATGTAAAGGTTCAAAAATTTTTTTTTTAAAAATCAAGGAAGAGGGGAAATTTTGCAATGACCAGAACAAACTATGCAATAAATATTCATGCACTGTCTCTTCTCTTTTTTCTCTCTTTCAATATTTTGCCTTCCCTTTTATTTCTCATTTATTTTTTTCTTAAGTTTCTGTAGTTTGTTTTTTTTTTTTATTATTTTAGTCCCTCCCTACCCACAACTATATCTTTAATTTAATTTTTCTTTTCAGCTTCTTTTTTTTATTCCCATTACATTTTTTTCTCTCAATCTTGCTATTTTTGTTCCTTTACATTCTTTCTTTCATGTCTTTTTGTCTTTTGCTTTATTTTTTTTCTCTTTCACTTTCCTTAGCCACATCTATTTGCATTCAGTTTTGACTACTTCTAGTCATACTACTATTCACTGTTTTCATTCATTTACAGGAGATTTCAATTTTGGCAAGAAAAAGAAATTGGCTGTACCTTTTTATAAAATCTGTTACTCTCAAAAGCTGAAAGGCACTTACATCCACTTGGGTTTTCCTGCTGCTGTGTTTGGTATTTAAGATATTGAGCTTCAACCAGCATTAGTCACAATTACTACTTTAGAAATATTTATTTTGCTATTTCAATGCATACTTACTGTTTATATCCGTTTTGCAAGGGTAAATATAATCTACTTTCTTTTGCTTTTTTTTTTTATTCTATAAGATTGACACAAGTTCATATTTACTATATTTTTATTAAACTTAGTATGGCACAAAGCCAATTGTTGGGTGGGAGGATGATGCCATACTAGTCTTTATAGTAGGAAGACCCTGCCTGTTGTGGAATTCCTGGCTTTTACCAGAGTTTAAATTCAGACCACTAGCACTAATGGGAAATTGAACCACAAATTAGTATATAACTAACATTAGCAACATAAATATTGCCAGGAGAATATTCACTCTGTTTCAGTATTTAATTTTGGAAAAGGGTCTTCTATTTTTGGCAGTAGCCAAGGCTGTCAGATGCAATTTATTGCAAGGTAAATCATGGGTTGAAAATGTCTGAGTTGCAAAGATAATATATACATACACTTAGAGAAGTCCATGCAATTACTTTCCTGTTTTGGGATAAGGAAAATAAAGAAAGACATGTTAGTACTTATAATTGTGGAACATTTTATATTTAACTTTATATTTTCAAACATTTTCTAAAACTCAATGACTGCACTCAGAATTGGATGTTTTAGAGCATAATAAAATGAAAAGATTTATTTTGTAAAAGACATAAAAAATGGAAACCATAACTTTTCATGCAGTCAAGTTGGGTGACAAATTCGTCTTGAAGGAGTAAGAAACTGAATTTCTTTAAAATCTTAACGAAAAGATTTTCATGATTACAGTAAGCCCCCAGCATTACGACAGTCCCTGTCTATGATAATTTGTGGTTATGACGCAATCTCCATTAATCTTGTTTTGACTTATGCCATTTGCTCCATACAGAGATAAGGACATTTTCTTGTTAAACTATAAGTTAGTGATTTTCCGATAAAATTGAAAAACAAACTTTTGAGTTTTTGTGAGTTTGTTTTTCTTTCTTTCCCAGATGTGCTGCTACTTCCAAATACTGTAAGAGAGACAAGATCTTATTCTTTGTCATCTCATTTACAGAGAGCCAATGACATCACTGGCAATAAATATACAAGCAGATTAAAACAATTTCATTTCATGTATTATTTTCATTTCATTATATGTATTTATGTCCTAATTATGTTAAAATATATCATAGAAATTTGTTATATCCTACATTACTTTATTATTGCATTAGTATAGGTGAGTAATGTAAGTGTTTATTCATGGAAAATCACAGGTACATTCTGATTTGCATAGAAAATTGCATTATGATGCATCATAGAAATAAAATTCTGTTATAAGTCAAGGACCTACTTGTATGTCATGATTTAAACTGATATCCTCATCTTTGTTTTCATTACTTTATTTTACCCAGTGTGTTTAGCATCTTTCCTCATACTGTGTAAAATTTTGAGATAAAGTAATGTCATTTCATTGTTGAGATATCTTAGTTCATTCACTTGGCCTGTAGAAGATTCTGGCTTCTGAGATAAAATGCTGTCATTGTTTTCCAAGTTATTCAAACTAGTATCTACACCTTTGTTATTTTGATCATACCATTTCAACCAGTAGGCCCACCAACTTTCTGGCTTATGGTTAAATCATGCTGAAAATGCTGTTCTTATTTGATCACTGAAGTTAAGAAGTGTTGAGTTCAGTCAGTATTTAAATGAGGGACTGCTTGAGAACGCCGGGTACTGGAAGCAGCCTTCTATAATCTGAAATATGCTTAAGTTTTAAATGACCTATAAGGGGTTTATAAGCTGTAAAAAAAAAAAAAAAAAAAAAAACCCCAAAAAACCATTACCTACCAACTTCCCACAGGTAATCTAAGAAATTTTGAACATATTTCTCATTTCTCTTTTGGTTATTTTTAAAATATAGTTTTCATTATTTCATTTGGAGTAATTTTTAGAGTGAGTGACACAGATTCTTGTTGCACTTGTAATTTTTTCTTTTTCAGTTATTACAATATTTAATTTTAGAACATTATATAACAATTTTTCTCATTGTTTTTAATTCTTAAAATTTACAAAGATTTTCTTGTATATTTGTCTTAATGAGATTTTGGTGGTTATCAAACATATTAACAAAAAAAATCAACATTTACACTACTTACATTGTTCAGACTGTTGTCTTCATTTTTATTGTCATATTCACAATGTTTCGGTCATTGTATGCTCTGGCCTTCTTTAGGTGATATGCATTGGAATTTCGAACTGAACCCATTATTTCATCCACCAGGGTAGATTGTTCTAGTTCCACATGGCCCAGTGGATAAAAGCATTGGTTGAAATAATCCATTGACTTGGTTAAAAGTATTATGAGTTCAGTACCTGGCCACAGCAGAAGCAAACAAAAACTTGGATTTTTGAGTTACTAAAGGGAAATAACTGAAAATGAGATATCCAGAAAAGGTATGTCATGTGAAACTAGATCAATCTACTCCGATGGAAGAAATAAAGGGTTCAGTTTGAAATTCCGATGTACAACACCTGAAGAAGGCTAGAGCATACAACGGCTGAAATGTCATGAATATGACAACAAAGATGAGGACAACAGTCTAAACTATGTAAATAGTGTAAATAGTTACAATACCTCATCTCAGAAATATAGAGAAAAATCAACATTTAGATAGATTTGATAGCACATTGCAAGTTCAATTCATTTTTATATCACCTAACAAATTTGAAGCTTCCTAGTTCTGAAATGGTGACTGTCAGGTGCTACAAACAAAAAAATTTACCTGAAATTTGATAAGTGAATATCAATGTGATTTGTCAGAAATGGAAGAAAATAATGCTTAACCTTTACCAAGCCAATTTCTTTCTAGAATTGTTTCCCCTGCCACTACATTTTTTTTTTCTTTGAGTGTGCAAAAACATGGAACACCTACTGTTTTAAAATTGTTATAACTTTCTTTGTATTGTGCATGTAAATTTTAATTTTTGTAAACTAATAAAAGAATGAGTAAGCAATATTTTGATGTAATTCATTATGTAATGCATTACGTTTTGTATGCATGTTCTGATGTTGAAAACAAAAAAAAAAATGTGAAAAAATTAACTTGGGTTTAATTGATGTTACACCTTGTGTAGTCTAGAAAAATTCAAAATGGCATTGGAAAATGAAAGTTTAGCCTTGTTCCAAAGCAGTAGTAGTAGATTTCCAGCTTAAAATATCGGAAATAACAGTTGACAAGTATTTATTTATAGCAACCATCTCAAGGTGACAGAATGCACCTAGAGTAGTAAAGGGAGAGAATTCTATGGCTACTATTGTCACCTGCTGTATGGTAAAGGTTAAAACATAGACTTTAATTTCTGTCATGAAGAAGGAAAAATGCTTCTGTTACTCATGTACAATAAAAAAAAGCCTTTTTAGCTTTGTTCATAAGTGATCATGGGTGATGATAGCTTGCCACAATTTTCTCTCATTGGTTGTTCTGAGTAACTTTTGACTAGTTACTATTTGACTTTGTTCTTGTTATGCTATTCATTCACTTAAACTCATTAATTAGTTTTGTCTGTTCTCTGAGCTTTTCATGTCTGCGAGTGTTAAATTTTCCAGGCCTGTTTCCTCATTCTGTGCCTCAGAAATCTCTCTTTCTATATCTGTCTATATTTCTGAAATGAGTTATTGTAATTATTTACATTGTTCAAACTGTTGTCTTCATCTTTATTGCCATATTCACAACATTTTGGCTATTATATGCTCTGGCCTTCTTCAGGTGATTGGAATTTCGAACTGAACTCTTTATTTCATCCACCAGGGTAGATTGTTCTAGTTCCATGCATCTTCTGAATGTCACGGTTATCTCCCTTTTAGCTCAACTCTCCAATTTTTTGTTCACCACCACAATAGCCAGATATTGAACTCATAACTCTTTGGATCCAACCAACACTTTTATCCACTGGGCCATGTGTCTTTGTGGATGAAATAAAGGGTTCAGTTTGAAATTTCTATTTCTATCTCTATCTTTCTAATTGTTAGTTTTGGTTTCTTTGTAGTTCCTATTTTCCTTAAAACTTCCCTGTTCCTCACATGCTCTCCATTCATCCGTGAGGCGATTGTCCATAATTTCTTCATTCTTTCACTCTTTCACTCGGTGGCCAATATTTCTGTGGTCTCTTGTGGAAGCTTTGTCCTTAAAAGATTCTTGTCATTGAATTTCAGAGAAAAGAATTATGAATTCTTGCATGACTCCATTTAGGTTTTACTCTGTCTGTCTCTGGAAACATAAGGTGGCTGAATGTCAGCAGTTATTTTTCTTTGAAACAAGGACATATTAGTAACTTAAGATGCTTAATCTTTGTTAAATTAACTTTCACAATCAGCATTTCTCTTGTTTCCAAATTTATTATGTAACTTTTATTTTAATAAATATCTTTTTCTTTGTTTCATTTTCATCTTTTGTTTCTTGCCTAGATTTATTCAATAAAATCGTCTGTTAGTGACAATGAGATAAGACATTTTAACTTTGATGTACTTTACTAGTTCATACATTAAATTATAGAATCTTCATGAGGGAGAAAATTAAATTCTTTTTGCAGTTACTATAAAGATCACTAAATTTATTTTCACTGTTTTGATGTAATTATATAAATTGATGACTTCCTCCAGCCTCTTAAAATAATGGCATAAAATCACTCACCTAAATGTAGATACGTCAAATATGCTATCTATAACCTGAATGACTGTATAAATTGGGCAACTACTCTCAGAATTACTAGAATGTATAATAATTTTTATTATATATGTTCTAGTAATTCTGGGAGTAGTTGCTCAGTTTCATCAAGATGTCATTTCTCTCCTGAAGTGTTGATTAAAGGTTTTTATAAAAATGAATATTGATTTTTTTTCCTTTATGTAAAGTCCTTGTCAGCCAACAAACACTGTCAATAAATTTCATCTTTTCTTTTGTACACTCGTAATTCTGCAGTCATTGTTCACTAAACTGAAAGTTTTTTCTAAATAGAAATTTTATTTATAAAAGATTAAATATAAATCAAATAGGATTTTTATTTGATTCATTTGTTATTGTTTGCTTCCTTTTGGTTGTGATTGTGGAATTGGTGATGACTTTTTATTTTTAAGAAATTGACAATGAGAAACTGAGTTGGAGCAAAAAAAAGCTATTTGGCTAAGCTCTAATCATTAATGAAAGAGGGATGTTGTCATTACTGTGGATTTTATGAGATGGTCCTATTTATAAAATCCATCATTATTGAAGAGAAACAGAAAATATTAGGAACTTGGCTGGTTTGCAAGTAAAATGTTTCTTTGACTATTTGTAGTGCTGATCAGTTTTTACCGATAATAAAACATCAAATCTTTCAGATAACTATCGTATGCTTTTCTGTGAGAGTTATAACTCTATATACTTTGTCAAGAGATTATGAAGAGGTGCTGAGAAGGTAAATCAACTCGCTTTCAAAATCTGATCAAATGATATAACATATTTTTATTTTTTTAAATTTTTTTTTATTCCTTCTTAATCAGGCCAAGAGCTTTTCAACATCCCTAAGATTCAATAACAAAGTTATGGTTGCAAATGATATCATTATCAAAAAGTCAGGAAGGAAAATGATTTTTATATTAATATAATAATCCTATACTTCACTGACAAAGCTGCTATACTTTCATATGGTTTTAATGTTAAGCAGTTAGAAAAACTTATTTTATCCTCCTGTAATAAACTCTTGCTTTAATGACAAAGCTTTGCTTGTCTATGATTTTGTCAGGAGCTTACAAAGTAGAATAATTTTATATTTGCATAATAATCCTATACTGTGCTGTCATTGCATCTGACTTTGTCAAGGTGTTATAAAGGAAAGTAATTTTATCTTCAGATAATCCTATGCTTAATGTTTTATCAGCATTCTTCAGAAAATACTTTCTCTGTGCCTATCTTCAACCATGTTGAACAAAATTCTTTTTTCAATGTATAGCTTTAGCTAATATTAATTTTTTGTGGTTGTCTTTGTATCTTTGACACTTGCAAAAAATAACCATTGAACCTAGCTGGAGATAATTTGATCATAGCCACAACTAATTTTGCAACTTCAATAAGAAAAAGAACAAAAAAAAACCTCCAACCACTAGAACCTCGTTCTGTTATCAACAAGCAGACTGGGACTCATTCTGGGATTTCCTTTGCAATGTCGCTTGGGATGTTGTCTTTACGCTCTCCATTCAAGAATGTGCTTCTGAGGTCTCCTCCTGGGTTAAAGCTGGAATCGATGCTTTCATCCCCTCAAGGAAATATACGGTCAAATTGTGCTCCTCCCCTTGGTTCTCCACTGCTTGCTCAGCTGCCATTGCCCATAGTAATCACTTTTTCCATCTATATCGTAGCGACATGTCTGACTGCAATAGTTGTCTCTTTGTCTCTGCCTGTAATGAGTGTAAGCATGTCTTCAGTGAAGCAAAGTCACTATTTGCTGCTCGAATGAAAAAACATATTACATCTCGCAAATTCGGCTCCAAGGATTATTGGCATCTCTGCAAGAACATACTTAACCTGATTTCCCCCTTAGAACTGAGGCTCTATTGAGCGAGTTGCACATAACCCTGTCATCGGTATTATCTCTAAATTAGACACCCACATGGCTAGTGGTGGAGCTGGGATACCAGTCATTGTCCTGAAGAAATGTATGCCTGAACTGGCCTCTGCCCTCTCCTACTGCCTCAATGAATCTTGTTTTCCAGCCTGTTAGAAGTCCTCATCCATTGTTCCTGTCTTTAAGAACACTGGAGACCCTTCTGACCCTTCTAATCACCATCCTATCAGTCTCCTACCACTCTTCGGCAAAGTCTTCAAAGCTTTAATCAACACCGAAGTAGTTAAGCACCTTACATCCCATGATCTGCTATCTGACAAACAATAGGGTTTCCTTTTCTTGTTTCTCTGATTGCTATAATCTCCAACTATTCAAATGTAATGTCAATCGATATCTTCAGATGCCTTGATCTAGCCCCTATCCTTCTCTTCATCCTTTCCTCTATCACTCCTCTTTGCTCTTGCTCCAACTCTCTGTACCCCCTTGCATGCTAGTAGCTTCCTGTCTTGCTTGGGGTGAAAAAAAAATATCATCTTATCAATTATCAAAATATCAAATAATAAATATATGGTCCAGTGCCTCTGCTATTTATATTGAGCCCCTTGATAAAATCTTAAGAAGAATCAGCAATATTATTGGTTCTGATCTGGCAGCTTGGCTTCAGTCACTTTTCCACCACCACAAGGTTGCCTCTGTAATTTTTCTATAAATGCTTTCATGGTAACTGTTCAGATGAACTCTTTGCTATGGTACCTAGACTTTTTTAATTTAAGCGGAGTACTAGATTGGCATCAAGATCTCAACAATCTATAATTGAGCTAGCTAGATGTAACCATAAATTCTATGCTAACTGTTTCTTTTCTCACACTTCTTGCTTGTGGAACACCCATCTGGCTCCATGCTTTCCATCCAATTTTAAACTGCAAAAATTTAAATGCAATGTCAGTTGTTATCTACTGTCCCCCTGTTTACTCTTTTCTATTCCTATTCTTACTAATATTTTTGTTCCTAATTCTTCCACACCCTGTAACCCTTTGTAGCTTTACTGCCTTTCATGGGGTGACACTGATTTAAAAAAAATCTCTGTAGCAAGAAGGCAGCACCTGGTTTTTATGTCAAATGTATTTATTCAGTGAATTTTGGAATCAGTGGAAAGAGATTAAAAACATTACTTTGATCTTAATAGTAAACCCTGATTTAAGCTTTGATTGAATCCAGCTAGTCTATCATTTTTAGTACAGTTCTAGTCTATAGTCTATTAAAATGGAACCTTAATGGTTTTATTTAACAATAAGACATACTATCAAACATGTCAACAAAACTGATGGATGAAAATATTACAATTGAAACCATCTTTTTCCTTCCAAAAAGCAAATAAGAAACATTGTTTATAAATGAAAAAGCTGCATTTTCCATTTTTGAAGTCTTTTTATAGGTCACTAACTTCTGTATTTTGAAAGTTGTTGGGAGAAATTCTCAAGATGAAAAGAGTCTAATGGAAGCTGTTGGCATTCCAAGGAATGGCATTAGTCATGTGAAGTGATTTAAAAGATCTTAATCATTTAAGCCAATAATCTTCCTAATTCCCAGTCTGTCAGAAAATGTACCTGAAATATTCACTCTTCTGAAGACATGGATGGATGGACTTTGCTTTCATCGGTGAATTGATCAGTTTGATGGGTTGTTTATATTGATGATCCATTGGTATTTCAGATTTGACATTGAGAAATTTTATCAAGGAAAATACATCTGGTTTGAAGCTGACTTTACTAAATAATTCGAATAGTATCACCAGCTTTTCGATTTTTGGTTCCATTTTCATGCCCATAAATTAGAATTAAGTTACTGTTGACTGATGGTCGACTATAACTTGTCTGGAACATGGACGTTAGATAAAACCGATTATAGATTTTAATGAGTCTCATAAATCATGATAAGTTGCCAAGATCTTGACAATCTATTACTTCAACCACTAAGGCAACTTTGTAAACATTTAGAATGTAAAGAGAAACAAAGTCTTCTTGTAAAATTGCAAAACATTTGATAGAAAAATTCTGGGAAAAATTAGTTGGAAGATAAAAACCATGTTTTGAAAAACTTGCTTGAAAATAATGTGCTCAAAAATATTTATTTTTAAAGAATGTCTTTGTTGGTGCATTTTATGGTAATTTTAGCCATTTCCATATAAGGAAATATTTGGCATTCATTGACTGAGCAACCAGTGCCACTTTTGGTTGAAATTTTATAATTTTTCTATTAAAACAATTTTTCAGAAAAATAGGTTTCTCAAGTTCAATAACTGTTATTGCTCTTTCCAGTATTGATGGGGACTTTTTTCCTGATCATTTGATTGAAGTAATGTGCAATGTCAACAATTTGATAGTCATTATTTTCTCTTTAAGTTATATGTGCTATCCATTTTAGTTTTTGAAGGTATTGAAAGTCCTCAAGTAATATGGGTTCTGGTATTTGGTACAGTGCTTTGCAATTTTGTAGTGCTAATTCATTTTATATATGATGTTATTTCCAACAAATCATCCACAAAAGAATAATAGCAATACTTACTCTTCACTGATGATGTATTTTCCAAGCACTAAACTAATAAAAAGGAGGCGTTCTATATTTTCATTTGGAATCTTTGTTTTCTTTCTCTTTAACTGAGTTGGTGATAATGAGTATCACCATCATAGCATTTTTTTTTTTTTTTTTTTTTTTTTTTTTTACACTGCTGTTCACCCAATACAAGGCCTAAGTGCCACTGAAGGCAGAGAGTTACTAAATAGGATTTGTAAGATCATATAGAGAGGTAGCAAGGGTTGAATATTATGAGGATATGTAGGATAAATAATTGTTGACTCTTGATTTGAATAGCTTAAGATTATAGTAATGAGGGAAGCATCCTCTTAGGAGTCTGTTCCACATAACTGTCTAAGAGGAACTTACTCTTCACAACTAGAATAGGTAGGAAATAAAGATAAGTGTTCTCTGTGTACATGGCAGGGTGCTTCCTAGCTGTGGAGGTTTGGACTGGTGGAACCAAGGAATTTAGTTCGCTTCAACATCTGCTGTGAAAACGGCGGTAGTTGCAAAACGCTAGCAGTGGAAAAGGTGGTGGAAAACAATTCATCACCTACAAGGGCACACTCATGCTTTTGAACTTGACTGAGGCTGGAAATTGAGGATTTTGTCTGATCTGGTTCTTGTAAATATCTCTATAAAAGCAAAAAATGACTTTCAAAGAAAGTGACCATGAATTTTCTCTTTGTTGTAATGTTGCCTACTCATATTCATTTGATATGAGCTACTTCAAATGGTCAAGTCAAAATTTTTCTTCATACTTCTTCTTCATCTTCATACTTCTTCTTCTTCATCTTCATACTTCTTCTTCTTCTTCATCTTCATACTTCTTCTTCTTCATACTTCTTCTTCTTCATACTTCTTCTTCTTCATACTTCTTCTTCTTCTTCATACTTCTTCTTCATACTTCTTCTTGTCCTCCTTTTCATACTTCTCCTCCTCCTCCTCCTTTTCATACTTCTCCTCCTCCTCCTCCTTTTCATACTTCTTCTCCTCCTCCTCCTCCTTTTCATACTTCTTCTCCTCCTCCTCCTTTTCATACTTCTTCTCCTCCTCCTCCTTTTCATACTTCTTCTCCTCCTCCTTTTCATACTTCTTCTCCTCCTCCTTTTCATACTTCTTCTCCTCCTCCTTTTCATACTTCTTCTCCTCCTCCTTTTCATACTTCTTCTCCTCCTCCTTTTCATTATCATCATTCTTGTTATTCTCATTATCTTGTTTTTATTTTTTAATCATTTTCAGGGGCACAGAAACATTAAGTGATATTACAGGCTGTAATATAAACAAAACGTTACTTGTTTAGGCAAATTTTAGTTTGAAGGTTGGAATCAATGATTCTTCAGATTTTAACATTTACCCTTTGGGCAGAATTCTAAATATTGTCTTGGATTATCTTTCAATCATGTTCTAAATATATATATATATATATATATATATATATATATAATATATATATATATATATATATTTTTAGTACACTTTCTCTAGATTCTATACGAAATACCTACTTTAAAATTGAATTTATTTACCGTGCTTTATAAACTTTGTGCATTCTAACAGATGACAAATGAAAAGTGATTTTTTTTGTACATGTTAGATTTTCTTTGTCGTTCTTCTGGCATTGGCTATTTATACAGAGAATTGAAGAAGATATAATCTCTATCATATTAAAGAATTTTCTTTCTCTCTTACTCATAACTGACTTGGATGTCAACTGTAGAGAAATGGCTAGCAAGTTCATCTTGCAGGACAGTTCACTAGGTTATTAAGTTTGATCCTCACCAAAGGCCCTGCTACTGTGGCCTTGTCAGAATAAGCCAAAAATTAGTAAATATCAAAATAAAGAGGTCACTCCAGCATGAGGAAAAACAAATTCAACTTGAAAACCAATTTTCTACTGTAGTGAATTTGATCACCACTAGGTGTCTCACTGATGCAGTCCTGCTCTGTCTTGTCTTGTCTTGAAGTAAGAATACTACGTTCACTTATCGAAGCTTGCTTTTGTGTGTCAACTCTAATTCTTAGTTTTATGTCAATTCAACCAAAGAAAAAAATGGAAAAATGTAACCCCCAAAAATAAATTTTCTTCATTTTGATATATGTTGTAGATCTTATAGTCATTAGAAAATCCTGAAAATTTTAAGTGAAAATTCCCGACTATTCTCAAGATATCACAAGTTGAAATTTTGCTAAATCAGTATTTTCTGTCAATGGGGATTTCCATTTTTGAACTCAATGATCTCACAAAAATTCTGATATCTTCTGATCCACTGACCAGAAATTAATGAAATTCGTTACCTTTTATAGATTTTTAGTCAAGGTATCCAAATATACATTTAGAACAGGGAATAGCCAAAAAATTTTTTAACCAAATAAATTTTGAATTTACTTTTTAGATAAGACTATGAATGATTCATTCTCCTAACCCAGTTCTTCTCCATGATATCATATTCATCATTTTGAAGGATGGACATGTTTCCTGAAGTTGTAGCTGGAGTTGAAAGATGACACAATGTGTTATCATTAGGGACCCAGTATATGTCTTCATATCTTGGTCAGGAAAATGAATTTGCTGGTTCATGAGTATGTAGAAACTGTATTTTTAAATTACTTTGTGCAGTGTCAATTTCAAGAACGAGACTAACCCATAAAAAACTATCATAAATGCCTACTACATAATCCATTATTTTAATGGAAGTTTCTGCTTCTTGACATGAAATATTAAATTTTTGATCATGATTAAATCTTTTGTAAATTGTAGTAGTGCCATTTCCAGGAATAAAGTGGTGAAAAGACTTATTTTTCCAATTTTATAATTTGATGTTATATTGAAGGTGTAAAGTCTATATTGTTTCAATAAGAGACTACTGATAAATATATAGCTATTTTGAGTACTTTTTATTTTTTTATGATTTATCTTGTACTCTGCTTAAATAATAATAATAATAATAATAATTATAAATTTAGATCTTTGTTTTCTCTTTCTTTCACTTTGAGCTTTTAAAATCTTGGTGATCAGGGAAATTTTGATGCAATGTGGGAAATTTTGCTTTTGGGATAGAGTTGGGCTAAATTTTCATTTTTTAAAAATTTCATTTTATTTTTGCAATGCATATTCAAACACCCATAAAATTGAAATAAAAAGAGAGTTGTTAAAACTTAAGGAATGAATTCCCCAACCACTATGTAATATTTTCCCAATGTTTTGTTACCTTTTGGACTTCACCTTTTAGCAGAATAAGCCAATATTAGATCATAATTGCAAAATTACAATGAATGAGAATTTTTGAGAAAAAAAAAAAAACAATTAAGAGGGCTAGAATTGAATATTTGGATACCTTGACTAAACATCTATAAAAGGTATCAAATTTCATTAATTTCGGGCCAGTGGATCAGAAGATATCAGATTTTGCAAGATCATTGAGTTCAAAAATGGAAATGTCCATTGACAGAAAATACTGATTCAGCAAAATTTCAACTTGTGATATCTTGAGAACAGCCAGGAATTTTCGCTTAAAATTTTCAGGATTTTCTAATGACTATAAAATCTACAACATATATCAAAATGAAAAAACAATATTATTTTTTTGGGTTACATTGATTAGTTGAATTGACATGGAGTGACCCTGTTGTGACTTTGTACCAAACTAGTGCAAATTGAGGAAATCATTATTCAGAGTGACCTTTTATACATTGTGATTCAGCGTATATTCTTCTCTGTGCTGAGTCCCTTTAGGACATGGACAATTATAGCTCTCCACAATTTTCTGTCCTTTATAGCTCTTAGTAAACTTAATCTTTTCGCTATTTCTCCTAATACCTGTTCTGCCATCTGTTTACTCAAGCATGTTAGGTAGGCTATTCACTGCTTTCTTCCATGACTCTTGTCTTCAGTATGTCCTGTCAGTGTTAAATTTTCTAAGCCGTCTTTTCTCATTATGTGCCCTAGAAATTTCAGCTGTTTTTTTTTTTTTTTTTTTTTTTTTTGGGTTAAGCAAAAATGTCCCCCCCCCCATTTTTTCTATTGAAAAGTCAGGTTTTGGGCAATTTTTGATTTTATAAAAAGCTTTTCAGTGTTTTAAAATTGTGATACCTGCAGTGCTCTCTCTCCCTTGCTTGTAATTTTTTTTAATGCCATGTCACTTGAGGCTGTGGGCAATATTGACTTTCCACAGCCTCCTTTTCTTTAATGTGGTCTGACATTGGGAAAGCTAGTAGTGTTTTCTGTTGTTTTTAAATTCAGATTAGACCTTCTTAGGTTAGAGAGCCCAGTCTACCTTGCTATTTAATCTAGAGATGAGTGGGCAAAAGGTGGATTCATGCCTTTCCCAAAGGTATTAATGCAAGGTGACACAGCAGACTAAGCTTACTTACCAATGGTAATTGGCACAAGAGAAATGTGACTAATTAAAATTATCATTTGGTGATTAAGGAAAATACAATAAAATAGCCTAATTGGTTTCAGAGTGCCGACATTCCACTTGTAATATGAGCATTAATAGTTTGATTTATTTTAGAATGAAGGCTGCATGAAATTAAATTCCATTTTACTTTGAAGACTGAATAAAATTTAGTATTTTAATGGAAAAAATCTCTCATTACATGGTGTAATTTTGTTGTCATTAATATTATTAAGTTGTTTTTTTCCTTCCCTTTTTATCTTCTTGACCCAGATTGTCAATAACAAACACTTGATTGGGTAGCTGAAAGGTGGCATGAGGGGTGTTTAGTTCTAACATTAAAACAAATATTCCATTTGATTGTATTTCAGCAGCTATCATAGCAGCATGCAGCTTTTAAAACATTTGTCAAAATTGGCATATTTTCATTTATATGATTAATAATAGAAAATAAAATTTGTAGCATATAGTTTTTATTTTTATTTTAAGAAAAGTAAAAATGTGACTAAAAGGGCAAAAATGATTTATACAGTTTATGCATAAAGTAATGTAAATAATCAAATATGTCAAAAGTGGTTTGTGAAGTTTTGTGTTGAGTGTTTCTAGTTAATGCTTTGTGGTCAGGTAGTTGAAGTTCATAGTTATCGAGTCAAAATATTGTTTGAAAATAACTGTTCTCAATGCAGTAGATGACCAATACATTCAAAATATGCAAAAGGAAAACCATTTACATCATCTTAGTTATGGTAGTCACTTTAATGTGTATTTTTTGCACAAATTTAAGCCCCAAATACCTACTGCACTATTTCAATGTGCAATTCCCTACTTCAATGTTCTGTCTCTTTTAAACAAATTGTGACAAATATTTTGCAACAACAATGGTGCAAGAGACTGTGGGGCCTGGAAAATGAATCACATATACTAAAGGCATGTCTTTATTCAAAGAAGGTAATGCTGCCTATATGATAGAATTGGAAGGGACTGGTCTATTAGGAATTCCTTCCAGAGAAGCAGACAATTCAAACAAGTACTTCTTGTAATTAGAGCAACAGAAGTAATTAATGAAAACAATTCAGAATTTGTTTAAAGAAAGGTTATACTATTTCATCAGGATAATGCAGGAATAAACATTCTAGTTGTGATTAGGTAAAAATTGTTATTCATCATATTTATCAGGTATTGCAACTTCAGATGACCATTTATTTCCATCTTTAGATAATTCTCTTCACAAAAAGAAGACCACAAAAATCATTAGGAATTGTTCTTTATAGAGTAAGATAAAAAGTTATAAGGGAATAAAATTAGAAAGTTTGCTAAAATATGACAGAAGCTAGTGGAAAAAAAATGTTAAATATATTATTCTATCAATTTAATATTGAAAATAAAAAGAAAACAATTGGTTTTTAATTTTACTTAATAAAATGAATAATCTTTTTCTGGTCACCTAAATGAAAATAAAATATATTAACATTGAAAATAAAAATACTGTAAACTTAATGCAATTTTGTTGCTGGGGGTGGGGGGCATGTAAATTGATTGTTAGTCAAGATCTTTATTGCCAAGTGATTATTGTCCTGTTAATTGGGGAAACATTAGAATTTAAGCAAT
Organism: Acanthosepion lycidas; assembly: GCA_963932145.1. NCBI lineage: Eukaryota > Metazoa > Mollusca > Cephalopoda > Sepiida > Sepiidae > Acanthosepion > Acanthosepion lycidas. The sequence goes on from OZ010589.1 coordinate 73,431,173, forward strand.
GGTAATGTGAGCCCTCTTTTATTTATATGATCTGTGATAGCAGACTTTTCTATTTCCCTTTTGGCTATGGCTTTGTTGCATTCCTTGAGTCTGACTTCCAGGAAATGACTGGTTTCTCCCTTATATTCTTTTCTATATTCATGAAGGATGATTCTGGAGAGAGAATGTTAATTTCAATCCAATTAAAGAATGACTACAAAATACTTTCCCCTCCTCATTTTATAGGTGGAAGAACAAAAATGCATGCTGGAATTTTTTCCTAGCTAATAAAGTAGGCTGGTACTCAGTTTCATCTGACACAGTCCTGCTCTGTCTTGTCTTGAAGTCAGAATGTTATGTTCACTTATCCAAACTTGCTTTTGTGTGTCAACTCTAATTCTTAGTTTGTGAACTTTTTCCCATATTACTTTTTCTCTGCCTTATTACTTTTAAATTGCTTTGCATGTATTGGTTGCTTGCTTTATTTTATTTTTTACCCTCTTTTCTTTTTATTCTTATTGCTTGGTACAAACTTTGTCAATTGTGTTTGTTGGACTGTTCTGTTATTTTGCATTTGACCATGGCTACTCACTTCACAGAGAATACTTCACATCTCTGGGATTAGGTCCAAATAATAGATAGGGATTGTCTCTTGAAAATAAGAAAACTGAAGGAAGTGACATTAATCTGCTGAACTGATGTGTAAGCCAGACCAATGTGGATTTCTTTAGTCATCATGGAGGAAATTAGAAAATTTCTCTACATTTAAATATGGAATCACTAATATTACACAAATTGCTGAGAATGGCATCATCATTATATTCATCACTATATTCATCACTACTTATTTGCTATTAACTTGTAGAAAAGATCCCTCCTCCACTTCCCTTACAGATTGTATACAGAAAGATGTCTGTATAATGGATTGGCTGAAGCATTGTGGTAGCAACACAAGCAATACAAGTAATGGGCTCAATCATCCAAACTCTTGGAATGATAATTACTCTTCTCAAAATTATAGTAGATAAGAGCCCTAACTATTTTTGGCAAATTTTTGTCAAGGAATCTCACTCATTTTTTAAAATCCTTCAGAGAGCACTAGTCTCATAGATGTTTCTGTACCATATCATTTAACATGAGTGAGCATTTTCTACCAAATTCCTTAGTCAGATTTTGTCACTTGTTGATCTCTTTGAAACTGATCCATAATGGTAAATGTTGAAGGTTTTCTGTCTTTTCTACTAATTATTATTATTACTACTTGCTTTTCTCATTTCAAGTTCAAAGAAACTTGGCTGGTTCATTTTGACTGATATATAAAATTTTATTTTTTATTTTATTTTTTACCAAATATTTGTCGTGATCATTTTGCCTTAAAAGTTTAAGTTTTTAGGATCTGTTTTAAGGACCACATCACTATTGCCTCTCTTATTTTAGATACAGTCCAAGTCTCCCAGCCAGCATTACATTACTTATATATACAAAGGAAACAAAATTTCCTATACATGAGATAAAAATGACATTGAGGAAAATAATTTCATTTATTATTGCAAGAAACTAAAATCTTTACTTATATTATAAGAATGAAATTATATATTTACCGTTTTTCCCCCAAAATGACTACCCTGTTTAAATTTTATTTTCTTATTACAACAATCAAGAGTATTAAAAACCTCACACATGAAAACAAATCATGGGTCATTTGTGTTAATAGAAATTGTCTCATGAGGTATATACATATGAATTGGTACTTGAAAGTGTAATCATAATAAATTCCTTGAGAACGCAAGGCCCAGTGGATAAGTGTTGGTTGGATCTAGTGACTTGACCCAGAGTTGTGAGTTCAGTACCTGGCTACTGCAGTGGTGAACAAAAAACTTGGAGAATTAAAGGGAGATAAGTATGACATTCAGAAGAAGCATGGAACTAGAACAATCTATCCCAGCAGATGAAATAAAGAATTCAGCTCAAAATTTCAATCACCTGAAGGCCAGAGCATACAACAGCCAAAACGTTGTGAATAAGTCTGAACAATGTAAATAGTGTAAATAATTACAATATCTCATCTCCTGAAATATAGACAAATATATTTCCAACATAAGCAACATTATTATTAATTTTTTTTTTTTTTTTTAAATAAAAAATATGATCTATCTCTTAAATGGTCAATACATGAATGATAATATTGCATACTAAGCTAACATACATTCCAGTAACAATATCAAATTTTATTTTGATTCCACTGAAAATCCTTGGAAATTTAATTTCTGCCATCATCAAATGACTTTAGACAATATAAAATGCAAAAAAAAAGCACTGCTCTTTCTAAATATTTCTGGCAATTAAAGAATTTTTCTAATACACCTATTACTACCTAGGATATTGTAGCAAGAGTCAAATCTTACAATGAGAAAGGAAATAGCTGTAATTTACATCTTGTTGAATAATTAGTTATCTTAAAACACTTAAACAACCCTAGCTTTTTAAACAAGAGAAATGAGTTGATGATTATGTGTGTGTGTGTTTTTATATATATATATATATATATATATATATATATATATATATATATATATATAGTGTCATCCATAGACAGTCTTTCACTCTATCACAGCTCATCAGTCTGGCTAGACATCTGATTGCCTCAAGCCAGGATCAAAACCTGACTGATTTTGCATCAGTTGGAGATTCTACCACTGAGCTATCTGCACCTGGTTGAGAGGAAGGCTAATTTTTATGTACTTTTTCTTTGAATAAATACACCAATGACCAAGAGGGCTTAATTCATGGAAGAGCTTTGTATTAGCAATAGTAGTCATTGTTTACAAACTCACACTTTCTCCCAAGAGTGCTCAACTAGAGTTAAATTTTTTGGGAACACACACACACACACACATATATATAAGAAAAATTTCAAAGAAAAACCTTGCATTTGAATTTTCCAGTAACCGGAAAATTCAAATGTAAGGTTTTTCTTTGAAATTTTTATTAATTATCTTGCTCTGTATGATTTGTTATTATTTTTATACATTGAGCTCTCTACTAGGAGTTTTACCTGGATATTCATTTTTTCAGAACTCCTTGGGATTATCCACATAACCAAAGGATTTTATATATATGATGTATAATAGTGTCCAAAATAAAAGTGATGAAACAAAGGGAAAATTTATCAATGGTGTGTTTTGCTGAGGGCATTTGCTCTCTCTAGCATCCTTAAGTTAGAATGAAAGAAAGACAAAACTGGATAGTGTGTTTTTTTTTTTTGGGGGGGGGGTTATGTATATGCTTATACACCCACCGAGGCATGTACATATATTAGAGCCTTTTTTATGTGTAATTTTACACATGTATACATATATAAATGCACACCCATCTATATCTGTACATGTGTGTGTTTATTTATATATATATATATATATATATATATATAATGTGTGTGTATATGCACACACATTATACAACCGCTTATTTTATTCATTCCCTTTTTGAATGATTTTAGTGATATAAGTTTTACTAATTAACTCATAGCTGGAGGAAGAAGTAGATTCATACTGTTCCCAATTTTTATGCATAAATCAATATAACAAATGAACTGGAACTTGGCTCCCTGATTAACAATTTCAAACCATTATCAATTGCACCACCCACATATCCAGGTTTACAGCACCTGGTGTTCCCAAGTGGTCACCCATCTAGGTACTGACTAGACTAGATGTTGCTTAACTTCATTATTTAAGCAGTAAATATCTACCAGCTTAAAGTTGGTAAAGCAGGCTCATCTTGAAAGTGTTTTTCCAGATTAAAAAAGGAACAGAGGTTCAATTTCTGTCAGCACATTTTTTTTTAGTATGATGTTCAATCCCTAAGCCAGTAGATATTCACTGTTTAAATAAATAAAAAATATATGTCTACTTAAACACAAGTATCTAGTAAATATAATGCTTATAGTAAAAAAAAAAAAAAATGTCTCTTTTTTGACTGAAGAAAAATATTTAAAAAATGTATTTATTAAATGAGAAGGTAAGCCCTTTTTAAGTAGCTGAGCAAGCCATCTTCTAAATACATGATATGAACTTGTCTTTCAATTTTTTCCTTATCAGATTTTAAAACTGTTTTTTTTTTAGTTTTCTACCAAATTCCTACAGAAAATGTTCAGGTGATTTACTTTTAAGCTGTTGTGAAGATTTAAAAAGATTATTTCAGCTTTTTCCCCCTTGACAGACTAAGCAGCTAAGCATGTTGCAAATGATTCTTGGCCAATAATCTAAGAAGTATTAACTAAAGCAGACATAAGTCTTATTGATAAAATTTATCTGCTGTTTGAATTGAAAGCATCATTGAATATTGGTATTTTAGCAGAAGGGAAAACTGTTCAAGATTTTCAGTGAGAATAATTCAACTTCCAGATGAAGGAAGTCTGTATGTTAAAATTATTGAAAGTTGACCATGAGGATTATCTTCTCTGCAGTTCCACTTAGATTTCTGAGAATAAGAATTAATAATCTACATATCTATATATATATCTATCTATATATATATCTATATATATATATATATATATATATATATATATAAAGAGGGATTTGAAATGAACTGAAATAATTTTATGATTAGTTACCAAAAACTTTGCTTCTTGGATTTGGAATGGTCACCTAGGACTAAGAAATAGTAGATTTTTATAGTTTTCATTTTAATGCTATTTTTATTTACTTTCATTTTAAGCCTTAGTTTAATTAACATGGTGGACCAGTTGGGAAAATCAGGTATTGTACATCTGGCAGCAAGGCCTCTGATTGGATGATAGGAGGTTTTGAGATGCGTGGAACCACCTCTTAATTGCTATTGTTCCCTGGTCCACCCTGTTGTGCCTCTTACATTTTCTACACAAACCGGATGTTGACCACTCAGCAACACAAAGCAGACTATGTAAATACATTTTTTGTGCATAGGCTCTATACATGCATCCACTTTAGCCAAAACAAAATTAATAATATATTATGACCAGTCAGAGCCACTCCTGCTCAAAAACTAAAACCTTGAGAGATACCACTGGCAATGACAGCCACTACCAAGTGTCGATTTTGCTTCTAATTTCACTACTCTCCCTCCTTGTTGCCTTAGCAATAACAGCAGATAGAAGTTACCAGTCTTTATATATATATATATATATATATATATATATATATATATATTATTATATATGTAAATAAATTATACATTTATTTACCCGTACTCAATGTTCACTTTTGCTTGATGCTTGGATTTACATTTGTCGAGGCAGAGATGGAATTAACCTCCACAGCAGTAACAGCAACAACAAACAAAATTATGTTTTCCAGTTTGCTTATTTCTGCCTCCAGAACAACCCTGACCCAGGGGTAGTAGCACCTGTTACGGTCCCAACTATGGGCAAATAGTGAACTTCCAAACAAAAATCAAAACACTAGGAAAATACATTTTTATAGTAAAAATACCAGCAATACATTTTTATAAAAAAATTACCAATAATACATTTTTTTTTATGGTAATTGTTCAGATGAGCTCTTTTCTCTGGTAGCTTGACTTTATGAATTTAAGAGCAGTTCTAGACTGGCAATGGGTTCTCATCAATTTACAGTTGAGTTGGCTAGATGTAACCATAAGTTCTATGCCAAGTTTCTTTTCTCACACATCTCACTTGTGGATCTTCCGGCTCCATGCTTTCCAGTCAGCTTTTATCTTCAAAAATTTAAATGCAATGTCAATCATAATCTACTGTCTTCCTGATTACTCTTCTATTGTACTTGCTCCTTATTAATGTTTGTTTTCTAATTATTCCACACCCAGTAACCCCTTGTGTCTTAGTGGCTTTACAGCCTTGCTGGGGGTGAATTTGTTGTAAAATAATTACCAACAGTATATTTTATAATGAAATAACCAATAATACATTTTGCTAGTAATATAACCAACAATATATTTTTTTGCAAAATGATACTGCATAAAAGTACATTTTACAGTAAAATTACAGCAATATGTTTAAAGAAAAAAAATACCAACAATACTTGTTGCACACTATATATCTAAAAAAAATGTGTAGCGTGAAAGTATAAAACAAGGTTCAAAATATATGCAGCTAAAGCCATAAAAATACATACAAAATGTATATACTTATATTTCAACATTAAATAACCCATAGAGTCTTATATCCTGTGAAACAAAATCGATCAACCAACCAGGTGCTGTAAGCAAACTTCTGAAATCCAAAATATGGTTCGGCTTTAAATAACACACAAAGGGTTGATAAGCCATGAAAAACAAATGAATAAATCGAGATGTGTTTTGTATATCTCCATTCCTGATTGATCTTTTATTGCTTTTTGCCATCTAGCAAGCTATACAAATAAGGTATAGCGTAACTAAGAGTTATTAAGATGGGGAGGGTACTTGCAAAAAATCAAACATTTTGGATCCAACAATAGATCTTAGAAATAATTTTTCTATCATTTTAAACTAATTCTTGTATATTCAGGCAGCAGTCCTTCTTTCATACATGTTTCACTGTAACAAAGAATTTGTGTGTGGACTAAAATAATTGAAGTTTTCATGTTGATCTTTCAGTGATTTTTAAGCTTTCATTATTTTGAGAAAAGTAGATTTCAGCAATAAAATTACACCTATTTGCAATTTGCTTTTAGGATGTGGGCAATTTCCTGTCCTTTTTAGCTCTTAAGGTTTGTCTTTTTTCAATCACTCCTAATATCTGTTCTGCCAACCATTTACACAAGCTCATTATGTAGGTTATTCACTGCTTTCCTCTGTCTCACTTGCCTTCAATATATCTTGTGTCAAATTTCCCAAGCCCTCTTTCCTCATATGCCTAAGAAATTTCAAATGTCTCTGATTCTGAGTATGTGTCTTTTTAGTTTCCATTTTTCATAAAATTTTGTCATTACTCACATGTTCAGTACATGATATTCTCTGCATCCTTCTGTAAAACCACATCTCTGTTGTCTGAAGCTTCTTGTGAAGAGATTCTCCAGCATTCACTGCCCAATTTTCTTTGTTTCTAACAAAATCTTCTTGTTTCTTAAGAATTTTTGTAGCTTTTTTTTTTCCATTTGCTAACCATAACTTCTGTCTTATACAGTGCTCATTTGCCAGAAAATTTCTGTCATATAATGGATTATCCTGCATTTATTGCAAAAGATGAAAATGTCCTTTTGATATCGATGGCAGAAAATATTTTCTTTTAAATATTTCTTTGTTTTCAAAGGTTTTAACAAATTTTTATAAAATTTATCACAATAGTTTTTTTTTTTATTTTTAGAGCAGAAAGAAGATTTTTAATAGAAACAAAATGGAATTCCCATGAAAATAGTATTGTTCTTTTCTATTTTACAATTATTTGTATTTTGCACAAAGATGAGAATCATAATGGATAATCATTTGGCACAAAGAATCCATTCATAATGTATTATTCCAGGAAATATAAAAAATCTGAATCAAATTTAATGTCTATCAGAAACCTTTGGTCTAAGAGGAATTGATCTGTGGTGGTGACTCCAATATATACTGGGTTCACCCTAAGAGATACCAAAGTAAGCTTTGTACTCAGTGTCACCTCAGAACATCAATCGAGCTAGGTGCCATGAGGGTTGACCTAGATTATAGCCTCAAAGCCATCAAGTGCAGAATTGGGCCTCTAAAAATGGCAGTTGGTGTGCCATCATAAACAGAAAGTGAACCTAGCTGACAGATGATAGGAAGTTATATAAATGCCTGACTCATGAGGAGGAGTAGAGTGCCTTATATCTTCATGAGGAAAAGATTGAATGTTCAAAGAAAGTTTTTGAAACCACATACCCTTCACTTCTAGACAGTCCAGAAGTGAATAAACAGTTATTTTACATAGGAAAAATTTAGTCTTTTATTCTTATCAGATGTTACTAATATTACACGTTTACACTGAAAAGAACTGTGTTATTGTAATAAGAGTGAGACTTGGAGAAAAACAACTGGGATACAATTGCATTGTAAATTGAAGGTCTAAATTCATGAAAGTTTTTCTTCATTGTTATTTTGGTGGTTGTGAATTCCATATGCTTTACTTTAGGTGCTGGTTTGAGCCTTGCTTGATGTTTAGTCTTTGATCATACCTTTTATAAGCTGTTTATACTCTGTTCATGCAAACCAAATGCAATTAAAGGTTACCATCTTATTTTATCAATTTAGGAATGGCATTTTCAAATGCCATAATTTTATAACAGGTAAATTGTCTTTTAAAATTTCAAAGAAATTTGAAAGAGAATAAATTATTTTATATTTATTTTTTCCAGCTTAAAAAAATGAATTTATTTTAATTCAGAAAAAATTAATAATTTGAAGTTGGCTCTGGTATGTATGTATGTGAGAAAAGAAATTATTGTGTGCAGTAAAAGTTAAAAAATTAAAGCTTTTAAGTTAAAAACTTAGTTATATGTACATATATATGCACACACACACACACACACACACATATATATATATATATATATATATATATATATATAGATAGATAGATATGTACTGCGAATATAATAAAGCATATCCCTAAAGGTATAGAGTTCAGATTATTTAGAAATTCCTCTAGTAAAATAATTTTTGAAGATAAAAAGAAAGTGTAAGACTTTAAAAGAAGAGAGGCTGGAAGGTAAACCTCAAATAAAACAATAAATGAAGAAAAATTTGAGGAAAAGAAAAACTATTATTTGGTTTAACCCTCTTTTTAACTTAGAGGTAAAGTGAAAAATAGGGAAAATATTTTTCATATTACTTTATAAACACTTCCCCAAAATTCCAAATTACATAAGATCTTTAATAAAAACATAGTTAGATTAAGCTAAAACTGCACTGGTAATTTAGAAACCACAATAAAGACAAAACGCCAGGAATTTCAAAACTAACATGCAGCAAGATATCATTAAGTGTGAAACACGTAACTGTAGAAATAAAAGTCGATGCCCACTAGATGGAGTTTGCAAAACTGAAGAATTAAAATTGTAAACGATACAAATGGCTGGACCAAAATATACCTGGGGTGTACTGAAGGCACCTTCAAGAAGAGATGGTATAATCACAAGTTGTCATTTAAGCTAGAAATTCTTAGGAATTCTACCAGACTAGCCAGCCATGCATGGAAATTAAAAGGAAAAAAATGCTAGGAAATATTAAAAAAAAAAAAAAAAAAAAGCCAAAGCTTACAGCAATCAGTGATCTGTGTAATATTTGCCAGGAAGAAAAGTTAACAATAATAACATTTCCAGATCAACAAAACCTGAATAAGAGAACAGAAGTAATGACACAATGCATACACACTAAAAAGTTCCTTTTGAGTTTGTACTAACCAGGATAAAAGTGTGTACATTTCATATAGCCCTCCCATACAGTTTCAATACCCTTGCTTTTCTCCTCCTCTTCTATTACGCTTCATGTTACATTTATTTATTTTTAAATAATAAAGTGTTAGGAAATTATTTAACCTGAATCGCCTGAAGATACCGAAAAGTCAAAACCAAGCGTGATTGGCTGATCTCCTAATTTTTTGTGTGTGTATATATATATATATATATATATATATATATATATATATATATATATAAAAGACTGACTTTTGTTGAAATATGGACTCATCCATCTGCTACGAGTAAAACGTGTGCTTAGAGAACAGTATAAAAAGTAGGTTGCAAAGGTATAATACTTTCCAGTTATATGCTTGCTGCATGGAACTACTGTATTCTCAATCCATGTTCTCATATGATGAAATACTTCTTCACTCAATTTTTATTACTGTCTTGCAACCCACTTCCAAACTTATTGGGAGCAAGGAGAGACAGAGGGAGGTCAGTAACCCTAGAGAATTAAAAATAAGACCAATCAAAGGTTGTAAAAATACTTGATGAGTTAAATAGCCAGTTAATTATAGTTAATGTCTCAATTAAATCACCATTGAGAAGCCAACAGGAAACCACTCCAATATCAAAAGATCAATCATGGCAAACAACAGAATGGGGAATGGAAGGAATGGTGAAAAGACAAACATTGCTAAGAGCTACAAAGTATAGTAGTGGAGTGTGATGATTACCTATGTCTTGAAGGGACACTGCACATAGAAGAAGTGAGTTAAAATAAAAGCTGATGGAATTTTGTTGTGCATTTTATAATAAAACCTTCAGAGAATGTTTAAGTGTAATCAAGTGTCTTATTATTGACGGTAGAATTATCAACCAAGAATTATTCATGAACAGTATCTTGCAAGGCATAGTGGAGTAGATTGTGAGGAATGGGAGTTGATTTTGACTACATAATCCTCTGGGTACTTGTGAATGACTGACCACTGCCTTATTACTTGAGACCTTTGTGAGTCTTTGTATTTATGGGGAGGTGTGTGCATGTTTTTTTTTGTTTTTTTTTTTTTAAGGTATTAGGTTACAAGTCATTTTTCATATGTGTATAGTAACAGGATTTTTTGACTTCATTCTCTAGTGGGGTCAGTTGAACTCTTGGCACCAATAGACAATCAATGCAACCTGAAGAGTAGTATAAAAAATAACAAGTCCTTTACTGAATTTTGACCAAGATAGCATGGTCCATTTGGGTCACCTCAATTATTCATTTTGTAATGGTGAGTGAAACTGAGGTGTTGATGCTCTTTGTTTCATTCAATCCTACTAGTTAAAACTCTGTTATGTCAATTCTATGTACTAATTCAAATTATTGTAATTGAATATTTTCATTTCACCAATAGTTTATGAGAAAAAAAACAGATCCCAAAATAATTCTGATATGCAAGTAAAATCCAAATGACCAAGTTTTCCCATTAAAACTTTTAAAGATTAACTTACTAGTAAAATCTACACTAGTAACTGTTACACAAGAGGCAGCACAAATAGTTTCCTGTCTACTTACACTTTAGAATGATTTCCTGCAAAAACTGAAGGACAAACACTGGAGAATGTTGGAATTGATCTCAATATGATGGGCAGCCCTGTGTTGCGGTGAGTTGTGTCTGCAAGAGACGAAGTGTCAAAATCTTTGCAAAAAATTTGTGTAACCAAAGGAGACTTCTATAAAAAATGTCATCTATCCAGAAGTTCTCTTGAATATGAAAATTCCAGAGATTTTTGCAAATGATTGAAAAGTACCTGGTTTTTAAGATTTCTTTATTTTAAATAAAATATCTTGTTAAAAAAAATATACACTTAAAGATGAGATAAAAGTGAGTCCTTTAAATTGTATTTTGAATCTAGTTTTTTTTAATCATTTTACCCCAGCAAGGCAATAAACCTACTAGAACACTAAGTGTTAGAGAATATGAGAATAACTACTATTAAGGAGAGAGGACAATAAAAGAATAAAAATTAAGAAGACAGAAGATAGCAATTGACATTGCAATTAGATTTTTGAAGATTAAAGTTAACTGGGAAGCAAGAAGCCGGGATAGAATTCCACAAGTGAGAAGTGTGATAGAATTTAAATTAAAACTGATATAACAGTTGATGATAGTGATTATTTTCAAATAATGTATGAGTGAATAAATATATAGTTCAAATCCATGATCTCTTATTGGAACCACAAGTCCCATCTTGAGCTTCCACAGGAACTAGCTTTAAATCATGCCCAAGCAGATTTTAAATAATTCTATTAACTTTAAATACAGGGTGTGGCAGAAATACCTTCCACATATTCCTCCCAGAAATGCTTCCTACATAATGGTAAGACATTATCTAGATGAAGACACCATTGCCACAAATAACTTACCATTGCGTGAGAGGTATTTCTGCCATACTCTATACATGAAAACATTTAGCTGAATAATGTAATCAACCTAAAAAAAAAAAATATGGATTTAAAATTTCATGATATTATTATAGACTGACTTTAAATGAAACTGGTTTTTCCTTTTCTCTCTTTTAGCCTGCATTGAATCCTGAGGGACAAACAACTTCTGATTATGTTTTTCTTAACAAATGGAGGGCCAAAGGTTTCCAATTCCAACATGGAGAAGTTGTTTCTTTTGTGTGAGTACAGACTTTAATTATTGACTTACATTTGCTTTACATTATTTATCATCATAATGATTATTTGTATAAAATTATCATTAAGTTATTATTAGATTTACTTTAGAAACTAAAATGCTTTTCTAACTCATATATAAAATCTTTTCTTTGTGGAATTGGATCTGAGTAATGGCTTTTATGCCAGGGAATAATAATAATGATAAAATGAAGGTTTTTGAATAAAATCTCAGAAAATGTCCTGCAATATCTGCTCAGTCTTTTGGAAAACGGCAATGGAATGAAGAATAAACTAGGCTATATATATATATATATATATATATATATATATATATATATAGTTTATCTAAATAGAAATTTATCCCTGTTTATTGTACCATGATAAGTTGATTAACAAAGCAAGAATTGCATTTTATAGATTTTATTATGATGCAAATTATAATCATTGTTCCACTTCAAAAGTCGACAGAATCCGGATTGAGTTTCACTTGACTCAGATAAAGTGTAAAGTAAAAACAAACAAACAAAAAAAAACATACTTTTGAATATTATTTCCTTTTTGTTTTTTTTCTAATTTAATAATAAAAAAAAAATAGAAAGGTTTCCAATTTATATTTATGATTGGTATGCCAACTTGATATTATGAAACAATGATTTGCTTTTGGGCATAAATAGGATGTCTGAAAAATGTGTTCAGCATCCAAGATTATTACATTTAAGTTGATTAAATACTTTTATAAATTAATGAAATAATATTGAGAATGAAAAGTATCCAATAATTGTGATGCTTTATTTGAAGTGTTGAAAACGTTTTAAAAGTTGATGAACTGTGTAAACATTTTCCTGCATGCATTTCCTTATTTTCTAAGGTCTTTGTTTTCAATAGAGAATTACTGTACAATTAGAAAAATGGTAATTGATGGTTTTTATATTTATTCTGTATAAGAAAAGACTTCACTATCAGATAATGTATATATACATATATAAATACATTAAGCAATTTCTAGATTTTTTTTTTTAATCTAATATTTATTACTATAAATCTTGTTTAAAATAACATTTATAGTCATAAGAATTATTTTTTAATTTAAAAAAGTCCACAAATTGTTTAAATTTGTTTATGTTTCAGGTGCAAAAATATAAATTAGCTAAAACACTGAAAAATCCAAATGGAATTTCTTTAAGGGGGTAATTCTGCCTTGCCTTAGTGTAAGGACCCCTATAGCCGAATGATAAGGTGAAAGGTGGCTTCTAGAAAAAGGAAATGCAAGTTCAATCCTTGCCAAGTGGTACATTATCTGTAATAAGCCTTTCAATGATCTAGGCTTGTAGACATTAATTTCACTGTTTATGAATAAACAGTAATGTCTACTCAAACATGTACCCACTTGATACTGCTCTCGAGGTCTTTCTTCTGGTAAAGATAACTCTAAGAATTGACTGATGCTTGAAAAGTGAATTTATTTCTGTTTCTACAAACATCATGAATTACTGAAAGGAAAAAAAAAAGGCTTCATGTTGCATATGCTAATAAAAAAAATGTCTTGAATAGCATGGAAATTCAAAGGTGACCAATGTGTTCCAACCTACCTTGTATGCCATCTAACTGGAATTCGAGATTAGGTACTAGTCAGGCCAAGGTTCTTTTCTGAAGTGAGAATGCAGAGTTTGTATAAGTCCTTCCAAGCTTCTTTTATAAGCAAGGCTACAACAACTCTATTTTTGTTTTTACCTTCCAAAAATATAGCAGTTACCATATGACTGGTGCAGATTGAATTGTGGGATTCCTATTAGTACTTAATCCCCCCTGCACTTGCCCTGACACAGCTTCACCACTAAAGTTTATAGTAATAAGAAAATATATAACTGTTTTAACAATTACAAAGCTACCATTAAAAGATATGAATCACTTCTGAGCTTTATTAATGAATTTAAGCTTAGACAACTTAAGAACTTATATATGTTACTTTTTTGTTTATAATCTATGAAGCTTTGTCCAGACTTATCTATCAATTCCTCTGCCTTTGTTGTGTATCCACAAAGGATTAGGGGTAACAATTTCATTCATTTATTTATTTAATTTATTTTTTATTTATTTATTTTATTTATTTATTTATTTATTTATTTTATTTATTTATTTATTTTTATTTTTTTGTACTATATAGACTAGGGATTCTCAAGCAGGCGAGAATTTCATGGTTTCCTGGATGTAGGGAAAAATCTATTTCTCTCCTTTTTTTTTTTTATATACAGAATTTTGCTTATTGAATTACAATAGCGTGACATTCTATTAGCCATTTTGTTTATTGAAGTCTGATTCACTTTTTTATTTAATAATTAATTATGAATGAAAACAAATTACTGTACATGTATTCAAGTTAAAAAAAAAATCCATCAATCATTTCTATCGCTATTAAATTTGTAAATCACCTCTATAAAAATAATCCATGTAAATGAATATTTACTAATATGGAAAAGAATGAAGATTTTCAGTAATATAAGCATATTATTTGGAATGCATCTTTTGAGTTGGACTATCTTGGACAGATGTTGAAAAGGGTGCATTGGGCAAAAAAGTTTGAGAACCACTGATATAGGCTGAAGATTTATTTTTAACTGACCTAGGAATTTATTCTTTATTTATTCAATCCAGACAACACAAGCAACTTGTCAGCTTAGGTAAAATCCTGATTATTGAAGGAATTTAAGTCTATCCACCTTTTCATGAGGATGCTTACAATTCCAATCTCTGAGAGGCAAATTACTACAAGCAATTACAATGGCGTATTCTCTGTTGCTTATTGTTGGAGGAAATATGACATCCTGTTCTTTAGTAGCCACTTCATTCATTATCTTCATTTTGTTCCTGACAGTCTTAAATTGTTCTCTTCTTTCTAAGACAAGTTTCCTTCTGCCCTGTGAAATTAATCTTACAGTAGAATTGGTTCCAGTCTTTGATTCTTACCTGACTGCAGGTTCTCTTCCTATTCACTACTTCTCTATCTTCACATTAATTCTAAAGGTTGTTCATTGAATATTCAGGTTATTTTAAGGGTATTGTTAATGAGATTTTGGAGTACTTTGACATGTTACACTCATTTGAAGTTGGAATTCTTAATTCAAAATAAAAAAAAGAATGAAAAAAAACTATAATGCTAGTTAGCATAACAGTAATGTCTTCCTTTCTGAGCAGGAAAAGAAATAAACTTTACTTTCATCCTAAAAAACATTTAAAATATTGATTTGAATATTTTTTTAACATCAAGATTCAATTCAAGGAAAAAAAAACAGTATATAAACTTTTAAGCAAGAAAAAATATTTTTTTTAAAAATCTCTCATTTACCCAGCCTGTTTCATTGATGATGCAAATTGAAAAAATGAATGACTTCTTAAGGCTCTGAAATTTGATAACTCTTAAAAATAATTTCCACTTCTTAGATTGATTTTACTTCTAAATATTTACTTGATTTTATTTTTTGCATGTTGAAATTTCCATAAATATCATCCTGGAATAATCATGTTTTATTTTCTTGACGTGATTATATTGTTTTTGTAAATTCCATTTGATATTCTTCAGTCATTTTGCTTGTTTTGAGAATGTACTAATCATGAGTCATTATTTGATCATTTATTTTCTGCACATCACAGAGGTGGATAGTGGCTTGGAACAAGAAATTGGAAAGCAAATTTCAAACTCCAATTGAATACGTTACACTCACTTCTACACAAATACTTTTGGGAAAGTTATGAATCCATCTTCTTCCACCAGCTATGGGTTAAATAGCAAGACTTGTATCTGGAAAAATCATTATTATTCTCAAAAAATTGTTAATGTTTATTTGTGGAAAGAAAAATAATTCTTAAAATTCAAAGTATATTTTGGCTTTAAATAACCCTGAAAGTACATCACAGATAAGTATTCGGAACACCATAAATTATACTAACATGTGTTTAACAAGTCATATGCATGTGAAACCTGATTAGCCAATGAAAATCAAACAACATGAAAATAAAAATATTAGAATTTTTTTCTTCTTTTTTCCATATCTCATTCTCTGATGAAACTTTAATAAATGTGAAGCATATCAGATTGATAAATTTTTCCTATTTGTTTATCTTAATTTGTTGGATTCTGGCTTATATTTGATGCGTATTTGATTCCAATTCACAGATGAGTGTGTGTTTGTGTGTGGGTGTTTTTTTTTTGTTTGTTTTTTTTGTTTTTTATGAAAGTTATCATTTTGTAATTGTATTTTCTCCTGATTTTTTTTTAAATATCTTCAGCAAGAGAATCAATTACATATTTTATGGAATGTGATAAAATGAATCTACTTTGTTTATCTTTTATATTTTTATGCCAAAGAGTTTTTCTTTTGGTGTAAAATTTTAATGACATCAACTGAAGTTAAAATTCAGTAAGGTGCATTGGAATGGCCAAAGATGCATTCCAAAAGCTAAGCAGACTACTAAGAAATAGAAAAATTTCTCTGTATGGCAGTGAGTGCTGGACAATCTCCCCAAAGATAAAGAGACTTGAAGCAACAGAAATGTGGTTCTACAGAAGGATGTTGAGTATACCATGGTCTGAACATGTGAGCAATGACAAAGTTTTAAAGAAAATGGAAATGAAACAAAACTTATAAAGGGTGTTCCAATAACTTGGAATGACTTTAAATGTGAATTAAGTTTAAGTGTCTAATGATTTTTTTCTTTTTCTTTTCACATTTAACAACTTAAGTCTTTGGCATTTTCAACCATGGAAAGATTAACAATCAAACAATGTGTCAAAGTTATTGAAGCCTATTACAAAAATGGATGTGCAAACAGAAATGCAACAAAAAGTTCCCAGGTCACATCACCTCTCAAAACAGCAAAGTCAATTGGCCACCAGGATCATGTGACTTGATGCCTTTAGCTTTCTTTTTTGGGTTCATCTCAAAAGTAAGGTCTATGCCAACAACAATTCAACAGCGGAAAGATGAGATAAAGCATATTGGTGAGATTGAGGAGCAACTATACAAAGACGTAAAAAATTTTGACCATCAAGTGGAGGTGTGCCGCCAAAACATCGGCGGACATTTGGGCGATATTATTTTTCACACATAATTGCCATGAGTTAAATAACATAATCCAATAGAGAAATAAATAATTTTTCACTAATAACACTGATTTATTTACTGCTGACTTTGATTCGTCTTAATGAAATGCCCTATATTTAACATCAAGAAGAGACTTATGTTCTCAAGTCACATAATGAGGAAAGAATGCAAAATGGTTGCTGACTTCTGCTTTAGGCTGTAAGCTTTCTGGTCCTATTATTAATGTTCAGTTTGTAAGGTTCATTACTAGAGATGGTTATTATTCTAAAATCAAAATGAAATAGTGAAGCATTATACTCATACAAACGAGTATCATAGGATTAAATAATAGATTTATATTCACGCATATATACAATATTTGTAATGGAATCTCTGCTGCATAAGGCTTCTTCTTATACTTCAGTCAGTTAAATGCCATACACAATGCATGATTAGTCAATCATGTCTCTTTTGATCCATGACTGAGTAGGCAGAAGATTATCCAGCAGTAGGTTTCCCTTTCTTTCTGCAGTAGACTGGTTGCCAACCAATGATATAGAACCTACTGTCCTGCTATTCAACCCATAGCTGGAGGTAGAAGAGATGGATTCATACATTTCCCAAGGGTATTTGCACATAAATGAATGTAACAAACTTGACTGGAATTTGAACTCTGCTCCCCATTTTCTCACTCAGAGTTGATATCCATTACGCCACAACATATATTATACTTACAAATATAAAACAATAACATAGACAGTAATGATAAAAATTCAGATAACATTTTATCAAAATTCTCTGACAAATAATCCAGCAAAATTCTCCAGGACAAACAAGGCTATTGAAAAGCTTTCAAAAGCAAATTAAATGCTGTCAATTTCTATAGAGAAGCCAATAAAAGTTCACTGAAATTTTCTCACAATGAAAGTTAAAACCCCTATCAATCAGATAATTTTAATATCTTAAGAATTGATGTAACTGAAAAATAAAACGTTTTGTTGGTAATGAATATTTAACAGATAGGGTCAAGGTTGATTTGTTAATATTTCAGGGTTTATTCCCATCATCATCAGAAAATTAAGAATGAAAGTAAATTTCTCTGTGAAATATTTTTTTCCATTTTTACTCATATTTATTAATTTGTTTTGGGTCACCTGGTTTGAAAAGTCAGGTAACTTTTTATTAGGTTGGTGCAAAAATAATGACGTCAAAAAACGACATTATTACGTCATTATTTTTGCACCAACCTAATAGTATATACCATATTTCTTCACCATATAAATTCTCTGATAAAAAATATTGCTTCTAAATCACTTCGTACATTATATCACAAAGTTCATAGAGGTTGGTTAACATGTTGAAGGGAGGTAACTGCTACTTATCCTGTTCATCAAAATAACTCACAAGAATAGAACTCATCATTATAAATACAATAATTAGTAAGAATACAAATTGATAAACATCTATTAATATACACAAAATTACTAAAATTTAATGTGTTTCAAGACAGCAGAATTTTTGCCAAGAAAATGCTCAGAGCACTAGAACAATAATAGGTTGAAAGATGAGTCACTTGAATCTTATTAATTAATTGACTATAGTAATTATTATAACAGTAAATGAGGAATGTTTGCAGAAAGCAAATCATTCATACAACCATTTACTAAAAGAGTACAGTAGGAAATCACCATCCATACAAGAGAAGATGAATACCTTATCTGTGGAATTATCAACAACACTTTTATTTATACTTGGTTGGTTCAATCATTGAAACTTTCATTATTAAACTAAAACAACATAGTGAAATATATTTAAAAGGGGAAAAATATAAACAAAATAAAGAGAGAGACGGAAGTCTTTCATAATGAAAAAAATAAATAAATAATAGTAGACAATTTACATATCCATCTTCACTGAGTAGACCCTGAATTTTTTCCAATCATAATGAATAGTTGTATTCTCAATGATAAAATGTTCTGATGAGCTTAGTTCTACCAGTCCAGACATTAAGAGTTAGGACTAATCATGCCATGTATACAGTGTCGACTCATCCTCATTCCCTTCATATTCCATTGGTAAGGAGGAAGTTCCACTCAGATTTTTCTCAAGAACTGCTTCCTCTTACAGGGTCAACCATTATCTATCTTACATATAATCTGTACTTATTTCCTTTTCTTACATCTATACAACAAACTCATTCATTAACCCTCTACCTTGAGTGGCTCTTGTATTTTTTATTGGGTGAACATTTAGTAAAAAAAAAAAAAACTTCCTGAAAACTATCAGTCAACAAATGACTTAATTTGAACTTTTTCTCCTCATCCCCTAAATTTGTATGTGGAAAACATACAGAAAAGCTACCCTGGGTATGATGATAAACTACATCTGCATTCTGGGTAAGCAATAAACTACATCCAACAGCAAGGCCTCTGATCAGGTGGTTTTGAGGAGCGTGGAACCACCTCTTAATTGTTGATGTTCCCCAGGTCCACCTTGACCTGGGGTGGTAACACCAGTTAGGGTCCCAGCTATAGGCAAATAGTTAACCCTCAAACTGGGGTCAAAACACTATGAAAGTGTAAAAATAGGTTTTAGTACCAGCAATATGTTTTTGTAAAAAAATTACGAGTAATACATTTTTGAAAAAAAAATATTACTAGCAATAAAAGTCTTGTCAGCATTAAATAACCCATTGAGGTTGATATGCTGTAAAACAAAACAAACCAAACCAACCATATAGAAAAGATATTCCTGTTGTATTAGAGGGCATTACAATTTTAATTCTTTTTAAGATAATCATGTCCAACTGTATTTGGAATACACAGTGAGCTCCAAACGATTTCATCCTTTTTTGATTAGTAAAGTCTGATTTTCTTTAAGTGCTGTTATATAAACAGTAATCAGTTGATTTATCAACACCTTTGAGATTATTGATTGAATGACATCAACTCTACATCAGGAAACATAACGATAATAATCTGAAAAATTATCTAATCTCATTTCAGTTTGTTGGTTCATGTTGGGTTCAATGTACAGAATCTATAGAATTATTTTTAAGTCTTGTGTGTTGGCTGTGAAAAAATTTGTTTCTTATATAACTTCTTTTTTTTTTCCTTGGGAAAGTGAGACAGTTATATGAATGTTATATTTTTTACATCATTTGTATTGCCAGCAGTATGTCTTCTGAATCAGAAAACATTTTGCACTTGATTGTCTTTTGGGAAATTTCTGAAAAAATGTCAAGCTGGCAAAAAAAATTTCCAAAAATACACATTTGTATTTCAAGTAACTCAATTACATAAAAAAAAAATATTTAAAGGTAAATTATTTGTTCACCCAAAAAAAAAAAAAAAAAATTTGGCCAAGAACAGTATAAACAATTTCAATTTGTGTAAATAGTTTGGTGCTTTCGATGAAATTCAATTCCTTTTGACAATTATGCTGTGTTAGACAGATTAGTGGCTGATATTGTTACCTATTTCCCACTTTTTGTGAAGATCTGTGTTTGGGTAAAAGATAGGATTTCATAAGACTTCAAATGCAGGCAAACTTTACCCTGAAGAGTACTGCAATAGGACCTTCATTCAGTCTTGACCTTCTCTGTCTCTATGCCATGTCCTTTCAGGATATGCTTGATTATTGTTCTCCAGTTTCCTTTCTCAAGAATACTTGCTGCTTTGCAACTCTTCTTTGTTTTTATGGCTTCTTGTTCCTCAATTCATTTTCTTTTTTAATTGAATTCACCACATGTAAGATAATAAAGCCACTCAGGCACAAGGGTTATTAGGTATGAGAGAATTAGAAAACAAAAGCATTTTTGAGAAGCAAGAACAATAGAAGAGTAATCAGGAAGACAGCAGATAACAATTGATATTGCATTTAAACTTTTGAAGAACAGACTTGGTTGGAAATCAAGAAGCCAGAAGAGAGTTCCACATGCAAGAAGTACAAGAAAAGAAACTGTTAGCATAGAACTTACAGTTACATCTAGGCAATTTAATTATAAATTGATGGAACTTTGTTGCCAATCTAGTAATGCACTTAAATTCATAAAGTTTAGGTACCCTTGTGAAGAGATCATCCGAACAATTACCATGAAAGTATTTATAGAAAAGGCACAGGGAAGCAACTTTATAGCAGTGGGGAAAGTGACTGAAGCCAAGACACCGGGTCAAGACCAATAATATTGCTGATTCTTCTTTGAATTTTATCAAGAATCTCAAAATATATAGCAAGAGCACCGGACCATATGTTGCAGGTTTTCTTCATCTAGAAAATTGTAACACAATCTTATGAACTATATTTTCTTTTCATTTGGCTTCGTGCCAGACTGAGTTAATATTAAAAGTAATTTAGAAAGTATAGTAATTTGTTAGTCTTTGGGTTTGGGAGAGAATTTTATTATTAATAAATCTTTCAGATAAAATAAAAAGCTTATTTTTCCCATTCTGAATGTAAAATTTTTATTTCAGTGAGATTGAATGAGAATGAGTGAAATCTTTGGAATCTATGACTGTTACTAATATCTTGTCACTCAAGGCAGACTATGAGATTGGAGGTTTTAAAAATTCCAGTAATATTGATAGTGTATATTTGTGGGAAAAAAAAAATAGTTTTGTTTTACAGTATATCACCCTCAATGGATTATTTAATGCCGACAAAATTTTTTATTGCTGGTAATATTTTTTACAAAAATATATTGCTGGTATTTTTTCTTCCAGAAAATATAGCTGGTAATATTTTTTATTTTATT
Organism: Acanthosepion lycidas; assembly: GCA_963932145.1. Taxonomy (NCBI): domain Eukaryota; kingdom Metazoa; phylum Mollusca; class Cephalopoda; order Sepiida; family Sepiidae; genus Acanthosepion; species Acanthosepion lycidas. The sequence goes on from OZ010589.1 coordinate 73,453,016, forward strand.
TATTTTTTTTTGAAAAATGTATTGCTGGTAATGTTTTTTTTTTGTTTTCTTTTTTCAAATGTATTGCTGGTAATAATTTTTTACAGAGTGTTTCTGATATTAAAACCTATTTTTACACTTTCATTGTGTTTTGACCCCAGTTTTGAGGTTAACTATTTGCTCATAGCTGGGACCCTAACAGGTCCTATCACCCCAGGTCATAGTGGACCTGGGAACACCAGCAATTAAGAGGTTGTTCCACACTTCTTAAAACCTCCCGATCAGAGGGCTTGCTGTTGGACGTAGTTTATCGTCATACCCAAGACGGAAAATATTGGCTTAAGACCGATACGTGTTAAGTCCTGGAGAGCCGCATGACATGAATGTTTGCTTCTCTCTTCTTTTGTCTGTCTGGTTTTGTTCTATGTCAAAATTTTGTGTAAGCAGCTCCTGAATTACTGTCATTATAAACTGAAAGTACATAATGAAAAATTCCTCCTCTACATGAAAATCTCTAAGATATTACACATAACCAAAAGGTTGATTTTTATTATTTCTAAGAATAAATTTAGTAATATACAAGTTATTTGAATGCATATCCTTCTCCTTGTTGTTTTGATCATAGTGCTTTGACTGAACAAAGCATCTACTAAAATATTGTGATAAAAAACAACAAAGGATATTGTTGGAATAATTTGTGGGATAGTGAAAACAATCTGAGAATATCTGTGAAAAAAGGGAGGAAAATGGTTGAAATTTGATAAAAGATGAGGATATTAGTCCAAGTAATTTGTTGAATATTGGCAATACTTGAAGTGAGAACTTCAAACAATGGCTTCATTGTTTCAAGATTTGTGAATTTTCCCAAGAAAAAAAAAAAAAACTCAATATCAGTTGGTTTTAAGTAAAACCTTTAAAAATAAATCAACAAAACAAAGAATGGAGAACCAGAACATTTTTTTTCTTTTTTTGCTTTCTGGAAGGATTGTACATTTTTGTAAGGTTTTTATCTTGTCATTTACTATCCGGAGGAAGAAAACATTAATGATATGTAAATAAAAATCATAGCCGATTTGAAGATGCCTTGTTGACCTGATCGATTAAAGAAATTGCAATCTCACTTGAAACATTAAGCCTACTGCTTCTTTTCTGAATTATTCAGGATTAGAATTATGAATTTCTATGATTTCCATCTGTCAAATAATTCAATGGGAAACCAAGATAATCAATAGTTCAATATTTCTGATGACCTTCTTTGCAAATATGAATCTATGACACTGTCACTAATATCTTGTCTGTCAAGGTAGAGTATTAGGTTGAAGGTTTTAAAGATTTCAGTTTTATTAGTGTATAGTCACTGTGGAGCATGAAGAAAATGTTCACTTGTAAAATCTTGGAGATCCATGTGATAGAAAAGTTTGCTTCTCTCTTCTTTGTTTGGCTTTGTCTTATGCCAAATCTTATGAGTATCTTAGAATTATCAAATGATTTTGTATGCATACTTAATATATCTCTTAAAATTGTGTGTGTTTATGTGGGAATACACAGTGTTTGTATTCCCACATAAGCACACAATTTTAAGATTTATATTAAATATGCCTATAATTTCCTTCCTTATATATATATATATATATATATATATAGATATAGAGTTCATGAAAAACTAGGTAATCTGTATGGGTAAACCTAATGAGGATATAATCCAGAGAGCTCAATTTAAACCTAGAGCAAATAATTTAAATAAAAACAGACCACTTTAAGGTTCCATGTAATAAATTATTTCACCACAGCCCTTTTAAAAGGACTGTGGATCATCAGACTTTACTTCCAAACTTTTTTTTTTGTTTGGAAGTAAAGTCTGATGATCTGCAGTCCTTTTAAAAGGGCTGTGGTGAAATAATTTATTACATGGAACCTTAAAGTGGTCTGTTTTTATTTAATAAATATATATATATATATATATATATATATATATATATATATATATATATATATATATATATATATATATATATATAATGAGGGAGGAAATTATATATTCTCATCCTGAGGCCAATCACAGAATCAGAACATATGACCAAACATCTTAATATTTTGGCGTCCTTTCTTTATAAACACACCTAAAATATGCTGGCTGTGTTTAGAAAAAGAAAATAAAAAATTCCTAAAACCCTAGATACATGCATAAAAAAAAACATACATTCAGTTAAAAATAAAGATTGTCCTTTGATAATAGATAAAAGAATAGCCAAAAGATATGCAAAACATTTGAACAATTTTTACACACTTTATGTCCAGAAAAGCAAATGCTTATATGAACACAAGAAAAATGAAATAAAAAGCTTCATCACAGTACCTTGTCAGCTGTCTTTAATGAAATTGCTGATATCTGCTGAAGAGCGTACAGACAGGCCTGCCTACGAAACTCTAGAGTCGGGATGCTGAAGGTAACATCAATCAGCTAAGTAATAAATTTTACTCACATTAATCCTATATATATATATATATATATATATATATATATATATATATATATATAAACTCAATCTATATACAAAATAGAAAGGTGTGTAAGACAAAGATGTGTCTTCTCACCAGATTTGTTCAACCTAACCTATTGATGATTCTTAAAGAATTAGAAATACTACAGTGTTCATTACTGGTGGCCACAATTTTAACAATAGCAGATGACACAATATTGATAACAGACATAGAAAAGAAACTACAAGGACTTGTACAGAAGGCAATGAAGGAAAGCAAGAAGAAAGGATTAAAGATCAGTGACAATAAGATAGAATGTAAGGTTGTCAGTAAAAGAACAACCCAACATGCAAATAACAAAATGGACATGCCAAAATCAAGCAAGCAGAAGAATTTAAATATCTGGGAAGTGTTTTAACAGAAGATGGAAAGTGTGAAACCAAAATCCAAAGGCACACTGGGATAACAAAAGATGCTTTACAAAAGCTAATCGAAGTATTAAGAAACTGGATTAGAAATAAAGAAAGGAGTACTGAACTATTATCAATATCAGTATTTATCTGTGGCAGTGAATGCTGGCCAATCTCCTCACATATGATGAAGAGATTTGAAGCAACAGAAATGTAGTTTTACAGAAAGATGCTGAGAATACCATGAGTTGAACATGTGTGCAATGACAAAATTTTAGAGAAAATGTACACTTATACTTAACATCAGAAAGAGATAGTTGAAATTTCTATGGTACGTAATGAGGAAAGAGGGCTTGGAAAACTTGGTACTCACAGGATATTTTGAAGACAAAATGGGTGGAGAAAAACCGTGTATAACCTACCAATGATCTAGTGTAAATGGTTGACAGAACAAGGTTTAGGAGAGGGTGCAAAAAGTCAAAATTTACTAATAACTGAAAGTGCTGGAAATTGTGAAGAGCCATGATCGCCTAAATTCTGATGGGGGCATGACACACAAAACATGGACAGAAAGACATATAATGAATTATGTTCAGATTCAAAGAATTTAATAAACCACTGAAGATTAATATAATAAATCATTTGATAAAAGAGAAACTTCAGCTATATAATGTTTCTAACTTAATCTTAAATTATGAATAAAAAGAAAGAAAAATTTATAGTTCAGTTTTTGTTGGTGAAATATATTTTAAGTTATGCTTAATTTTTCCAAAATTCTTTTTTGAAATTATAATTATCAAAGACAAAGCTTGAGTCAAGCATCTGAAAGAAGTCGGGACATGGGCACCCGTGTGCACATGCGCACACACAGATTCTTGGAGACTTGTTATTGTAAGCTACAATATAGTTTCTATGGAGGAAATAAAAAGGTTTGAAATATGTAAAGCAATTCATGCTGCTTGGCTTTTGGGATTCACATTGCAACTACATCTGCAATTTTATTCATTTGCTTTTATTCTTTTCTTTCTGAATTGAAGGAAATCTTTTTTTCCTTTCTTGGCTGATTCAATGGAATCCAAGCATACATGTCCCTGAAGTGCAACATTATTTACATCAGAGTATGACTCTGCTTTTCGGTAGATTTTCTTTTATAAATTCAACTTAATCCACCAAACATTGACCTTGTCCACCTCACAAAATTTGTTCTTGGTTCCAATCCAATGCATTTGAGAAATGCAGAGAAATTTTTAGGGACAGAAGATATCCTGAATACCCATCTGTATTATGTAGCCAGAAGGAAATATGATGCACAAAATTTGAGGAGCTTTTTTGCTTATCATTAAAATGTTTCTTATTTTATTGCTCTCTCTCTCTCCCCTTATATGTGCAAGTCCTCTAAATGTTTTTCCATTTAGAACTTTGCTGAATTATGAGTAAAAGTAAATGGTTGCAGCTATGATTCCAGGAAATTTTGACATTTTGGTCACTAAACATCTGATAGATCTTGCTAATTGAAATGATTAGATTTTGAATATCCAAGATGAGATATTCTGATCAGTTGATATTTTTTATTAGATTAACATTGTTATTATTTTTCTCATTAAGGTTTTGGCTAATGTCGTAAGTCAAAGAGTAAACTGGTTATGATGTTCTGATAGACTCAGTGATGTCACTTTGAAAAATCATTGAATTAAAAAATCATATTGGATAAAAATTGCTCTAAGATTGACACAAAAAATATTATGAGCCAATAGAATGAGATTGAAAACATTTCTACTAGAGTTTTTTTTTCACTCTGTAGTCTCTTTCTCATTATTTCGAGGTTAATTTAGTTTGTTCAAAATTGAATGAGTTTGTTCTCAAGAAGTGAAGATATGATTTTGAGAAAATGAAGAATCAATATTGTAAATGTTAGTGATGAACTTGCAGTGCTTAAAAGCACACAGCGTAACTGTTTTTGTTTTTCTAGTTCTTTTGAAAAATATTTTTTGAATATGACTTCTTAACAGAAAAGAAACTACAAGGACTTGTACAGAAGGCAATGAAGGAAAGCAAGAAGAAAGGATTAAAGATCAGTGACAATAAGATAGAATGTATGGTTGTCAGTAAAAGAACAGCCCAACATGCCAATAACAAATTGGACGCACCAAAATCAAGGAAGCAGAAGAATTTAAATATCTGGGAAGTGTTTTAACAGAAGATGGAAAGTGTGAAACCAAAATCCAAAGGCACACTGGGATAGCAAATGATGCCTTACAAAAGCTAATCAAAGTATTAAGAAACTGGATAATTTCATTAGAAACGAAGAAAGGAGTACAGAACTGTTAACAATATCAGTATTTATCTATAGCAGTGAATACTGGACATCCTCCTCACATATGATGAAGAGATTTGAAGCAACAGAAATGTAGTTTTACAGAAAGATGCTGAGAATACCATGAGCTGAACCTGTGAGCAATGATAAAATTTTAGAGAAAATATACACTTATAGATAACATCAGAAAGAGTTGAAATTTCTATGGTACATAATGAGAAAAGAGGGCTTGGAAAATTTGGCACTCACAAGATATATTGAAGACAAGAACAGTGGAGAAAAACTGTGTATAACTTACACTACTATTAAAACAGGATTTTTAGTCAACTTTTCAAGACAAGTGCAAATGTACAAATTGTGGAACAAATTTTCAGTCAAAAAAGTTTGGGAAACCTGTTACTGCTAAATTTCTAAAATAATGTATAATTTCTGTCAGGAAAACAATTTCTTTTTTTTCTTTTTTAAGTGGAGTGTTCTCTCTAAACATCTGTCTTGGTTTTCCAAATTCAATCAGTGGAATGTGTGGATCTACAGTTGAATAAAACACTGTCTATGTGACCAGATTCTGGTTTTGACTGTGCTTAGTCAACTAAGAAATTAGAAATTCTCTGGTAGAATCAAAATACCAAATTGAATGTTGTATTAGAATTCTTTATTTACCATGACTAGTCCTCCATCCAGACAATGCCAACCACAAAGTCTCGTCTGTAATCCTATTGAATTGAAGGCTTCACTTTCAGAATGGTTTGAAAGATTTCTGTTTTTTCTTATTGCTGCTATTTTACTGGCAAAGACAGCAAGACCAAAATGTCTACAAGAGGAAGAACTACAACAATTGATACAGCATTGTATCTTTTGCACATATGTATTAGATGTTTCTACATTTATCTTTTTTTTCTATTTTAGGTTTAATCAATAAACACTTAGCAGATGTCTTTATGATTTGGTGTAACTACTAATTAGGTCATCAGTCAGGAGGCTCCTATGTATCATCATAAGAATTTTGGTTGCATATATATTAGGAAACACAAGGTGCAACTCTGTGTTCCTGCAGTTTCCATCTGATTGAATAATTAGGTCTGATAGATTTTCCAATGTGAAGGATCTTTTTCCATGACACCATTGATTCTGCATGTAATGACAGGATATCAGCAGTGGAGCTAGAATAGTGAAATGCATACTGTTTGTTTCTGAGGAGGTTGTTTCTGTTGAAGTGATCAACTATCTTGTTGATAACAGATTCAAAGAGATTACTGATGACACTAAGGATAATGCAATGAGGAGGAGTGCTGACCAGTATTTTTGAAAACAAGGCATACTGCTAACACATTTCATAGACCTGGAAAACATTTCTTTTTTTTTTTAGGCAACAGTTATCAACTGTGCCAAGATTGGAGATAATTCTGGGCTAAAGATCTTAAGACTGATCAGTGGAACTTCATCTGGACTGGTAGTCTTTGTAGAGTCTAGGCTTTTGATGAGTATGGAAATTTCCTGAGCCAAGATAGGGAAATCATGTAGGGGATAACCCATGTCATCTAACATGAAGAGAGAGGCAAAGTTCATTGCAAAGAGCTTATGATGAAGATAATCTCTGGGCTATTTATAATAGGTAGAGATGGTTTTCACTTTCTCTCCCCTCTTCTTTCATTCATATTATTCACCACAATCATCACCACTGGCTGTTCTGGGTATGACGATAAACTACATCCACATCCACATCCTGGGTATGACGATAAACAGTAAGGCCTCTGATCAGAAGGCTTTGAGGAGTGTGGAACCACCTCTTAGTTGCTGTTGTTCCCAGGCCCACCCTGACCTGGGGTGGTAGCACCTGCTATGGTCCCAGCTATGGGCAAATAGTTAACTCTCAAACTGGGGTCAAAACTCTATGAAAGTGTAAAAACAGGTTTTAATACCAACAATACATTTTTTCTTACCAGCAATAAATTTTTGAAGAAAAAATTATCACATATTACATTACCAGCAATACGTTTTTGAAAAAATATTACCAACAATAGATAACCTATAGTGGTTGATGTGCCGTAAACCAAGCCACTATTACTGGTTTAATGATAACTCTCTACCTTGAGTGGCTCCCAAGCCTTTTATTGGGTGAATATTAGTATTAAGAAAAAGGCAGTTATGAGAGTATGGGTGGGTCAATTCTTACCTCATCCACTCCTTTTTATCAGTCAGTGACATAATATTTTGCCAATGTACCTGATAAGGCAGAGCACAGGGATGTGGATTCATGCCTTTTTTAAGTATTAAATTTGAAGTAAACACATACTACAACATCTAAAATTTAAACTTGTTTTCTCAATTCCATTTTTCATTTTCATAACAATTTCATAATGTCCATTATCAAAGTTAATAAATTCATGTATAAGAACTTTGAAATGTTTTAAATTCATTTATAATTAACACTATAAGTCATTATAGACTCTACTATAATCCACTTGGAAAATTAGGTGAGAAAATGTTTTTTTTTTTAATTATTTCTCTTCTCAGTTTTTTTTCTGAACTTTTTATAACTAGAGTGAACTTAAAACAAAAAAAAACAAAAAAACTTTTTAAATCAGCAATAAAACAAAAGAAAATGTACATACCAAAAATTTAAGAACACTAGAATTTTTTGAAACATGCTGATGCGTGTTGAAATCCTCACAGTATTTAGTATTGTTGAAGTTATCGCTAACATTTTCGGTTGAGATTTACAAACTCTACGTTTTATTCAATTTCGCAAACCAATCAATGAAATTTGAATAAGCTGATTTGTTTGGAAAAAATACTTTGACAAAAATCCTACTTCACTTTTTTTACACATCCTTGTAAAACCAAGTGTACTTTGTACCACTTTACCTGATTGCACTTCTCCCCATAACTTGGTTTTGATTGGTTAGTATGTAACTATTTTAGAGGGTGTGATGGATGGACTAACAGAAGTTACCAAATTTTATATATAGATTCTTGTTTAATACCACACATTGACATTTTTTTTTTAATTTATTCTTTACAAAACTAAATATGAGTTCAAAATATGGATTAAATTTGATTCATTCATTCATTTTTATGACATATGAACTTTTGATATGATTTTGCAGGTTATTTAAAGCCAGAAAATATTTATAGATTGCAAGAATATTTTTTAGATAATAATGGTTTAGTGATATTGCTGTACTTTACTCTTTCATAGTGTTGGTTTATTACATCCTTAATGAGTCTACCATTTTTATAAAGACACTTCCATCTGGTGTTGACAGTGCCAGGGAGATAACTAGTACACTAGAAAAGTTATTTATTTATTCATTCATTTTCTATAGCTCCTCAACACTTTGCAGGTTATTTAAAGCCATAAAAAAAATTTTAGATTGCAAGAATTATTTTTTGATACCTTACTAATTAAGCCATAGCTGGGGGTAAAAGTGGTTTCATACCTTTATGAAGGGTATTTGTAAGTAAGTAAATATAGTGAATCCAATGGGAAATTGGAACTCAGCTCTCTGATTAACAATTTGAAGTTGATATCCATTACATGACCTGCACATCCAAGCTTACAGCATCTAATATTTCCAAGCACTCACCCATCTACATACTGACCCGGTTAGACATTGCTTAACTTTGCTGATTTTACTGGAACTGGTGTTTCAATATGATGTGGCTGTATGTCTGGATAAAATCCGAGAGAATGATAAAATCTTTATAAACAGCATATTTTGGTATTTATTCAGCTTCTTCATAAATTTTGAAGTAGAATTTGAGTTAGGCTATAGTGTTTAAATTCTGTGTTTTGTTTTTCATTGGTTGTGTAGACTTCAGGTGTATGTTTTATTGTGTTAGTGTCTGTGTATTTATCAATTTTTTAATTCTATATTTATTTTTGTTTTCATTGGTTGTGTATGTTTCATTCTTGAAATGTTAGTGTATTTTAAGTATACATAAAAAATTGGGCATATTAGTGTGTTTTAACTGAATGGTAAATATGAAAAATGAATATTCAATACTAGGTTACATCATCTGCCAATGTTTGGATTTTACAAAATTAGATTTTTTTTAATCCATGTAGGGCAGTAAAGCCACTAAGACACGAGGGGTTACTGGATATGAGAGAATTAGAAAACAGAAGCATGAGCAAGAACAATAGAAGAGTAATGAGGAAGATGGAAGATAATGATTGACATTGCATTTTGTTATACAGGAATAAAGTGTTGCTGCCGACACTTGAGTTTGAACATAGATCACCAGTGAGCAAACACAGGTGATCCCATTATTGAATTAAGCGGATCATGTGACCATAGAGGAATCACATAAGTAGAAAGTATTGTGACAACTAACAATCACTATTCCTTGTCTATCATCTATACTATACAGATTGTTATTTCTATTCTATCCTCCATTACTATTCAGATCGCTTTTTCTACTCTATCCTCTATACTATATGGACCACTATTCTCTACTCTATTCACTACACTATTTCTCTATACGGATTACTACTATTCAAGTGAGTATTTTCAAGCAAGTATCATTAGTGTGAGTGATATTCGAAGGCGTCTGATATCAGTACTGTTCCATGGCATACTATAGTTGTAGCTGCAAATACAAAGTCTCTACTACAACAAGCATTATGAAAGTGACAATGAGTATTTGTTGACATCTCAAAAGTGGCAACGAGTGTTGTTGACACCACAAAACATTTAAACTTGTCTGGAAAACAAGAAGTTGGAAGAGAGTTCCATAAGTGAGAAGTGTGAGAAAAAAAACAGCATAGAACTTAGTTACATCTAGCCAATTCAACTGTAAACTGATGGGACTTTGTTGCTAATCTAGTACTGCGCTTAAATTCATAATGTTTAGTTAGATATCATAGCAAAGAGCTTGTCCAGACAATTACCATAAAAGTATTTATAGAAGAGGCACAGGGAAGTAACTTTACAACAATGGGAAAGTACCTGAAGCTGAGATATCAGGTCAGGACCAATAATATTGCTGATTCTCTAAATAAAAAGCAGGAACACTGGACCATATGTGGCAACAATATTCGAGGCATGGATGAATGGTAGACTTAGATGTAAGATTTTTCTCTCCTTGATCTATCATGACACAGTGAAACAACTTTTTTGGCAGCATACCCAGCAATGAATTCAATTCTTTCCACTTCATATCAATGGAGAATGTTTAACTGAGTAGGTGCAACAAGTTGTTCTCCTGGAGTTTAACATCATCCATACTGATGGAAGGCAGAAAGGTGTCTTTTAGGTGATTAATAGAGAGCAGTTTTGTTTTGGAGGCATTAAAATTAACAAACCATCCTTTGTCCCAGTTAACAGCAGACTGTAGGTCTTCTTTTTTTTTTTTCTTTTTTTTGGAGATCATCCACCAATCTGACTTGACTTGCTATTGAGACAGAAAAAATGGTTGTATCATCAGCAGAGAAACCAAGTTGAGAGCTGATGAAAATTTTCTCTTGTTGACAGAAGCACAAATACATTTTCCTGAAGAAGTCTTCAATCTGATGCTGAGAATTTAATCTTCTAACTGAAATCATAAGTATTTTACAGTAGTCCATATCATATATGTTTTTAGTAAATATGTGTGTTCTTATGGTATCTTAGAAACCTTTCATAGCTTTCTAAGAAATCTGTTTATTTTTTCTATTTTTTCTTGATAAAAAGAAATGTTGGCTGCATTTGTCAGAATATTGCTTTGTATTTCTTTGTAGATAAAAAGATAAAGAAAATCTGTTGCTGCTGGCTTTTATTGTATTTCTATTTCTGTCTATGTCAGCCGTGGCTTATGTTTCTGTTTAAAGATTATAAGTCATCAGCTGAATTGAGGCATGAAGAAGCTGGAGAGGAATAAGAGCGGTCGAAATTTTCTTTTTAAAATAGCCTCAAAACAAATAGAAAAAAAACACAGGGGCAGCCAAAAATCCTCTTCTAAGATATTTTGATATTTTTTTTTTTTGTGTCTCATCTGAGGCATTGTGTTATGGTCGATGTTGATACAACTTGGGTATCATCGATTTTTGAAGTAAATAAAATGGTTAACAGACATGGTGTGAAAAACTGCTTCCATGCTTAAACCTGATACAGATTATAAAAACTTGCATTTCTTTTCTAGATGAATAGCTTTACTGACTCTAATACCATGAAGAAGCAAAAGACAAATGGAGAACATATTGATATGAAAAATGGAGAATTTGATCACATCACCAATGTGTGACAGATTTTACCATGAATTTTTGGAACAAGCATTTAGAAGCAAGAATATTTAATTTAGATTTTGCATTGAAATATTGTTGAAACATTTTTTTTTTTTTTTTTTAGTCAAATCTGTATTTTCCGTTGACTATTCAGTTATGACTACCATTTATTGTCTTCATTCAGTCATTCATCTACAGTTAACTTTTTTTAAGATTTTAATCTCTCTTGAGAAAGCCAGAATTTATTAAAAGAAAATGCAGTTGGATTTTGTTTTAGTGTCCATTCAATGATACTGAATGCTTAACTGAGAGATTTTGCATTTATTGCTGATTTATTTGACGAGGCTGATATCTCTTAAGATTTCTTATATTCACTAAATTTCAAGCAGCTGCTCATTAATTTCTGTACTAGTAAAATCTTTATTACTCAATGTTGGAAATATCTTCTTGACTCCACTCATGAGATTAAAATTTTCTCTTTACCAAATAAATTTGTTTTTCCAACAGGATTTAACTTGTGATTGTTACTGCAGTAATATAATTGCCATGTAAAATGCTGAGATCTTGACTAATGTCTGTTCTTTGGGATAATTTGGAAACTATTTTAATGCAGATAAATGATTCACTATGACACAAATATATACTAGTCTTTTATGAAACTTATATGACACTAAGTTATCAAATTTTGTATACTTTTTTTTAATTAATACCAAGAAAAACTGAATTGATCATTCCTTCATTTACATGTCATAAATTATTACTATAATTCTACTTGGTGTGTACATGTTTATTGAGCTGGAGTTGAGGTTTATCCCTCATTTTCTGCATAGGATATGGTTTACCAGTTTTTTCATTCTTCCATCCATGGTCATACTGATTTAACTATCATAACATTTTGGTAATGTGACTGATCAGTGGCTGTGACTCTTCATTACGAGGCTACTAGGTTGACAGCTTGGTAGTTGCTGCATCCAACTGGCAGTAAGGAGCCGAGAATGTTTAATAGCAGTTAGAGAGGCTGCTTTGATTAACAGTCACATAATATTGGGGGCATTTGTAGTGCCATATCATGCATAGGTAGGTGTCCTTGCATGTATTTCTGGTAGGCAACCCTGAAGGCACATTATACTTTATTCTTGGCTATGTTCTGTCCAGTTTCTATTGTCATTGATGACAGTGATAATTATTTTGGTCTTTTCCTTTTTTTTCTCTCTTCAAAACAAAATCTTATGATGAATGCAATGAAAAGATACATTGTCTTCTGTTGATTACGCTTCTCCTTAATAATCTTTCTTTTTTTATTCTTTCACACTCAGTAATCCCTTGTGTCTTAGTGACTTTACTCCCTTCCTTGGGGTGAAATATATGTATGCATAGGCTAAAATGACAACCAACCTTGCAACCTGGGTTTTGGCTGTAAGATCTCCTCAGGCAACTGGAAGGATGTACAGACCAAAGAGAACTACTCCAATATACCAGAACACCGGCAGTGAGAGGGCAGAAGCGTGAGGATGGGGGAAGGTGAGAGAGAGGAGAAAAAAAGAGGGGGGAATTCTTTTATTTTGCTCATTCGGGTTCATAGGTACCTAAAAATATTTACTTAAATTGTCTGCACCCTGACATAATCTCAGTTCTCTCATTTAGTAAAACATCTTTATCAGGATATGTGGCAATGGCCAATTTCTCTTTCTGGCACAGCTGGCAACAATTACCATGAATTCTGTCAGTTTTTACCCTCTTTACCATGTTCTACTTTACACAAATACTTCTGCCATACCTCTCTCTGTATTTCCAGGCACAATCGGCAAGCTTGGTGTCACTTCTATGGCTCTTCACCCTAAAAGACAAAGCATGATTGTAAAATCTCTTTTTGAAAGGGCCCTCAGTACATCCGATGTATATTTTCTTGAAACCATTATCATTGACCTCAGCAATGTAAATGATGCCTTCTATGCAGCACTTCTCATCCAATGGAAAATTGGTTTTATTTCTGCAATTGCATTTCTTCTTTTCTTTCCTTCTACCTCTTTCTGTCTCCAAGATTTTAACATTATGTGTCTTAATAATATTTCCAAGTTATCAGAGGAACTATAACTCAGTTTCACTGTGTTTCTATTAAACACCTTAACTATTAAGGAGTTTTTAGGAAAATACTTATCTAAAGCTTAAAAAATATCTTTCCACTTTTGATTTTTAACTGCAAATTAAAAGTAGGATCAAACCAGATTGTGTCCCTGCTTCTGGATTTACATTTAGGCTGGGCATGAGGTGTGAAAACCAAGTTAGTAATATGCCATTCCTCTTTCAAAGTTTTTTCATACTCTTCTTCTCTTACAATTAAAAATCTCATTTGTGGATGAATTTCTTGAGATTCTAGATTCAACCCCTCTGGGGTTGAATCTAGAATCTCAAGAAATATCTTAGTTTTACATATTTGATTTTGAATTTTGTAATGAGCATTTTTTTGTTGTCTATACCTTTTAAGGCACAGCTGTTTTCAATGTTCCTTTTAAATTCCTATCTGTAACACACACATACACACACACACACACACACACACACACACACACACATATATATATTAGGTTGGTGCAAAAATACTTTCTGAAATTCCATGGGACTACAGTCCTGAAGATGCTATACAATGCTGCTGTGGTTTCTGCAGCAAGTAGGTTTTTATGGGATGGAGATGGTAGTCCTATGCACTAATTGTTTATGAATTCAGTGTTGTCATTCTCCTAGATAGTTGCCAACCATAGCTAAAAGACTCTAGTCTGCTCTGACATTTAATGGGCATATATATATATATATATATAAATATATATATATATATATATATATATATACACACATATATATATATATATATATATATATACACATATATATATATATATATATATATATATATATACACATATATATATATATATATATATATATATATATAAATAAAGTTCTGGCTTGAAATATTTCTCAAAATCAGTATTTTAAAGATCAGAATATTTTATGGTAGTGACTCAACCTGGCAACTTTTCAAAGCTCCTTCAATACACAGACTTCATGTTTTATTGACATCATGATCATGAGTCCATAAGTCCATAATTCATTAGGGTTGTAGAGGCACTACATGGACTACAGCCACAGTAGGTGTTTCCTGAGCAAGATAGCCTGATGAATCTCAATCCTTTCCAGGCTGGTTTCAATTCAGTTTTCCTGCTCTTAGACTAATAGCGAACCAAGGCTATAGGACCTAGTCTGTCCTGCTATTTTACCCATATTTGTGAAATAATAATAAATGAATGTAATGTATAGAATGCTTATTGGAATGGAAATGTTTATTTGCTGAATAATGGCAACACCTATGTGCACTGTTAGTATGAAAGATAATTCACTCATTCTGTGCTACTTAAATGATCTCATAAAGATTGATAGATTGTTAAACATTAAACAAACTCATTCTGTGCTGATGTAAACAAATAGGTGACTATCATCTAAATTTCAAAGTTTTAATAGCCATGTTGTGAGTTTGAAGCTTTAAAATAGATTGTTAGTCTGATTTGACAAAGAGAACTGATTAATGTCTTAGATTTCAAAAAGTTAAACAGTGATGTAAATAGTAAAAATCATTGGCATGTACCACTGAAATATGAAATTTGTTGAAGATCCTACATCACTCCAGTGCAGGTCCAGTGCAGGTTCGATGAGGACAAATTGAGGACTTGTCATTCTGTATTTCACATCAAGCGAAAAACTTGCTTTTTTTTTTTTTTTTCAAACTAAAAATTTATTTCTCTTTATTTGCAAAATCAGGTTTTTAAAACACCTCTCTTGATAAGGCACACACATTGAGATGAAGTCCTGAATTTCATCTCCCCGAACTATGGGACATAGATCAGTAACTCCTTAAATTGTCATTATCAGATCTGCATCTAGAAAATTCATCAAACTTCTTGACACTGATTTTGTGTCAGTCAGTCATTTTTAAAAATTACAGTATTACTTTTATCTTTTTGTAAACTTCAAATTTATTAAAAATTTCTCTTCATATGTCAAATCAGCCTTATAAACCATTTTAATTTGAAATTTTATAAATTATGACATTTTATATACATGGCAGCTATTTGTTTATATCTGTGTAGAATTAAGTAGCTTTCATCTTAACTATACAGATGTTGCAATCATTCAGAAAATAATCCTTCAATTTCCTAGAAGTATTTATATATAGATAAATCATTAAGTGGCTAATAATGTGAGATGGAATGTGTGTGTGTAATAGCTTTATTTATTTGAGTGTATTTTCTTTCCTTATTCTAGAAAGTTTATGTAAAGCCATATCAATCTTTTCTTGAATGAAAAGGAGCTTTTTAAAATAAAGATGTGAGTAGCTTCAAATTTTGAACAAACCACTTGACAGAGAAATATATCAGACAGGCATAAACAATTTTTGATGTTTATAGCTCAAAATCCTTGAACTTTATAATTAAAGTCTGTGCTAGGAAAATGTTTCATTTTATTCAGCAACCCTCTACCTTGAGTGGCTTTATGTAATATCAATTCTCTTATATAGCAGTGAATGCTGGACAATCTCCTCACAGTTGAAAAAGAGGCAACAGAAATGTAGTTCTACAGAAGGATGCTAAGAATACCATGGACTGAACTTGTGAGCAATGACAAAATTTTAGAGGAAACAAAAAGGACACTTAGGAAGAGATAGTAAAGTTTCAAGGGCATATAATGAGAAAAGAGGGCTTTGAAAATTTGGCACTCACAAGACAGATTGAAGGCAAGAGGGACCAAAGAAAACAATGTGTAACCTACCTAGGGAGCTTGAGTAAATGAATATAGTAGAACAGGGTTTAGGAGATACAATAAAAAGGCAAAATTTATTAAGAGCTACAAATTGTTATTGTTGAGTCATGATTGCCAACATTCTGAAGAGACTCTCTGCATAGAAGTTTTTGTGGATTTCCTTGCACTGACTGCTTAGAAAAAGGTTGTTTTAACAAAGTTTTTCAAACACTAATCTCTTTTCCTTTTTGTATATAAGATCTTTTCAGAAGATAGTCAATCATATCTCTCCACAAATTCCTATCTTTACTCTAAGCAACTCTTTCCACTTTGTCACTCCTCTTTATCTTTGTATGCTTGTTCTACCATCCATTTATTAGTCATTAGGTTACATGCTCTTTCCCTGACAACTTCTGCCTCCACTATGCCCTGTGGAGTGTTCAAATCTGCAAGTTTTTCCTCATTATGTGTCCCAAAATTTTAGCTTTCTCTTGCTTTCTGATTGTTAGAAAACTTTCTTGTTTCTTACATACTTTGTCCATTCTATTCTAAGTATTCATCAACAGAACCACATCTTTATTGCTTCAAGTCTCTTCTTCATCTAGAAGGGTTGATATACCATAGAAAATGAATTAATCAATCTACTTTATCTGTGAAGAAATTGTCCAACATTCACTATAGTGTAGAATGTATAGATATTACCTGTTAGTTCATCACACTTTTCTTTGTTTCTTAAGATATTCTCTGATTGCATGATACTTTGCTCATTTTCTGAAAGCATCTTTTACTTTGGGTTTCTGTGTCACACTTTCTATTATCTGATACTAAACTACCTAGAGAGTTAAATTTTTGTACCTCCTTGATTTCGATGTACAGTGTAACCCGGATATAAGAGACCCTGATATAAAAGAAACCCGGATATAAGAGGGATTTTCTCTGGTCCCAAATTAGAGCCATACTTACCTAAACAAAATAGACCAAACCCGGATATAAGAGACTTCTTCTCCAGTCCCGACAACTCTCTTATATCTGGATTACACTGTATCTGATAGGTCGAGATGAATTCATGAATAAAAAAACCCAGTATATAAAAAATACTAGATGTATTTTAACATGATAAAAAAAAAAAACTGTTAAAACAAGAAAAAAATTAATAACAAAAATGTTGGGTAACAAAAAATATTATTGCCACATAGTGGTAATACAATAAACACAATACCATGAAAGGCTGGGTCTGCTCAGTAATGCTGGAATGTCACTAGTTTGGTTTTTGAGGTATTGAAAGTGACCAGCCAGTTTTTCTCCACTCATCTGTTAGGGCGAGATCAGCAGCCAAGCTTTAGTCATCTAGAGTTTTGGAGATGCACCCATATATCATTGAATCATCAGCATAGATATTCACAAATGATGGGAGTTTACTCACTGGCAGATCATCTATGCTATTCTTTACAAGTTGTCCCCCTTGGTGACTTTTTCACCCAAAAAGGGGCTGACGGGTCCTTTTTACTATGAGATGAACGTGGAAGATGAAGAAGTCTAATAAAACATTCTCTTTCCATTACATGTCTGAGTTCCTTTAAATTAACTTTAAATTCTATGTAAAGTAGAAAAAGGGTTAGGCTGAAAAGCAAACTTTAGGGGATGCCTATCTTGATGACAAGAGTCTTTGAGGACTAGCTGTTAACTATTTTTATAGACCTATCCATTAGATGAGTCTTTTTATCTTTTTAATAGTGACATCTCTATTGTTCAGTGATTAATTCACTGAATTAGTGAGTCTTTAGGAGACAATAATTCTTTGTCTTTACCATCAAGCTTGCCTACTGCATGAGATTTTGCAACATAGACATACTTGCTGCCATTGATGATTTGAGGATCTCAATGCTTAAAATACAATGAGGAATTATTAAATAAATTAATATGTAAATCAGAATCATAATAATACTTCATTTTTAATGTATTCTCATTTGACCATTCCTGTCCTTTTGAGTCAACTCTTTTTGTGGCACCAAATAACCTGACTTAGCACAATGAGCTTAACAGGAAAAAACTTACAGGTATTGAAGATCATTTTTCTTTTGCAAGCATTATGAATAAACTGCAAAATTCTTTATAATTTTCAATGTCACTTTTTCTCTCTCCCTCCTTAGACAACAGTTTTTAAGCAATATTTGCAAACTATACATGGCAGAATAAAAAGATGTCAAATTAATGGAAACATAGTAATAAATGTGCTGCCAGGCAACATCCCTTGTCAAAGCAAACTACAGAGCAAAAGCAGATGGTACCACTGCAAAATGGGAGTTTCCTTTGGCTGCCAAACTTTCTTCTGCATCTGAAGCTGGAAGGTGTGCTTATCCTGATAGGCCTTGCTGGCCATCTAAGAGGCTTTCAACAGATGTGGAAAATATTCCTAAATTTTTGTTTACAAATCGAAGCAATGATTTTATCTGTCAAAATTTTTATATATATATATATAATATCTATATATATATATATATATATATATATATATATATATACACATACACATGGAAAATGATATATAAATCTTTACATATTAAGAATAATTTTAGGAAAATCCATATCAGAAAAGTTTTCATGTGGTTTATTACATCCTTTAAGACTTTATCAGACTAAAGTGATGTTTTTACATTGATACAACTATATATCTTGAGATATATATTATTCACACAAACAATTATATTCATTATTAGTGTAAAATTCAAAAAATCATGAATTAAAAGCAAAAATAAGGTTTACATAACACTGGGAATTTTGTTTACTTGTATCAACAAGGTAACTATTATGTCGCAATCTAAAATGCAAATCCCACTGCTTTTATTTGGTTAGAACCAGGCCAATTGACTTGTCATTAACAATCAACATATATACATTTAGCAAATTATTTTTGTACCAGAAATTCTCATCTTTGTCTCCACTTATGTGGCCAAAGATAATGCAAGTCCGTAATTGACATTGGCCCTCTGAAACTGTCTTCATGTTAAGACAATAAAATACACATTTCACATCTATAATACAATGGTAGGTATCATGTTATACACAAAAATAAATTATGTCCTTGCGTTTTATGTAGGAAAATATATCTGAATAAATATGATATGAGCACACAAAAATTTATATATACATAGATTTTTGCTTACTCATAGCAAATGACAAAAGGAAAAATCTTAGTGCCACATTTTGTTTTAAGAAGGAGCATCTTCAAACTCATAATGGTTTTATTGACAGAGAGAAGTTGTGTGTCAATGGAATAATACAACAAACACCTGTTAAAGTTTCTATTGAAAATGTTTAAGATGCACACACACACACACACACACACACAAAAGTAGTGCAACAGTAACTCTGTGAGAGAAATTGGTCAGCCTGTTCAAATTTCAGCTTAGTTTTTTTATACTTTTATACAAATACTCATGGGAAAGATATCCATCTCTCTCTCTCTCTCTCTCTTCCATTGTGGGTTAAATAACAAGGCGGACTGCTCTCTAGCCTAGGTTGGCAACCATTCTAGAAGAGCAACTCTTCAACTGGAGTGTCCATTTATATATATATATATATATATATATATATATATATTGAACAATAAAATAATATTAAAAAATTAAAATTTTCAGACACACTGGGTTGTAGATTAATATTCTTTTGTTTTGTTTTTTTATTATTATTTCATTTAGATTCCTTGACTAGTTTCGGCCAAAATGGCCATCATCAGGAGAAGAAATATTTCTGCTTGCTGGTAGCAGTAAACTACAGAAATGTATGTCTTGATGGAGAAATGAACTTTTGTCTGTAGTTTTCATTTGTTTTTTTATATTTTTTATCTTTTTAACATGAATCTTTTAACATTCCTTGTGTTGGTCAAACAGTCTCTTTTAAGTTGTTATATAAGATAAGAGCTAGATGGATCTATGCATTTCTGAATTCCCCTGATCAGTTTTACAGTTTTATTGGTCCTGGAGAGGGGATGTGTCTCTGTTAAGTGTTTGTGTGTGTGTGTTATTTAGTTCTTAGGGAGTGAGTGAGTATGATATGTGTAAGCGTGTGTATTGCTGTGGGTGTGTGTTATTTGGCTCATTAGGGAGTGAGTGAGTATGATTTGTGTAAGTGTGTATATTCGTGTGGGTGTGCATATAAGTGTGAAGCCTCAACACCTCCGTAAGCATGTCTGTCTTGTGTGGGTGAGAAATGTGGGTAGGTTTTGATTTGTAAAGTTATATATTAGTACTATCTATATTGTTAAATTTATGGTTTAGTCTGGCTGTATAGTGCATTTTTAAACGTTGTATCCACTTATTTTCATGGAACTCTAAAATCTTTCTAATATTATCTGCTCTGAACTTATATATATATATATATATATATATATATATATATATATATATATATATATATAGTCCTCTTCAAAAGTATTGGAATGGCAAAACCAATTTCTTTTGTTTTTGTTATTCACTGAAGACATTTGGGGTTTAAGATCAAAAGGTGAATGTGAGACAAGGGTTCAGAATTTCAGGCTTTTATTTCCTCCTGGTATTTACATTTAGATGTGCTTTGGATCATAAGCAGATCCTTTCTTTCTTCACACTTTGGCTTTTCCATCACTTTGGTAGAGATTAATCCTTAAAACATTCTTCCAGAACTTTTGTCACTCATCTCTGTAATTTCTTGCAAATTCCAATCTGGCCTTCCCATTCTTACTGCTGATAAGTGGTTTACATCTTGTGATATGGCCTCTATGTTTCTGCTCTCAAAGTAGTCTTCCAATGGTGGATTGTAAAAGACCCCATACACCTTGGAAGTTGTTGATGCCACTGACTGTTGTTTTTGGGTTCTTCCTCACAGCTTTAACAATGTTTCTGTTATCAACTGCTGTTGTTTTCCTTGACTGACCTGTTCTATGTCTGTTTCTCAGTATACCAATAGTTTTTCTTTTTCAGGACATTCCAAATTGTTGTGTTGGCTATGCCCAATGTTTGTCCAATGACTGACCAATTTTCCTTCTTTTCTCAGCTTCAAAATGTTTTGCTTTTCTCCTATAGACAGCTCTCTTATCTTCATGTTGGTTTATCCTTATAAAAATGAAATACATTCTTTACAGTGAAACTCAAGACTAAAACCAAAAGTAGTCATTCAGAGCTATTTAATCTTGAAACAATCAATCTAAAATGCAACACCTTGGCAACAAGGAACACCTGTCAATGATATGTTCTAATAGTTTTGCTCACTTGAAAAATGGGTGCGTTCAAACAGAAGGTGGTATGTCCTAAGTTGTTTAACATATCTAAATGTAAATACTAGGAAATAAAAGCTGAAATTCTGAACTCTTGTTTCATATTTATCCTTTGATCTTAAAATGAAATATCTTCAATAAAAAACAAAAGAATTGGCATTGATGTTCCAATACATTTGGAGGGGACTATATATATATATATATATATATATATATATATATATATATATATATATAGTTTTGCCAAGAGGTCATTATGTAGAACTGTTAAGCACCTATAGAAACAGGACACTTCCTGTCCTCTCCCTTCTCTCTCTGTTTAACTTGCTTTAGTGACAACACCACCTGGATCTTCTAAGCATGTGGATATTTTCCCCCAGGTGGATGAACTTTCACAGGCATACCATATCATCTAAATAATTCCTAACTTCTTTCTTTTTCATGCATACTAATTTATTTTCACTCTTTTTCCTCAGTTATATAAAAACAAAAATATAATATATTGCCTTGCTGAAATTCATTAATTTTCTTACACTTGTGATTGAGACTAACTAGAAGCAGTGCCCACAACAGGTCATAATAACACCACCAATGCCTAGTTGCTGTTCATCATAAGGAGTCACAGAAAAATTTTAACCAGGCAATGATCCTCCAGTCATGCTATTGGTGTGTCATATTATATACCTCAACAAATCTTCTGAATTAAATCATGTCAACCAAAGTATCAGCAGCCAGTCATAATGGCTGAATTTCTTTACAGATTTATTTTGTTGAAAGAATTGTTCTTGTTCCAGCCTCTAATGAATTAGTTATGGGAAATGTAGATATTATCTCACAATGAATGTTGCATAATATTATGATTCACTTTTGAATTCAAATTGGATGAGTGATTCATTTGGCATTTGTTTCATGCATGATTTGTGAAATCAAATTGTTATGAAATACAATCTTTATTGTTAGCTTTGTATTATCACTGCCATTCAACATGAAGTAATTCTCTGATTAAATATCTTTATTTGCTAAGTGGAGGCTTCTCTTTCAAGGCTATTTTGATTTAAATTTGATTAAATTTATTGATAATAATTGCTACTTAAAGAATAGACCTGATAAATACAAGCCTTTTATTTCCTGTTTTCATTTCAATCTTGTTCTTTATCTGTTCAATTGAAGACTCTGCATTAGAATTCTTTCTAGAGCTTTTGTTATCTTCTAATAGAAAGATTCAGTTTTCAAAAGTGAATTATTATTAACAAATGAAAAACTGAAGCATTGTTAATATATTTGAAGTAACTGGTGTGCCAGGCAATTAATGATTAGAATTGTTCAATTTTTGTGATTAATTATAAGCTGTAATTATAATAGATAAGATTATGCACATGGATTGTATTCTGTCTATAAAAAGAAAAAAAAAACAATATTTCTGTTCATTTCTCCATTTTCACTTTTCTTTTTCTCTCTGGGGTGTGTGTGTGTGTGTGTGTTTCCTTCTAGTTGCCTGTATTGATTTTAATGAAAGTTTCTATTTAATCGCCCCATTCTTCATAGTCTCCAAAGATTTGAACTGAAAACCCCAAAAGGTAAAACTGAATAATAATAATAATTCAAATACTGTTTGATTTTTAAATTTTGTTCTTTTTTTTTTTTTAAATTTTCAGCATCCTTTTTTTTCCTGTAAGAACTCAGTGGAATATGAATTTGTTTTTAATGAGAAATGCTTCTTTTTTCTTTTTTTTTTCTTTTCTTTTTTTTGGTGGGGGGGGGGGCTTTTTCTAGTTTTTTTTCCCTTTTTTTCATTGCTTCCTTTCTTTCCTTTTTTATTGCTTCCTTTCTTTCCTTTTTCTTCTTTCTTTCCTTTTTCTTCTTTCTTTCCTTTTTCTTCTTTCTTTCTTTTTTCTTCTTTCTTTCCTTTTTCTTCTTTCTTTCCTTTTTCTTCTTTCTTTCCTTTTTCTTCTTTCTTTCCTTTTTCTTCTTTCTTTCCTCTTTCTTTCTTTCTTTCCTTCCTTCTTTCCTCTTTCCTTCCTTCTTTCCTCTTTCCTTCCTTCTTTCCTCTTTCCTTCCTTCTTTCCTTCCTTATTTCCTTTTTCCTTTCTTCTTTCTTTCTTTGCTCTTTCTTTCTTGCAATAATTGCATTGCCACTGTTAAAATGGTAAGATGAACTTTCACATAATGGAAAATAATAATAATGCCTATTCTGCAAGCACACACAAAAAAATAAAAACAGCAGAAAACATATCTGAAATTTCATGGAATATCTCTCTTCAAAGTTTAGTTAACCCTTCTACAGCAGAGACTCAAAAATTGTGTCAGGATCACCTAAGATAACTTTATGACAATGCATAGCTAAATGGATATACCTGATCTTCTTCAAGGATATTCTTTTATGAACCATGTCTCTTCAGGACGTTGGTGATCATGGCTCTTCACAACTTCATATCTCTGAGCAGTATTTATTTTTTTGCTATTCCTCCCACTCTGTTCTGCCATCCATTTACACAAGGAGGTTACTTGTTTCTTCCCTCTGTCCCTCTTGCATTCAGTAGGTCCTCTGTGTGTCAAATTTTCCAAAACTACTTTTCTCATTATGTGTCTTAGAAATTTTCACTCTTTCTTTCAGATTTTATGTAAAAATGCCCTTTCAGTTTCCATTTCACTTAAAACTAAGTTGTTTAATTTCCCTTTCCCTTCAGGACATTTGAGATCATCTCTCCCTACAACTTTCTATCTATCCCTCAATGTTTGTCTTTTTGTTATCCTCTCACTCTGCCATCTGTTTATACAAGTTCATTAGACAGGTTACTCCTTGCTCCTCTTGCCTTCATATGTCCTGTGAATGTTGAATTTTTCAAACACTCCATGTTCTACCATCTATTTATACAAGTTCTTTAGGTAGGTTACTCCCTGCTTCCCTATACTCCTGCTGAATTCTCCAAGCCATCTTTAAAGATACTCCCTGTTCTGCCATTTATTTATACAAGTTCTTTGGGTAGGTTACTCTCTGTTTCTCTCTTCTCGCCTTCAATATGTCCTGTTAATGTTGAATTCTCTAAACATTGTTTGCTCAAATTCACAGAATGCATTTTGCTAAGATTGAATTATATTTAATAAAATAAATACGTTTTCTGAGTAAAATTTTCACCTACAAACACACAAAAACTGGTAAAAATCATTTAAAAAAAAATTTTTTTAAATAAAATTTAAAACTAAAGTATGCCATCTGGTTGCCCTATGTTTGTACACCCTGAACATAGCTGGGTCAACTGCTACTTTCTATATCAGGCAGCCAAAGACATTCTGTGAGTCATGAAATCTGCACCTGGTGGCTAGGAAGTTACCTTCCAGGTTAAATCACTGATGACTTCTCTCTCTGTTATGATACTGAGTGCAATGTTTATTTTGTTATCATTTTGGTTGAGCCCAGTATTGGGCTTATTACAGATCAACTTCTCTTAGGACAAAAAGTTCCTTATTGATATTAGATTTGACTCAGACCATCAGGTGTTTTCTAGTGTGAGTCACTTACTATATCACTGTGTGATTCTTAGATTTCTTTCTTGTTAGTAATCATCAATGAAACACATTGAAATATACTACTCACTGGTGAATTACTTTCTATGATTTGTTCATTCTTATAAAGAGTGTTGTTAGCAAACCAGGAACACAATGCTTGTAGCATTACAAGAAGTGACGCCATCTGTAATGCAGATAAATTTATTTTTGTTAAATCTGTTAATTTTCTTTTGGTTACTAATAAAGAGTAAAGAATGAAAGTGATTTTCATTTGTCAGTTAAATGGTTTATAGAATGTGACAGTTTGACATTGAAGTGATGGATATGCCATTTAAGTCTGTAAGACTTGCTTCTTAATAAATACTTATTCATTAGAAGTGATCTTCAAATTCATTGTCAAAGTGTTCAAATATTTAATCAAAGTCATGACTTTATTGTAACTAAATTAAGTGCTGGTAATAATAATCCATATGTCTATTTTTAGAATATTGACTAAAAATCTATATAAAGGTTAAAACTTGTTTCCAAATCTTTTCTAAACCTTAGGATTTTAACCTGTTTGAATATGTTTATTTGGGTTTTTTATTTGGAAAGCTTAAGGTTATTAAGATTGTTACTAAATTTTTACTAGAATAAATGACTATAAAACTGCAGACAGCAATTTCTCATATAGATTACTCTGCAGTACAAACTAAGCCAAACAACATTCACAATGTACAATATCATAAAAATTGTGGAGACATGGTGGAATAATGGATGGTGACTTGGATTGAGGAATTGGAGAGCTGAGTTAGAATTTTAGTTGAGTTTGTTACATTTACTTATGTGCAAATACGCTTTAGGGTAAAATAGCAGGACAGACTGGGTCCTATAGTCTTGAGTGGCAACTGGTCTAGGAGAATGACAACTCTGTATTTAAAGCCGTATTTAACTCTGGTGCTGTATATACTATGTAGTTAAGGAGTTCAAAATGATTCTAGGATCCTGATTTCAGTTGTCCTTTTACTGCCATCATAAAAATATATCACAAAACTGGCTGTATTGTACACTATTATATGTTGTTACTTGTTTGTAAATAGAACAAAGTGCTAGTTTGTTTATAACACAACTGTTAAGAACTGACATTTCAGTGTCTCACACACACACACACACACACACACACACACATATATATATATATATATATATATATATATATATATAATCTGTGTGTATTTAGGCAGCATCTTTTCATTCATACACTCTCCAATTCACTTTTATCCAATTCACTCTCGTGTGGTCATGTGTGATGTCATGAGATGCGGTGTGATTTTCGCTTCTAGAGTCTTATATGCACGTGTTTATCGTTGCTTAGAAATCATTTATATAAACAATGACAGACTATCATCACTGTCGTGTCCGTATATTGCTTAATATGTTGTAATTGACATCTTTGATAATGGCTTATGTAAGCCGAAAGCTTAGATTGTATTAAAAAAATATGGATCAATATTGTGAATTTCTTTCTTCGTTCAACAATAATGTTATTAAACTTATCAGATGTTACAAAAAAAATTTACATAAAATAAATAGACAACATTTGTCTATATTATTTAATGAAACGTGTATGAATAAATATATATATATATATATATATATATATATATATATAGCATTCTTATAACTACATACTTTTAGTTAAAAATAAAAATCATTTTTGATAATGACATGGAATATGAAGAAAATGTTGATGCATACCTGTAAAATCCCAGAGATCCATGTAATAGAACTGTTTGCTTCTCTCTTCTTTAGTTTCGTCTTCTCCCAAATCTTATGAGTATCTTAGAATTATTAAAATGATTTTGTAAGTATACATAATATAACTCTTAAGATTGTGTGTTTTATATTTATTTATATATATATATATATATGAGGGAGGAAATTATATATTCTCATTCTGACACCAATCACAAAATCAGAACATATGACCAAACATCTGAATGTTTTGGTATCCTTTCTTTATAAATGCAGCCACAATATGCTGTGTTTTGAAAAAAAAAAAGAAAACAAAAAACAACCCTGTAACTCTAGATACATATATAAAAATCCATACATTTAGTTAAAAAATAAAAAATAAAAATCATCCTCAATAATGACTAAAAGAATAGCTAAAAGACCTTGGATATGCAGAATGTTTAGACAATTTTTACACACCTTATGTCCAGCAAAGAAAGCACATACAAACACAAGAAAAATAAAAATCTTAATTGCAATACCTTGTCAGTCATCTTTAGGGAAACATAAATGTAAGTTTTGTAAAGATGTATGAGTTTGTTTACAGCAGTGGAATTGCTAAATAATATATATATATATATAAATAAATCAGATTTTTTTTTTTTTTTTTTTTTTTTTTTTTTTTTAATCATTTCACCTCAAGTAAGGTGATAATACTGCCTGGAGTTACAGAGTAAAAGAGAATGAGAAGACTTTAGTGAGGAGAAAGGACAATAAAAGAACAGGTTTCAAGAAGATAGAAGATGGCAGTTGACATTGCATTTAAATCTTTGAAAATCATAGGTAGCAAGAAACCAGAAGAGTTCCACAAGCAAGAAGTGCAAGAAAAGAGACTATTAGAATAGAACTTTTGCTTACATTTAGCTATTTCAACAGTAAAATGATGAAGACTACCTGCAAATCTTGCTTTATGATTAAGATGGTTATTGTATTTCTCATGTCTTAGAAGTCAGAATTTGAACCTTTGTAAAAAATCAGGTTTTTGAATATCGTTTTTCAATGTATCATGTAGTCAACTGAGAAGATTGACAGCGCACAGTCTTCACCCTTCCTATTATCTTTTATTTTGCCTTATGCTGTACTAAGTTAAAATTAATCTTTTCTCAGTTTTGTTTCATTTTTAAACAGCTGTAAACAAAATATATTAACAAAGTAATCTGCTGCTTAAGTTTCTAAAGAGGCCTAGAATAATGATAGCTGTTTATCAACTCTACCCAGAAAAAAAAACATTTTCTGTGAAACTACTTACCATCGTAGTCTGTTGAAAATTGTCCAATCATTAAAACTAACAAAGAAAGGTAGTTGCATCCCATGAAACTTGGCTGCATATTAAAAAAGATTCTTTTAATTTGTAAAAAAAAATATATTAAAATATTCTGATCCCAAGTTTAAAAATCTTTTCACTTAGAAGACATGGCACTTATTTTGACTGCTGCTGCTTCAAGATGAAACATGGACATTGCAAAAACTTTGTGCCTACACACTTATAAAATTTTGGAATAAGTGAGGGAATTTATCAAGGCATATATGATCACTATCTATGATATTTTATCATATCATATAAAACTTTCAGTTATCTGTTTGGATAAGTTTTGTTGTTATGTCCATCGTCTTTGTCATGTTGAATTGATAATGTTAATTATATTTTATGAATATGTCCTGAAGATGGTTTATTAGACCGAAACGTCCGACGTTGACATTATATTAACATTAAAACAGCATAATTGCATATAAGGATTTTTGTTTGTTTTTTTCCATATATTTTTCTTCATATATATATATATATATATATATATATATATATATATATATACACATTTTTCATTGGGGCAAGGTTGATTCCCCCCCCCATAGTATGTGTGTACTCATGATAATAATAAATATAAATTTTTTTCCTGTATAATGCAATTTTCAGGTGCTGAATTGAGTTTCCTGAAGATTTAGTTGTGCATGAAACTCAGCTGTGCTACAGATGAGAGAAAAAATGTATATTTATTAAGCTATAATTTATAGCTCTGTTATATTACATTGAGCATTATTTTATTAACATCATCACTCACTGTGCGATATATATATATATATATATATATACATACACACACAATAACAATAATGTTTCAAGAATATAGTTTCTTAAATGTTAAAGGTCTTTGAATGTCTTTAGAGGATTGTATCTTCTGTTAAAATTGAGAGCTTTTGGCATTTGATTATTAAAAGATGCATTTCAAAAGCTAAGGAAACTATTAAGAAACAGGAAAATTTTGTTAGAAATACAGAAAAGAATACTGAACTGTTATGTAATATCAATCCTCTTGTAACAAGAAAGTATGAAGAAAAATGGAACCTTATACTCAGAATGAGGAAGAGAAAGCTGAAATTTCTTGTGCACATAAGGAGGAAGGAGAGCCTGTAGAATTTGATACTCACATGGCATATTAAGTGCAAGAGTGACAGTGAAAAGCAGCAGGCAACTTACCTAACAAGCTGAAGTGAATGGATGATGAAACAGGAGGAGGTCAGCTTGACAAAAGAAACAAATATTTTTAAGGACTACAAAGGATAGTAAGTTGTAGAGAGCCATGATAGACCACAACCTGAAGAGTTACAGCACATTGAAGAAGAATGAATTTCTGGGAAATAGTTTCTGTAGAAAATGTGTGAAAGGATAAGTCGAAAGAAAATTGAAAGAAATATTTTCAAATAGGCAACTTAACCGACTAAGAGCTGCAAGAAACCTTATCTTGTCTAGAGCTTATAACAGTTTGTTCTATTTGTATTAAGGATAGCATTAATTGTTGAGGGTTTTCACTTTTATACTATCATGACAATGACACACTTGCAATCTGGGATATTTACCTTTTGAATTTCCTTCTTTTCTTTCTATCTATTCCACTTGAATGAAAAAAAAAAAAAAAGGTGAAGAGTTCTAATTCTGTCATCACTTAACTGAGATAAACACATGGACCAGATAGCACTTATGTGGTGGTCAGGGTTAAAAATATCTAAACATGCTTTTTTGATTCACCTTGATAACTTTTGACTTGGAAATTGTCTGAGTTTGTTGATCCTTTATTCTTGTTAAAAATTACTGTTGTTGGAAGATGGACAAATTTTAAAAAGCATGTTTATGAAAACAAACATTTCATGATGAAAATACATTCAATATCCAATTCCTGTGTATATCTCAAATGTAGTGAGTTAATACAAATTTCATTGTAAAAAGATTATTGACTTGTATAACAAAATCTGACATTTTATATTATGATCTAAGTTAAAATCTTGACTTGTGTGATATGAATTGATTGCCTTGACCCAAAAATAAAATGTTATTCTTCATGACTGATATAGATGTTGATTGAAAACAAACTTTTATTCATATTATGAATTGGTTTTCAATATTCTTAGACCAAAAGGTATATAACAGTCAGAGCTTCTCCCACAAACCAGTGTCCTGTAGAACAGACACCCAAGAGGATGTTTCCCCAAACACTATAATCCTAACCTGTTCATGTCTAGAGATAACTGTTATCTCTCCCTCTAATCCATATAAACTATCCCTTAACATAACCCTTTACCTCAAGTAACTCCCAAGACTTGTACAGGATGAACTTTACTGTAAAAAAAAAAAAAAAAAAGTTTGAGATGCAAGACTTTATGATTGCTCTTAACGACTTTAGTCTGTTATTAGCCCATTAATTCCAGATGGCAAGAACTTCAGTTATTTCCTTTCTATCAGTCAGCAGTGAATGACAGAAATTTCCATGCCAATATAACTATACCTCAGTGTATATGACAATTTTTTGTTTTATTTTCATTGATGAAAATTCTGTTTTATTTGAATCTAGGCATAAGAGACACTCCTTCCTCTATCCAATCACTGCCCAGAAATACACAAAAAAAGAAAACGGAATAACTGGCCATTTTTCCTCCTTTCTTAAAATGGCCAAGTGGGTTATTATCAATAAAAAGCTTTGCAAATATTCTTGTGAAACTGAGCAATGAAGCTTAGATTTATCAGAAGAATTTACTAATGAGGTCACAGTTGTTGATTTATCAGACAACAGAACACGCACACCACAAATTTAAGTGTTGTTCCTCATCAGAGACAAAAGAATTTTTTTGTTTATTCCTATTGGAACTTTG
The DNA here is from genome assembly GCA_963932145.1 of Acanthosepion lycidas. NCBI lineage: Eukaryota > Metazoa > Mollusca > Cephalopoda > Sepiida > Sepiidae > Acanthosepion > Acanthosepion lycidas. The sequence continues at coordinate 73,483,870 of OZ010589.1, forward strand.
AGTGGAAAGGAAACAAATTCTGATCATATTTTAATGATTTTTTTTAACCCATTCAAAGTGCTGAAATAATTTATTAAAAAGTAGATTTTTCTGAATAATTATTTTTATATTA